>JAINUT010002546.1:0-350898 GCA_020205555.1 Panax stipuleanatus | reverse complement strand
ACCTCCCTATATTGGTCTTCCCGCTGGTCTCTATGTTTGTGTGATTTTACACATATGTTTTCTTACTTCTTCCGGCACATCCCAATTCTCTTTGTCATCTAACGGCAGGATGGAAGTTGAATATGTGTCTATCAAAGTTATTTTTAAGTAATTTTTTGAGCAAAATTCATAACAGTTCAAATTCCTCTTGCTGATAACAGCAGCAGCGTGTGGACAAGGCATCTCATGGTACTGAAATTTACGATATGTGTATCTCCTTTGTTCGATGTCCACAATATATTGTTTGGTGACATCGTAAACAGTGAAAATCACTAGGTTTGATGTCTCAACCTACAACACAAATTAAGTGTGACGTTAGTATGTATAAATATTTAGTTTGTTTAAATCGAAAGAATGGCAGTTATATGTAATGTTGGTAACATTCTCAGCATATGCAGGTAACCAATAATGAACAATGAGGTTTTCATAAAATACAAATGCAACTTCTGATGTAATAATTTAAAAGTTGTATTAGTTACCTTAAGTTTCTTTGATTTAGTGATATTAGATTGCAACCTTCCCTTAGCTGTTATGGAAAGTGTAGTGAATGTTGATATGGCTGCTTTTTTGTTTGTGAAATATCATCTTTGAATCATACAACGGATGCATTCAATCATTGTTGTAACTGGAAGTTCCCTGATCCCCTTGATTGCATTGTTGATAGATTCTGCTGTTTTTGTAGTCATTGTCGAGTACCTACTTACAGTCCCATGGAGCCTTGTGCACTTCTACAACTTAACCTCTTCCTCCAAATATGTCCTTATTCGAGCATCAATTGCACCAAGTTCACCCATGTGTTTGTTGAATTGTTCAATAGTGTAAGCTCTACAAGCCCCGTTGTATGCCTGTTGAGTTCTTCTCCTCTCTTTCCGAATTTGTTTTTTATATTTTTCAATACATGATGTACATGAACCATGCATGACATCCGGGAACACAAAATTCAGTCCCTGTACAATGGCTTCATATCTATCTGAAACAATGCATTGGCCTACCCTAACTCCATAAGCATTTCTCAAATTTACAAAAAACCATCTCCAAGATAATTCATTTTCGCTGTCAACCACGGAAAAGCAATCGGAACAATGTTTATGTTTGCATCCTGTGTGCTTGCTATCAGGAGTGTCCCCGCGTAGGTTGATTGTATGAACGTGCCATCAATTACAATGATTGGGAAACAATGATGCCATACTGGAATGGATGCTCCCGTGGAAAAGAATAGATACTTGAAACGACCATTTGTTTCCAACTCTAGGGCTGTGATGGAACCTGATATGAAATTTTAGTAATATCAATATAATAACAAGTAGCAGACAGTATCCAAACTTGTATTAGATGGTAACCATTTATATGGTTAATGGTATCTAACCTAATTCTCATATTAATGTTTACTATAGTTCATATGGTGTCCAGAATGTCATTAAATTGTAACCTTTTGTGTAGATATTGTTCATATACAAAAATATTTTAACATAATTCATTGTATAGTACAGTTGGTAACTAAACCTGCATAATAAGGTAACCAAATCATTTAACTTGGGTAACCAACTAATTATGAAAAATAAATAAACTGTTTTAAAGTGCTACCTGAATTTGTTTTCTTCAACATGTACAACCATGATGGGATCAGTGAGTAGTCGTGTGGATTTCCTCTCACCTTTTCCAATGCTTTTTCCTTTTATCTCCATGCTTTTTGGTAAGAGATAGACACATTAGACTCTGTCATCATGTCCTCCACAATATCTGTTGGTGTGTATATTTTCTTCAGATTTGTTAATCTGTGCATTATACATTCACTAACCAACTCACTATTTTCCTGTCTTTGGTCTTCCAGCAATACGTTGATTGAACATGTGTGGATGTCATTGAATTCTCTCACCTTGAACATACTGGTTTTTCGAAACCTTGATGCTCTCAACTTCCATCTGCAATTTTTATTATCTATGCAGACTAGCACAAAGTCTCTACAACTTGTTCGTTCAACTTTGTGTTGTCTGTTTTTCCTGATTGAATTCAGCTTCATTGTTTATGATAGGATTTTTTTGTCTTTTTAAGTTTGATGTAATTTTACTTCACGTTCATTCGGATCTGTTATGACATCATCAGATTGATCTTCTATGTATGATCTGTCATATTGTATGTCTTGTTGTTGTTCAATAACTTCCATGGCAAGCTGATCAGCATACTGCGTTCCAATTTGGCAATCTTGTGTTGCTAGTGGTACAAGTTCTGAATTCCATTGTGTTGATCTGATTAGCGTTAAATCGTGAATCCTATTTTTCTTCTACATTTATCAAGTTCTGCAAGATTGTTATGTGTCCCCTGCTGTATACATTCTCTATAATCAGTGGGAACTTGCCTTGTTCATCAGATTTTCTACTGACTTCCATAAAGAATCTAAATATTGCTTCATCTGATATACTGATCAGTGGAATGTCGCTTCTAATCTGAAATTTGATTGACAATGTTGTTGTGTTTGTGTCTAGCCTTATTGCACTGCATACCAAGTTTTGCATTTCTCTGAACGAACTAGTTGGTGGAACTAGTAGGCCGATAACTTCCAATTTATTGTATTGGTTACTGTCAGTCCACGTTCCATTGAAATAAAGTACAACTTGAATCATCTCCATTGTTGACAACTGAATCAACATTGTACACTAACCAAATCAAGATCAGACAGTAATCAAGATATATGTACTTAGTAACCAGTACATAAAACACATTTTTCAATGCATTTACAATCAAAACACTCAGTGTAATGACTTTGTTACCAATTAAAGACTAACAGTTGTATAAAGGTAACCAATGTAGCTAATAAGTAACCTTCAATATAAAACACATCGATATAAACACATTAATATTATATAGTAACCAAATCAACATTATACAGTAACCGAACCAAGATTAGACAGTAACCAATATATATATACTTAGTAACCAGAACATAAAACACATTTTTCCATACAGCTTACAATCAAAACACTCAGTATAATGACTTTGTGACCAATTAAAAGGCCGAACAATTGTATAAAGGTAACTAATATCTAATAAGTAACCATCAATATAAAAATCATTAGTAGAAAACACATAATATTACACAGCAACCAAATCAACATTATACAGTAACCAAATCAATATTAGACAGTAACCAATATATATATACTTAGTAACGAGAACATAAAACACATTTTTTCCATGCATTTTACAATTAAAACACTCAGTATACTGACTTTGTGTCCAATTAAAGACTGAAAAATTGGATGAAGGTAACTAATATATCTAATAAGTAACTATCAATATAAAAAATATTAGTAACCAAATCAACATTATACAGCAACCAAATCCAGATTAGACAGTAACCAAGATGTTTCTACTTAGTAACCATTAATATTAAACACATTTTTTCATGCATCTTACAATCAAAACACTCAGTATAATGACTTTGTGACCAATTAAAGACAGAAAAATTGCATGAAGGTAAACAATATATCTAATAAGTAACCATCAATATAAAAATCATCAGTAGAAAACACATTAAAATTGTAAAGCAACCAAATCAACATTATACAGTAACCAAATCGATATTAGACAGTAACCAATATATATACTTAGTAACCAGAACATAAAATACATTTTTTCCATGCATTTTACAATCAAAGCACTCAGTATACTGACTTTGTGTCTAATTAAAGACCGAAAAATTAGATGAAGGTAACCAATATATGATTATGTAGTGACTACGGGTAAATATATGCATATAAAGGTGAAAGTCACATACCTTATTATACAAATATATAATCAATCAATAAACAACAAATAATCATTATAGTAGTTTTGTCTCTGGTTACTGATTGTAAACTGAAATCAACGCCGATTTGAAATTTTCTCCTGATCTTGAATGTTCGGCTGCTATGGAAACTTCGAAATATGTTTTCGAAAACTCCGACGTCGTCTGTTGAGTTTGTCTTCTCCGCTATTGAATGTTCGTTTGATTTCGTCTTCTCCGATCTGCAAAATTCGTTCCCCTGTTTTCTCGTTAGTTTGAATTTAGGATATTAGTTGGTTGCGGATATCTCAAATTCGGTAACTGACGTGTAGGGAGTTATTGCTCCTTAATTTTAGTTCCGTATTAATTGTGAAATTGAGGGATACCAATTTATTGCATTATTTTTGTAATTATTTTGTGGATGCACTAATGTTGTAATTACTTTATAATTGTTGTATAGTACTGTAAAGGACTCTATAAACTAAGTATATCATTTATGGATAATGACACTCCAAATAAATATAAAATAGAGTAAAATACTAAAAAAAAACTTTATGTGGCTAAATTTTCAATTTACCACCTCAGGTTTAGAATTCTATTAAACAAAAAAAAACGGTGTTTTGTTTTATTAATTTTTTTTAATAATGAAGAAATAACAAATAAATTGAAAAAAAATGTTATATAAATGGGAAAAAAACAACAAATTCATTGTTTCCTTTTATAAAATAAGAAAATAATGTTACAAGAGTACTGAAAAGGAAAAATATTTCTTTTAACTATGAAAAGTTCCTAGGATCGATCTTATATAACTTATCTAATTAACTTTAATTCTAATTTAAGCTACTAAACTCTATACCCTTATTTCCTCTCTTCCCTCTCTAGTAAAGAAAACCTTAACTTTCATTTGTGATTTAGGAAAGACCTCCCTTATATCTCTTTTTCAGGCTTAAATACACTTTAAACCTTTTAGTTTTTCACTTTTTATAACTTAAATCTTAATTTTTTGACATTAAGATATTGAACTTAAATATCGTTAATTTTTTTTATAAATTAAATGTTTTACCCACCGACGAGTAATAATTGATCTGGATTAAAGTATTTTGGGATTTGGCTCCACTCCATTATACATTTCCTCTAATTTTATCAAATACAACAATTATTTGATCTTAATAATTTTTTAGTAATTGTTAACGCCAAGATTCATCCACGCGCTCCAATCACCAAAGCGCATCCAATCCTGCACAAAAACGGATAAAAACCGAAAGCTTGGCGGCTTGGGCCGCCGGGGGATAGCTTCGGTGTGAGAATAAGTGCAGGCTGAATAAGGTTAACAATGGAGGCGTAATGCTCTAATGCTGAAAAATAATAATGTATGTGTACCTTAAATTCAGGTAAAGCCTTGTATTTATAACATTCTCACCACCTTCATAAAATCCTTCCCCATATAGGATTAGGGTTCACCATTAAATATTATTCCTTAACAGGATTGCACAAGATCTCCAAGAAATAAGGAAGTTGGTCGAAACCCCAACACTTCTTCTATATTTAGAGTCTGAATACAAATGGGAACCCCCAACCCCCATATTATTCCACCCGGCCAAACAACCCATTACTCGGGTCCAAACATACCCATGTGGACTACAGCCCAACACATAACTTAGGCCCAGATAATCATTACCCAACATTGCCCCCAGTCTTCTATTCAAATAAAATATTTTAATGGAAGAGTACACAAAACATGGCCCAATGATTAACAATAAATAAGGATAAACCCAAGAAGCTCGGAAGCCCAAGCATCCCACAACACACTAACATTTTGACTCTCATCCACGTGCACCATCATGACACCCATTAATGGGTCGTTCCTCGGTACTCGGGCACAGTTGAAATAACAAACTATAAGCCCCCCCCTTTTCCCCAATTCAAACAGTTCCACCTACTAATTTTGAAATCTCAGAGCTCCCTTTCTTCTCTCCTCTCTTGCAAAAACTCCTATTTTGGTAACCATTTCTCTCCTAAAATCCAATAATGGCGACTTCATAAACCCCAAAAAATACCTCCTCCACCTCCATGGAACCCATCACTGCCATTCCCATCTCCACCATTCTCGCTCTGCCTATAACAACCGTTGCTTCCTCTACCACCACTCAAACCCCTACCCTCAGCGCGGTGACAATTGAATCTACCGTCGTGACCAACACCAGCCAAGCTTCTGCTCAAGTATCAGAACCAATTGAAACTAATTTTCAAAGGCACTATGTGAATACTCTGATGAAGCTTGATTCCCCTATGCGAATACCACATCCCGCATCACTGAAGCAAGCCTTGCTGTAACCCGAAAACAATACTAAATTCCTGATACCCATCAACTGAAATCCCCCGCTCCCACCTACCGAATGTACCACCGAACAGACGATTGGACCGCCATGCCTTTGACACTTCTAGAAAAAGGCATTCGACTTCCCCTTCACGCCTTCATCCTGACCCTCCTAGGGTTTATTTGCATCGGCTTCTCCCAATTGGTGCCAAACTCTTACATCAACATCATCGCCTTCATCGCCTTCTGCCTTGAGGTCGATGTACCTCCCTCCATAGATTTATTCCTTTCTCTATTCATACTACAAGGCTCTCGAGAACCCGTCTTCAAAGTCTTTAGCAAACAACCCCTAAAACCCAATGCCAAGATCGAGAAATGTCCGCTAATGGCGCCCCCTCCAGCAACAAAGGCTGGTATAAAGATTGGTTCTTTGTCTGAGAACCAGAAACACATAAACTTCCAAACTGGGCTTCACACAAACGACCGAACATCCCTATCGGCGATACCACCCCCGATCGAGTGATAGAGATGACCAAGTTAATCGAGAAACTACCGATGAAAGAATGGAGCTACGTCCTTCTGACCAAACAAGTCTGGCTCTACGATCACAAACATAAGTTATCGAACTCTATTTTCAACTGTCAAATATTTTTGCCATATCGATTGCTTCATCCTTCCCTCTAACTTTGTAGTATCCCTCATCAAACCCACAACAATCGATCGAAGGGATTTGGAAGACTTTCTAACCGACAAACCTTCCAAAAAATCTACCGAAGCACAAACTGTTAGTTCCTAGAGGCACAATAGTTATCTAGAAGGGGGTTGAATAGATATTTTAAAACTTTTTATTTTTCAAAATACTTGTCAGTAATAATTAAACTGACTGTAGCGGAATATATGTTTGTTCCCCTTAAGATAATGCAATAATGGTTTGATAAGCAGTTATGATAGTTATAACATATATATCAGTTATAGCAGTTAATAAGACACAGTGATTTTAAGTGGTTCAGCTCAAGGCTCCTAGTCCACTCTTCTAATCTACGAGTAGGAAATCCACTAAGGATGTCTTTACAACTTTGAATCACTAAGATTCCTTCAAGATCAACAATCTTGGAACTTCTTTAGTTCACTTAGAACTTTTCAAGTCCAGCAGACTTGGTACACTTAGTTTGAGAGTGGTTTTCTGGGGTGTGCTACTCAGTTGCTATTAAGCATCAGTTCTGAAGAACTGAGTAACGAAGCAAGTTTATCTCTTAGGATCGTACTGTTTGGACGTTGAGAGTTCTTGAGCTTTTTTGTTCTTTGCTTGCTTAATTTGAATCCTTGCCTAATTTACTTATGAAGGAGCCTTTGAATTATTTCCGTTAAAGGCACCCGTTGCAGGATTAAATGCTTTAGACGTTTTTGAGCACTAATGCTGACTTCCTGCAAATCTGTTGTCCAACCGTCTGGCCCACTGACACAGCAGACTGCTTTCTCACCTAACACCTGAAAAGGTGTTTTCAGCAGGCATGCAGTCCTTTCCTTAGCTTCTTTAATACGCTTCTTCGATACATACTAAGAATGAATGTTGGATCATTGGGACTATCAAAATGTCAACATCTATAAGCCTTTCTTCATTTGTTGCTCTTCCTCTTTCATCAGATAGACTAACTTTGATGCTGACTAGAGGGTCACCACAATCGTGGTCTTTGTACCATGATCACTGTGTGTTGGCTTGCTCATGCTTGATTCAGCTTAAATCGTAGAGAACACTACGATTTTTCTTAAACTCTGATAGACTATGATTTCCACTTGCTTGTCTTGCAGACTCCACGATTCTGAGAGCTGACTGCGATTCTTGACGTGGCTCTACAGGGCGCTCTGATCATCTCCATGATTCTGAGTGTAGCTTCCAAGACAGACTACGATTCTTGAACACTTTCATTTAAGCTCCATGATTCTGCCTTGGCTTCTGCAGACTTCTGACTGGCTTGGCAGACTACTATTCTGTCAAGGCCTAATATTTACATCTTAAAATAGATCAACCTAACAGTTTTGATCTCTCTTCTATACATTCATTTACAGAATGATAAACATTAAAGCACAGATCAACTAACAATTTTGATCTATCATCTAAGTCCTTGTACATATGTTCCTTGAAGGACTTTACACATAAGCATATATATTTACTTTCAACATCAAATTTGAATATGCAATTCCCAACACAAACTACCGAAGCCATCCCCACTGAGACCACTTTCGCCAAACCGACAACCTCCACCCAAATGAAAAAGAGGGCGGTCAAAAAGGCATCAAAACCAAAAATAGCCCAACTCCCTGTTATCACCGAAAGTTTACTTGGCATGCTTGCCACCGAACGAACAAAGATCCTTTGAATTAAGAAAAAACGTGCCAAAATCATCCCACTTACCAACGAAGAGCTAAAAGTTCCATCCACAGAAAGCCCACCGCCATCTAACGAAGTAAACCCCAATATTGAAACCATACCCACCAGCCCTGACCACACAATAACCAACCAGGGCCAAAAGTGAAAAGAACCAGAAGACCCCAACTCCGAACTTCCCTATAAAAAAGCCAACACAGAAAAATCTCCCGAACGCTCTCCTAGCCGAACCCAAACTGAACACTCGGTCTCCCCTACAACAACCCAAAAAACCACCCCTTCGCCAAACGTCTGGCTAGAAAACCCAGATGATTATCCACTTGAACTCTTCAGCCTCTTTGTCCTTCCCGCTGATGAACACGGATTCAAGGATATATCCACCACCGACCTAGTCGCCGTGGGGATCATGCATTTAGGTAGGGTAAGTCTACCAACCTCTCTCTCTCTCTTGCAACTGCATTCCATTCTATTCCCAGTCTCATACGTTGAAATTTCCATGCCGATGCCATCTGGGCTCGAGTCATCGGGTGGTGGAAAGAGCTTGAAGCTGAAGAAAATAACTCAAAGATGATAATGCCTTACTGCAGGCCGATCTTAACTGGGAGCAAAACGAACACGCCAACACCACCCTTGCCTATGAAAACCTTCAGAATGTGGTCTCTATTCTAAAGAACGACATTTGCCAAGAGAGAAGCCCGGTGCAAAACTTTTCTTGAAGAATCCGAAGCCAACCGAGATGAGAATGAAAAGCCGAAGCAGAACAATCTGGTACTCCTTCGCTAGAATGCTGATTTAAAGAAACAGGAAGAGAAGACCCGACAGATGTGTATAGCCTTAGAGATGCAATTCTCATAATATAAAGCATCAGGACCCATGATGACCAATGAGCTAAGGTTTCGGAATTATCCAAGAGTATCGCAAGTCTTTCGAGTTGGGCGAAGAAATAACAAAAATGTTCACCGAGGGCTATGAAGCTTGCCAAGACAAAGGTAAAGCCAAGCTCTCTGCTGTCTCGCTGAACCATTACGTCCCGAATCTTCGGACGATGAAACGGACGACGAGCGAGATTCCCCATCAACCTAGGGTTTTACTTATAATTTTGAACTCTCTGTGTATATATGTTATCTTTCATCAATGAAAATATCTAACTTTACAAAACACATAATTTCCTTTATGTAACAAAACCAACAAACACACAAAGTAACTGAAAATTTTGTCATAACATCCACAAAGAATAAAAATCCTGAACAATTAATCACAATAAATTTAAGTATTCATTAGAAAACAACCCTACAAAAATCATGTTCGTTTGCAGGAGCCGAACAGATTCCCTCGAACACCAAAAAAATCATGTTCGTTCCTAGGAGCCGAACAGATTCCACCGAACAACAAAAAATCCTGTTCGCTCCTAGGAGCCGAACAGATTCCACCGAACACCAAAAAATCTTGTTCGCTCCTAGGAGCCGAACAGATTCAACCGAACACCCTGAAAATTGTGTTCGCTCCCAGAAGCCGAACAAATTCCACCGAACACCAAAAAATCATGTTCGCTCCCAAGAGCCGAACAGATTCCATCGAACACCAAAAAATCATGTTCGCTCATAGGAGCCGAACAGGGTATCAGATATTGAAAACAACACGAATCGTCGAAGAACTGAATACTCATTATATTAATAAACTGTGAAGAATTACAGACCCAAACCGACTAGCCATAATCTATTGATAGTATTTTCGAAGCCTGCCTGTATGCCAAGTTTTCTTGATCTCTGCTCCATCCATCACTCGAAGTCTGTAAGTTCCTGGTTTCGGTACTGCAATGATTTCATAGGGACCTTCCCAATTTGGCATCAACTTTCCCAGATTCTGAAGCATGGAAGCTTCCACTTTTAGAAGAACTAAATCGCCCACCTCAAATCTTTTGAGTTTAACCCCTTTGTTATAATACCTGGCCACTCTTCTCTAGTACGTTGCAAATTTTACCAAGATCGATTCCCTGTACTCCTCCAACAAATCCAAATTGGTGCGAAGTCCATCATCATTGTATACTTCTTTGAATTGACTGACCCGAAGAGAAGTAGAACCAATTTCGACCGGGACCGAAACATCTGTACCGTAAGCCAATCTGAATGGTGAATCTCCCGTGGTAGACCTTGGTTTACCCTTATATTTATAACATTCTCACCACCTCTATAAAATCCTTCCCCATATAGGAATATGGTTCACCATTAAATACCATTCCTTAACAGGATTGCACAAGATCTTCAAGAAATAAGGAAGTTGGTCCAAACCCCAACACTTCCTTCCATATTTAGAGTCCGAATACAAATGGGAACCCCCAACCCCCATATTATTCCACCCGGCCAAACAGCCCATTACTCGGGTCCAAACATACCCATGTGGACTACAACCCAACACATAACTTAGGCCTAGATAATCATAACCCAACAGTAATGATCAAAATATGTTAATAGATAGTTGATGATATTAATATCAATCCTATATAAAAAATTAGAATCATAAAAAAAAATTCACCGTTATAAGTCTAAAAGAATTTTCATCCATTACAATTTTGGTAAAAAAACCCATGCTCATCAAATGGTGAAAAAATGTTAGATTACTTCCAATTTTTGAAACAATGATGTTAATTAATATAATAAATTAGTTGACCGGTATCGATTTGATTTATACAATTCACAACTGTAAAAATATGGTGTATTGAATGGAATTTGAGGGAAGGTGTAATGGAGGGAATCTAAATCCGTATTTTGGGTATTTACACTCCAAAATATCTTTGGAAACACAAAAAAAATGTAGGTACATAGTTAGTGTATGATGAAGAAAAAAAATTAAAAAAAATTGAAGTCAACGTAAATGATATATACCTTAGAAGACATAATTTTTTAGAGAAGACCTTAAATATTTTTGGAAGAACAAAAAATTGTAATTAAGTGATTAGTGTGTTGAAGAAGAAAATTGAGGAAAAATTGAGCCAGTATAAACTATATATATCCTTAAAAGACTTACTTCCCTTTTATTTTAAGTCACGTTGCTTATTCCGAAAAGAAATACTTAATTCGGTAATCAAAATATTTTATTTATAAAATTATAGAGATATTAATTAAGGTTTAATTTTATAACTGAAAGATTAGAGTTTAAAATATAAAAAGCCAAAAAAAAGATTTAAAATGTATTTAAGCCCTTTTTTCATGCTCTTTTTTTTATTAAATATTTTATTCCCTCTTTATATGAAAGTTTTCTTTCACCTTTGTGTGAGAATTTATTTTTTCCATAAGATGATTTATTTCTTCTCTTGTGATACCTTGTTTTTGTCCGGTTTGGAGTGTTTGTAAACCTTTTCTTCAAATCGACGGAAAGGGGAAATTTTTGAAGGTGAACATGGCGCAAGATAAACTCTCTTATGCTAAGTTGCGCCGAAATGTATAAACAGAATTATTGTGCGGAGATTCTAGGAGGAAAGAGAGGGATTAATTGGAAATGTTGAGCACATAAGAAGTTTAATCGGATAGAGAGTGAAGGAGTTTTTGAGGGGAGTTGTAGGAGAGTAGAGGCTTTGTAGCAGAAGGGGAAAGAATTAAAAAAAAAAAACTCAAAACGACATCAGGAATTCCGCATCGGGAGGGAGTTAGTAAAGTAGATGTACCTATAGATTTGGACACTACTACAAGTAAAATGAAGGTTGCATTAGTGGAGATGCATAACAATTGTGGTTAACAGAAGGTTCACTTTAATAGAAAGTTGACTAAAAAGATCCTCTTAATCTTTTAGTACAAATTGCTAAATAGTTCAATCATAGGTGGAAAGTGATTCAGAGTATTCACAATGTAATTATTTCCGTTTGCTATAATTTCGAAATGAAAATTGATATTTTCATAACACTTTGATATTTTCACATGAAAAGTGTCACTATAGATATATAGAGACGGTGAAAATTGTTGCTATAGGACCTATAACGGCGATTTTCATGTGAAAATATCATTTTTTGTTGTGAATTTATCAGTTTCCTTTCAAAATTTCAACTTCAGATAACCAAGAGGTTTTTTATTTATTTTATTTTTTTATATCACAAATGGCCATTCATTCCTTGACCTTTTGTTGCAAGGACTATTTTATTAAAATAGTCAAGTTTAAGGTAGTGATATTTTCTTTATGAGAAGTAATATTTCTGACGAAATATACAATTTTTAATACACACTGTCCAAACTTATATTAATTGTATACATTGCGTTGAGATAAATCAATTATTGTAGTGAAAATATCAATTTCTAAATTTAAGAGCAACCCTAATCTAAATTATAATCTTTTTAGATGTACGTTTTCTACTCCAATTTCTAGGGGCTTTGTAACACCCCCTTTCTGAAATAGAAAAAGAGATTACGGACAAACCACAACATAATCGAAGAAATCATAATAAAGCTCTAAACCACAAAAGAATAGTCTTTATAACCAATAAATATGAAAAGGGCAAACTAGAATAAATGTCAAACTGGCCCAAACCATAATCTGAAATAATTATTACAACTCCGAAAAAATTAATATATCACAACCTAAACAGAATATATCTAAATCATTTGGATAAAAGGGAGCTCTCGTCACACATACCCTTGATCCCTCTAATTACCTGTCGAAAGAAAAACAACATGAGCCAAATGCTCAGTACGGATATAGAGTGCAAAAATAAAGAACTGAGATAACTAACTCAATTTAATATTGAACTGAACTGTAACGAACAAAACTAATACAATAAAATAATAGGCTGAATCAAGTGGCTGAGTGTTATTTCATACCGAGCTCAAAATAAAATAGAAATATACATTGCCACACAGGCAAGTCAAATAATGCCACACAGGCAAGTCACACACATTGGACCGCGAATCCAAATGTATGCAAAATAGGAAGGTGTGTTTGTCACAAACATCACTAATCCGCAGAACAGAACAAAACAGAAAACTAGGGTCGACCCATACGCCTCCCACAACAAAACACCAAATGGCCAACTCCCACCAGAGCACAAAACGGAGACGCCGTGGGCTGATCACACCGCCACGGAAGGTGTCATACCTCAGTGCCGAGAGGACATGCCTGTGGTACCCCCACAAGTGGTTATAGCTCAGGTATACCCTACGGTATATTCTAATAAAAATATCATGTCACAACACATGCGACACAATATTAACACAAACGGGTTCTAGTATGTACATGTAACAACGAAATAAATATAAATACGAAACTCCAAAGATACGTTAACATATACATCTCTAAAAGATTAAAATAAACACTAAATATGTTAACCCAATTCAAAGAGTACAAATATGAATTCTATATATATACGCTAACATGAAACTATCATATTAATTTCACAAGGAATGATTCTGTGAAACAATAACGAAATTCGAAACAAAACGAATTAATTAAATTTCACATGAGTATCGCTGAAAGAGTACGGAATCCGTACCTGGATCAAGCAATGTAATACCCAAATTATTATATTCCAAATTCGACTCGTTTAGACTCCCTCCGTTAAAACTAATCACCAAAATAATACATTTATAAGTGGTATTATAAAATATTATTATTTTTAATTATTATGCTTTTGCGTTAATCTGTAACTTAATAATCAATTAAATATTATGCAAATACTTAATTTTATAACATTTAGTTAAAAACCAATTCCTCCTAGCAAGTTATTATCCAATTACTTAACATATTTGACCAAGCTAATTACAATTAAACAGACTTCTAGAAAGCATTATATAAATAAAAATCTCAAACTTTATCATTATTCTATCTAATCATTACATGCATATTTTATAATAACTTCACTATATAGCATCAGTAGTTAAAAATAATAATATGAAACTTATTATGTTACTAAATATGGATCCCCACCTCCGTTCATATATATATATATAATAATAATAATAATACAAAGGCTAGCTTCCTCAAAAATTCCAGGTGATCCAGTGAATGGAAAAAAATATTAACGTTTTTATACATATAACCCTTGATAGGTCTTCAAATTAATCAATTTATTTTGATGATGTTGATGATAACAAACTTAGTAAATAGGATTAATAAAAAATAGGTAGAATCATCTCTATAGGATTGATATATAAATTAATTTTAATTATCCTATTTTATTCCTATCATAAATATTTTTTCATCCTAAAATTGAATTTATTTTTCTTGACCTTGATAAATTAATTATCAAGTGTTAATTAAATTTATTCAAATATTAACATTTCCTAAGGTAAGGAGATTCCTATTCTTTTCTAAAAAAATTCTAAAATTCTTATTGGTAAAAAAGAATTCAAAATTACTTTTATAATATATATATATATATATATATATATATATATATATGTGTGTAATGAATGCATGCATGTGACCGTGTGTGTGAATATGTGTATGCAAAATGAGTGTGTGCAAGTGTAAGAAACAAATGCAAAAGATGTGTGTATGCAAGTGAACCGTGTGTGTGTGGGTTGAGAAAATAATAAAGGCTTGCCTTTGAAATTTTCAAAAACCTTATGAGAATGCAAACCTTTTGAAAATAAAAACATGGTCATTTAGCAAAACTATTCTACCGAATTTTGCGCAATTCGTGTACTCCTCTTTCATTCAAACCATTAATTTTTTATTCATACAATCTGAACCATTGGTTCGAAATCAGATTTTAAAAATTACTATTTTGCACTTAACTTCAAAATTCTATAAATAGGAGGCTTTTCATTCATTCCAAATTTACCAATTCACAAAGCAAAGAAAAGCTATATCTCCTTGCCTACATAATCTCTCTGCAAAAAGCTTTCTCTTCATCTTCTAATTCAAAGTTCAATTTCTTGAAAGAAGATTAAATTGGTCAAAGTAGTTGAGATAAGTCATTAAATTTATGTATTTATATTATCTCATATCTGCTTATATATATAAATATATTAAAGATAAATTGATTATTCACATTTATATATATATATATATATATATATATATATATATATATATATATTTAATCTATTAAATATTATAAAAAATCTGTACTTAGATACCGATATAATTCGAAAGAAATTTCTCTTCCGGACAGTCTTTAAAATCCTAAGTGGTTTTTTATTAATATAAGATGCATTATATAAGTATTGAAAAATATTTATATAATTATCAGATTGTGAAATAAACAATTTGGCCAGTACTTAGATACCGGATAATTCAGATGTTATTTCTATGAAATTCTCCGAAACAGTCTTTAAATTCTGAGTGGCTAAATTTTTACAACATAGATTAAATATAATATAATATATATACTTGGGTGAAAATTTATCATACTTAATTGTTATACACATTTTTATATATATATATATCTATATTTAATCTATTAAATATTATAAAAAGTCTGTACATAGATACCGATATAATTCGGATGTTATTTCTATGAAATTCTCCGAAACGGTCTTTAAATCCTAAGTAACTTTTTATTAATATTGATACATTATATAAGTATGAAAAATATTTATATAATTATCAGATTGTGAAACACACAATTTGGTCAGTACTTAGATACCAGATAATTCGGATGTTATTTCTATGAAATTCTCCGAAACGGTCTTTAAATCCTGAGTGACCAAATTTTCACAACATAGATCAAATATAATATAATATATATACGTGGGTGAAACAAATTTCATCAAGTATTATTTATTTGATAAATTTATTATATTTGATAAATTTTCATAACAAGTATCTTACTTATAAACTTATTTATTAGACAAAAATACTTGTTGCACTATAAGTGATTTTATATGATTTTCTAAACTCAAAGTTATATATTTTCAAAACCATATAAACAAACTCTTTATAAAGAAGAATATTTTCTAGAATTGTTTAAATCATAGAAACACATTCTTTATTAAAAGAAAAGAAAATCTTTATAAAACTGCATCAATTTACTTATTTGCTTATCTGAAGCACTCCACATAAAAGTCTTGAACTTTTATTTGATATTTGATCTTAAAATACATATCTGCTTATCTAAGAAGCATCAACTATAAAAGTCACTTGAACTTTTATAAATCTTTACTAAACTTTATCTGCTTACTTTAGAAGCAAATTCAAAACCATCTTTTTGTAAAAAAGAAAAGGGTAGAGTCAATTTATTTTATATATCTGTGAGAAAGACAAAAATTATTTGACCAAGACCAGAGTCTTAGAGAGGTCAGCTGGGAGTTGGGTCTCTAGTGAACATGTGAGGTGAGAAAGAGATTGTTGTTTCAAGACCAGGTTATAGAATAGTTCTGAGCTCAAAAGAAGATTCAACTAAGCTTGAGAGGAGCTGAGAGTTCGCTGTCCAAGATAGTTAGTTGTGAAGAGTTGTAAGTTGATCTATAAAACTTTGTAAAGATTTCTCCACCTAGTGAAGACGAGGTTATAGAATAGTTCTGAGCTCAAAAGAAGATTCAACTAAGCTTGAGAGGAGCTGAGACTTCGCTGTCCAAGATAGTTAGTTGTGAGGAGTTGTAAGTTGATCTATAAAACTTTGTAAAGATTTCTCCACCTAGTGAAGGAGCATTTATTACTGGGAGTAATAGGATCTCAAGCCCTAGAGAGGAGCTTGAGACTGGACGTAGCAATATACCCAAGCTGTATATTGTGAACCAGATAAATCTCTGTGCATTGTGTGATTGAATTTTTCTAATTCTGCATATTAATTTCTGACACTATAAATTAGTTTGCTTAAAATTCAAAAAGGCCTAAGATAATTTTTTAACCAGTAATAATCCATTCAACCCCCTTCTAGATTATTATTGGACTTTCAATTGGTATCAAAGCGGTGCTCTTTAACTTGTTTGTTAAGTGAATACAGGCATATCTAAGAGTAGATCCATCTATGGCCTATAATGCTACCGGTTGCGGAGAAGGACTATCAATGTCTAGACCTCCACTATTTGATGGCACAAACTTTGCCACATGGAAGAATAGATTCAAAATCTATGCCAAGTCACAAGGAATCAAAATATGGCTGGCAATAGAACGAGGTGTTAAAATTCTCACAAAAATTGAAGCTGAAAAGATTATTGAGAAAGATGCTAATGAATTCACCACTGAAGATGAGGAGACCATGAATATAGCCGCCAAAGCCGAGCAAGTGCTTATCAGTGCTCTTATAGAAAAAAAATACAAAAGAGTTAGCAACTGCAAGAATGCTAAAGAAATCTGGAAAAAATTGATTGTAACCTATGAAGGAACCAATCACATTAAAGAAACTAGAAAAGATGCTCTAATCCAAGAGTATGAAAGCTTCAAGTTAGAAGAAGGTGAAAAAATCATTGATATAGAAACACGTTTTTCCAGAATCATTGATAAACTCGAACAACTGGGAAAAGCTTACACAACAAATGAGAAGAATAGAAGAATTCTCAAAGCTCTTCCATCTGTATGGAAAATGAAGGTTACAGCCATCAAGGAAATACAAGATCTAACTGCATATCCTCTTGATAGCCTTAATGGAAATCTTCGTGCTCTGAAGTTGACATGCTAGTAGAAAAAGCAGGATCAGACACAGATCTCAAAAAGAAAGGGATAGCCTTCAAAGCTCTACTAGTTGATCAAGAAAGCGAAGATGAGGAGATAAATGAAGAACTCCTGAGTCTAGATAATAACGAATTTGTTTTATTATCAAGACAACTCAGGAGAGTAATCCAAAGTAAAGCAAAAAGATATGACAAAGACTTTATGAAAACAAACAACAACTTCAACAACTTTAGAAACAAGCAAGCCTTCAAACCAAAAACACAAGAAGCAAACTTCAAAGCTAACAACAACAATTTCAGAAATGTTGGCTCCAATGAAAATTCAAATGCATGCATGCTTCGAATGCAATCAGCCTAAACATTTCAAGAAGGATTGTCCTAAACTAGCCAACAACAAAGTGTTAGTGGCTGAAGAAGGCTGGGATCTAAGTGATGAAGAAAGAACTGCTGAACAACCAAAAGAAATCGCAAATCTATGTCTAATGACATACAATGAATCATCACCAAAATCTAAGGTAAATTCAGAACATCAATTACCTAGTACTTCATTTGTCACACTCAGTTTAGATAATATAAATGAAGAACATCATGAACTACAAAAGTCATACAATTGTCTTTATGAAGATAATGAAATAATTAAAGAAGATTTTATTAAACTAAAAATTTCATTAGAAAATTAATTAAAACTAATAAAAATCTAGAAATAGAAAATTCAAATCTAATCATAATTAATGAAACTTTAAAAGAAGAAAATGAGAAACTAGAAAATGACTTGTCAGAAAATCCTGTATTAAAAGAAGAACTAGAGAAATTAAAAAATAAAAATAAAAATCTCGAAATCGAAAATTCAACACTTATTATTTCTATTGAAAATCTTGAAATTGAAAATTCAACTATTGCTGTACTTATTGAAGATTCTCAAACACTAAATCAAGAGTTAAGTAAAGAAATTGAAACAGTCAAGGAGGAAAGTTCTTCTCAACAAATAAAAGAGAAAAATGAAGAATCCATCTTAATAAATCAACTTAGAATGTTGACTATAGAATGAGATTATTTGAACTCAACAGTCATAAAATTTACAAAAGAGAAAGAAATTCTTGATGTTATGCTCAGTCAACAAAGATGTGATTTTAACAAAGAAGGATTAGGATATGTCGGAGAATCCGAGTGCTTCGATTCCACGGGATTTGGTGCTCACTATCTAAATAAAACATACATCTACCCAATAATAAGGAATGCAAAATAAATTACAACCTCATCATTAAACAAAATCTTCTTTATGAAAAAGGATTACAACCTTAGTCCAAAATTATCCCAGGTTTACTAACCTTAACATAACAAATAAGTGCGGAAATAAAATATCATAAACGAAATCTTATTATAATCAAATTCAAAGATAACAAGTCTTCACTTGTTTATCTTGCCTTTTCCTTTACTTGTTGACGGTACGTCAACGTTCTCGGCTTTAACTGCAAGGGATTATTAAATACGTAAGAGTGAGCAAACAAAAGCTCACTTGAAATACAACAATAATATGACATAACTGAATAACTTCAAAATATTTGAATAACTTTACTTTCATCAACAATAAAGAATTGAATAATAATTCTTTCATCAATATTTAAAATTTTGAATATTGAAATCATCTGAGGGTAATCAGACCTTGAACTATGTCCTAGATTATAAATATTTTCGTTTAAAACCTTTAACAGTCATTTAGACTATGGACTCTCAACTCGTACTTAGGGAGATCAACCCTTCGTACTATGTATTGTGCACAAATATTTAACGCTTTTGCATAGTAACCTCCTCTAATAAATAGGATTTTTCATCTTAGTATTTGATACAAGTCCGCACCAAAGAAAGTTTGGTTTGGATAGCTGAAAGGAAATTTGGAGTTTTCAACTATCATCAACTAAGGAGTAGTTGAATCGACTCACAATAATCAAGAATAATTCAATAATAACGAATTATGAAATAACTTATGCTTTAGAATTTAAACTTAAAGCATACGAAAGACAAAACAGTCCTTACTTGAACAATTAAGTCAAGGTCACTTAAATTAAATCATGAACTTTAAATAAGTAATTGTCCATTGCAGAAATAAAACAATAATTTCAAATACAATATATATTTGAATTTAAAACACTTGCATATAATTAACAAGTTTAAGGATAGAAGACTTGCCTCAAGCGCAAGCTACACTTTACAATATGCAATCACTTTCACAATTACCCTACATAGTACATTACGTTCATCATACCAATTAGTTCCTAACTATGACGTTTAAACCGTTGAACTTCTTACTTAAATTCAACTCACAACGTAGTTTACAACATAAGTCGCTAACTAACCACATACATGAATCTACACTCACAACATGCACATCATAAGCTTATATCACTTTAAACTATCATATCGTACCTTATGAAAGTAATATCCAAGTACACACATAATATATTAATATGAAACTTCAAAATATCTTAAACATATCAAAAATATGTTATCTCATTGTCTAATACACTTAACATGTCATCACATTAAGTTAGCTAAACAAGCACTGCACAAAAACTACTCGGAGCACAAAATAATTTCTCGGACAGCCTCTAGCCCTGCTGGGGCGGGGTTCCCTAGGCATAATCCCCGCTGGGGCGGGCTCCCCTACTGATGGGTTCCCCCCAGCTTGCGATCGTGCAGAGAAATAAGCCAATTTGACTTATTTCTTCGCACCAAAATCCGATTCTAATCATCATAATGTATATAAAACTTTATGAAAATAAAATCTTAGACTTCTAACATGATTATAACATTCATAAACACTACAACACCTAATCAAAACACAATTTTCATGATTTTTGAAGAAATCATCATTATTAAACGTTCTTGACGAAAATTAATACTGTGAGTTTATTTTTAAACCAAATCATGTAATTTCAATTGTATTAACTCTATTTCTTAACATATTATCATAATTCATGATCAATTTAAATAATAATTAACAATCAAACATCAATTTTGATAATTTAAAAGACTATTTTCGAAATAAGTTCACTATAAATTACTATGAACATGATTTCTTCATGCTCATCGTATTTACGTGAATTGAATCACTTAGACAACTATATGAATCATATATAAGCATATATATACCTATACATCACATATATACATCATAACTAAGTAATTTTCATGAAAAAATATATTATAGAGAAGTTCCTTTTTAAAAAACATGGAAGACATAAAACACATTATAAAAAAATTGAAACTTATATATTATACCCTTGATGATGAGAAGGAGATGAAGATAATGTTGATGCTTTGCTTTAGATCAACCTCTTCCTTCCTCTTCCTCTTCTTCTTCTTCTTCTTCTTCTTCCTCTCTGAGTATTTTCTCTCTAACATTTTCTCTGTTCTTTTTTCTTTGTTTTCTCTAACTGACTAACTCTTTGTTTTAACTAACGTATATTGATATATTATACATATATAATATATCTATAACTGACAACTACTAATTAACCCTTAAAAAATATAATAATTCTAATTAATACATAGGTTACAATTTTTTTTAATTTTAAAAGCCATAAGGCTTTGTTTGGCAAAAACAGTTTATTTTTAAAACTAGCTTTTAAATCGTTAAGGCCATGTTTGGTAAAATCGAGTTAAAAGAGATGCAAGTGCCTTGTTTGGTAAAACTAATTTAAAACTCTTTTTATTCTTTTAATAAATCTTTTAACACATATTTTTAATGTTATACTTTAATTAATTAAATCTTAACATTCTTATTTAATTAATTAAAATCTAACATCAATTAACCACAAAAAAATTACCACATAACAATTATAATTACTCGCTAATTATAATTTCATGTAACAATTATCACATAAACTTCATCTAATTTAATTATCTCAATTAAATTAAAACTATACCATAAAATCATCACACATCAATTAAATAAAATATTAAATATTCATTTAATCAATATATTACACTTAATTAAATTACTTCATAATCATCACATAATTTATTTATATAACTCCATAAATAAATTAATAAAAATATTTATTTAATTCAATAAATATTTACAATTAAATATACAAAATCTCATTTGTTACAATATTCCCTCCTTAAAAGGATTTTGTCCCCAGAATCACAAATAAAAAAAATAACTCATCTGTTACATTCTTTCTCCCTTAAAACGATTATGTCCCCAGAATCGGTGTACAAGAATTTACACAATCAATTAAGCAAATAATTGGGGATACGTTTTCTTCATAACATCTTCGAGTTCCCACGTAGCTTCTTCAGCACTGTGGTTCCTCCAGATTATCTTAACAGAATGTATCACTTTGTTTCTAAGTATTTGTTCTTTTCTATGAACTATTTGAACGGGCACTTCTTCATAAGTTAAGTTTTTATCAAACTGTAAAGACTCATATTCTATTACATGCTTGTAGTCGTGTTTGTAAGGTCGTAACATGAAAATATGGAAAACATTGTGTATATTGTCTTGCTCCGGAGGTAACGCAACCTCATATGCCACTTCGCCAACTCTCCGTAGTATCTCGAAAGGTCCAATAAATCGGGGACTCAGCTTCCCCTTCTTGCCAAATCGAATCTTCCCTTTCCAGGGAGATACCTTCAGGAAAACGAAGCTTCTTGGTAAAAACACTCGGTTCTGTCGATGTTGATCGGCATATTTCTTCTGTCTGTCTTGAGCAGCAACCAATCTCGTTCTGATCAGTTTTACGATTTCGACGGTTTGTTGTACCAATTCCGGTCCCAACAGTTGTCTTTCACCAACCTCATCCCAGCATAAGGGAGTTCTGCACTTCCTGCCGTATAACGCTTCATAAGGTGGCATGCCGATACTCGCATGATAACTATTATTGTAAGCGAACTCCACCAACGGTAGATGATCATCTCACCTTCCTTTGAGGTCCATCACACAAGCTCTCAGCATGTCCTCTAGAATCTGGATCGTTCTCTTGCTCTGGCCATCGGTCTGAGGATGATATGCTGTACTCATTCGTAACTACGTTCCCAAGCACTCTTGTAGTCACTTCTAGAAATTCGATGTAAAATGCGGATCTTTGTCGGACACAATCGACACTGGAACACCGTGTCGAGATATAATGTCCTTAACGTACAGCTTTGCCAACTGATCCAAGCTAAACTTAATCTTGATTGGTAGGAAATGGGCTGACTTCGTCAATCGATCCACTATAACCCATATCGCATCAAAACCTTTCTAATTCGCTGGAAGACCAACCACAAAATCCATCGTGATATGCTCCCACTTCCATTCCTGAATCTCCAACGGTTGCAGCAATCCACTTGGTCTCTGGTGTTCTGCTTTGACCTTCTGCCACGTTAGGCATTTCGCAACACATTCAGCCACATCTCTCTTCATATTCGGCCACCAAAAATGGTGTCTGAGATCCTGGTACATCTTCGTACTCCAAGGGTGAATCGAATATCTCGAACTGTGAAATTTGCTCAAAATTTCCTCTTTGGCGTCCGGTACTGGCGGTACCCAGATTCTTCCTTCAAATGGTAACAATCCTTCATTATCGATCTTAAATTTGATTTCTTCCCCATCTGATATTCTCTTCCGGATCTTCTCGCACTCCTCATTGCGAAGTTGTGCCTCTTTCACTTTGTCTACCAGAGGAGAACCAGTAGTTACTTGAAACAGCTTCTCATCCAATTCCTTCGGATACTTCACTTCCAGTTCCAATCTAGCCATCTCTTCTATTAACTATCGATCCTAGGTAAAGGATACCTATTCTTGATCGTAACTTTGTTCAACTCCCTGTAATCAATGCAAAGCCGCATCGATCCATCCTTCTTCTTCACGAATAAAACTGGCGCTCCCACGGTGAAACGCTAGGCTGAATATACTTCTTGTCCAGCAATTCTTGTGGTTGAACCATCAACTCCTTCATCTCGACTGGAGCCATTCTGTACGAAGCTTTCAAAATCGGAGAAGTTCCCGGCGCTAAGTCGATACGAATTCTATCTCCCTATCTGGCGGAAGTCCTGGCAAGTCGCTCGAAAATACATCCACGAACTCCCTAACCACTGATATCTCTTCTATCTTCGGACTTTCCTTACGAGTATCTACTATGTAGGCTAGATGTCCTACATAGCCTTACGTCAAAAGTTTCTTGGCTTGCATAACCGTCAAACAAATCGTTTGTCTAAGCGATCTACTATCATAGAACACTAACTTTGACGGAGTCGTAAGGTTTACCGACTTCTTCTGACAGTCGATTATCGCCCATTGAACAACCAATCCATACCCAGTATCACATCGAATTCACCAAGTTTTATCGAAATCAAATTTACCCTCAATTCCTGGTCCTTAATGTCCAATCTACAGTTCTTGTAAACAAACCTAACAGGAATAACCTCCCTATTCACAATCTTTATGTTCAAGGGATAAACTAATTCCTCTTTAGGTAAGTCTAGGGTCTTAGCAAATTCATCATATATGAATGAACAAGTAGCACCCGAATCAAATAATACATATGCATTTATAATATTGACAGAAATAATACCTAACACCACATCTTTTGACTGCACAGCATCCTGCACCGTCATGTTGAATGATTGGGTAGTGGGTTGAACAGCCTGCAGTGGTCCAGCGATAGTCAGGGTGCTGCCACCGCCATTTCCTCTATTCCTTGTTGACCTTGCTGCTGGCTTCTTCGGGCAACTTCGAGCTATGTGATCCTTGGATCCACATGTGTAGCAAGCTCCCTTCTTTTCGGGCAATTCGGCGCAATGTGGCATTCCTGACCACAGTTGAAGCATACCCGCCTCTCTTTCATGCACACTCTAGTGTGATTCTTCCCGCATATCGCACATGCTTCAATTTTCTTCTTCTGCTGGTTTCCCTGTTGACTTCCAGAAGAGGTGTTATCGTTCCACTTCCTTTTCTAGTTGATAGCCCCACTACCACCAGCCTTGGGTTCTGTCTCATTCTTCTTCTTTTTTTCCTGATTGAACTTGGTTACCGCGTCGCTTCCTCTTTCAGCGAGGATGGCCTTCTCTAGCACAGCTGCAAACTTATTCAGCTGGAACATGGAGACCTTGCTGTAGAGCCAGGGCTTCAGTCCCCGCTCAAATCTTTTCGCCTTCCTTGCGTCAGTGCTAACCTGGTATGCAGCGAACTTGGCCAGCTAGTTGAATTTTGTGACGTATTCTGACATCGTCATCCCTCCTTACTTAAGCTCTAGAAACTGGACCTCCATCTGGTCCTGCGAGCTAATGGGGAAGTACATTTCAAAGAACATCTCTTTAAAACTGTCCCACGCTATAACACCTTCTCCTTCTCTGGTCTTATTGGCCTGCCACCAGAAGCTAGCATCCGACTTCAACATAAAAGTTGCGAAAGCCATCTTCTGGTCCTCGCTAACTCTTGCTACTTCGAAGACCTTCTCCATCTCCATTACCCACGTCTGGGCATCTATTGGGTTTACCGATCCTTGGAATTCCGGCTGTCCTACTGCCTTAAATTCCTTAAACGTCATACCTTGCACTTGCAGCTGATTCGCAAGTGCTCCCGTCAGCAGGTTCACTAACTGTTGAACTGAATTGGGATTCATCCCATCGTTATTGTTGTTATTGTTGTTCGTCAAACCCTCGGGGTTTTGACGTGTAGGTCTTCTTCTAGGAGGCATTTTCTGTTAAGAAATATCCTTATTAGATCCTTTACTCAATTCTTAATCATTCAAGTTCATACTTAAACATTTAGATAATTACATTCACATAGAACACACAACACGTCAATAAACGTCTTTATTCATTCATAGTTTTTGAAAAAACATAGAATAGATAGCATTTCTGCTATTACATTATCTTTCCTGAACTGGAACAAGTTGCAAAATTACATCATTATCTTATCCCATTATTATCTCAAATACTGGGATTTACACTTATTTATTACATAAAGAAATATATAGTATAATAATTCTACTGTCTAGTCATGTTAAGACGTCGCACCGCCTCTCTGCGTTCTTCCTCCATCACCCGGAATGCTGTTCTGCGATCCAACATGTACCATGGTAAATCTTAGAACTGAGCTGGGTAATAGAAGACATGATCCTTAGCCCTCTCTATAGCCGTATAGAAAGTGTATTCCGTCTCCCTCAGTTTGGCCCTTTTTGCTTGAGCCTCATCTTCAGCTCGATCAGCACGTTGAGTAGCCCTCAAGCTTGTTTGCTCCGCTCTGGCGCGCTTCGCTGACTCCTCCTGGATATCGTTCTTCAGCTTCGCTAGCTATGTCAATGCAGTATCTCTATCACTCTCCGCGTGAATTAGATCTCACTTTGCATTTCCAAGCTCGATGTCCAGCTCTTCAATGGTCTCGTCCCACTGCTGGACAGTAGTCCGACTCTCGTCCACCAGTTCCTGAAGCTCTACGTTACGGTCGTAGATCGCCTCGTACATCTCAGCACTAGTAGAGTGAGGTGGGAATTCCTCCTCGGGATCCTCCTCCTCCTCTGACTCATCCTTGTCCTCCTTCTCTTGGTCAGAGGTCGGCTCATGCTTCTGACCAACTATGGTGATCAATGGAGATGGCTCTCTGAGGGTCATAAGACCTTGAACTATGTCCTAGGTTATAAATATTTTCGTTTAAAACCTTTAACAGTCATTTAGACTATGGACTCTCAACTCATACTTACGGGGGATCAACCCTTCGTACCATATATTGTGCACAAACATTTAACGCTTTTGCATAGTAACCTCCCCTAATAAATAGAGTTGTTCATCTCAGTATTTGATACAAGTCCGCACCAAAGAAAGTTTGGTTTGGATAGCGAAAAGAAAATTTGAATCTTTCAACTATCATCAACTAAGGAGTAGTTGGATTGACTCACAATAATCAAGAATAATTCAATAATAACGAATTATGAAATAACTTATGCTTTAAAATTTAAACTTAAAGCATACGAAAGACAAGATAGACCTTACTTGAACAATTAAGTCAAGGCCACTTAAATTAAATCATGAACTTTAAATAAGTAATTGTCCATTGCAGAAATAAAAGGACAATTTCAAATACAATATATATTTGAATTTAAAATACTTGTATATAATTAACAAGTTTAGGGATAGAAGACTTGCCTCAAGCGCAAACTACACTTTACAATATATTATCACTTCCACAATTACCCTATATAGTACATTACGTTCATAATACCAATTAGTTCCTAACTATGACGTTTAAACCGTTGAACTTCTTACTTAAGTTCAAACGATGAAAGCCTAAACGATGTCCGAATTGCATTTCCTTGCTTTTTCATACCAATAGTCGTTCACACAGTTTTCAAGCGTAAGATTTACAAAATGAACACAAAATGCATGAAAAGTAACTACAAAACATATGTTTAAGCAACTAATTCAAGTAATAGATACTGGATAAGTAGGTATAAAACCTACTTATCATCTCTCAACTAATTTCTCTCTCCTCCCTTTAATTCTTTCTCTCCCTCATTCTTCAAATCACTTTCTTTTACACTAAAACAAATTTCTCCGTCTATAAACTCTATCATGTGTCATTGAATTGATCTTGAAAGTGATTACATTTGCACCCTATAGTGTCTATTTCAGTATGCAATACTTTATCCTAAAGCTACCCAAGTCCGTAAAAAGCTGAAGTAATGGAGTAGTCTAATTTTATCTTTTTCTTATATGTTTTCTATGTTGTGACTGACAAAAATGAGAAATTGAGTGTTTTTGACCAATTAATATTAAGTTTTATACTCTCTCGGTTCCATATTAACTGTCTTTTTAGAAGAAAAAATTTGTTCTAATTTATTTGTCATTTACATCTTTCTAGGAGAATAAATTTTTTATTTTTCTATATCACCCCTAACTTTTTTCATTGTCCCAAGAATTTTTCTCTATTGTATTAATACTTTTCAATTTTCCATAAAAGTGTAGTGATGAAATTTCATACAAATTTTAATTCTTAAATGATAGTATTAAATGAGTTTCTTAATTCATGTGCATGAAGCTAAAAAGACAGTTAATATAGAACTGAGAGAGTAATTGTTATATCATTTAGGTTGTGTTTGATAAATCTGGCGATTAAGATCTGAATGATTATGATGTCTTAATAAATTAGATCATCTGAATGCTTATGAGGTCTGAATCTAAAAAACTGTTTGATAACTAAAAAGTAAGTTGTCTCTTAATGACACTATTTTACTATTTTAAAGGGTAAATTTTTATTTAATAATTTTAAATATTCAATTTAATAAAAATGAGTGAATAATATTGTTGAATATATTTATATAAAAAAAATTATCAAAAAAATTTCATTAAGAGGTACCTCTTAATTATTAAGATTTTATTTTTTGTCTTACCGATTAAGAGGCATTCAGAGGTAACAAAAAAAAACAAACAGCATCATGCCTCTTAGCGAATAAGAGGCAGTCCATTAAGAGGCAATCAGATGTAAACAAATAGCACCTTAATGTCACAAAATAGCCTTAAATCATTTAAGATCGTGGCACTGGAACTTTTGAATTTAAAGCTCAGACCAATTATGAAAATAACTGTTGGGTACTCTATTGCATATACACCATTGATCTAGGCAATCGATGGCATGTATGACATAAGTTTGGGCATTCTGATTATTTTTGAGAAATTCTTTTTAATTTGGACAGAGACAGGAAGAGAATTCAGAGAAGAACGTGATTTGAAGAATGAGAGAGAGAGAGAGAAAAAAAAAATTAAGCGAAGGAGAGAGAAAAATTTAATTCCACCCGTAAAGAGAGAGAGAGAGAGAAAAAAAGTTTTATTTTTATTTAATTTTAAATTACATGTGAGCTTTAATCTTAGCCATTAAGAGTGTTCAAATCTAAGAGTCAAAAAATTGTATAAAAAACTTGTGTCATGATCCACCCCCATTTATATATATATATACACACACACATGTATATTTGTATAATAATAGTTATTTATAATAGCAGTCCAAAAATTTTTACATGCGCTCCATAAATTAAAAAATAGAATAAATTTTATTTTATAATAAAATTCAAATGAACACTACTACAAAATAGTAAATAGATGACACTTAATAGACAACGTTTTTATAAAAAACGTTGTGATTTATTTTTTCACAATCTTTTTTTTTGAGAAAGTGTTGTGGTTTGATATACAAAAACGTTGTGTATTTGGAATGGATAATTTTTTATTTTAAAGTGATAACGTTTTTTCAAAAAAACGTTGTGTATTAAAAAAACACGGAGGTGAGCTTCCATCTCTCCATTCAGAGACCTAACCCCCTACTCGCTCTCTTCACACTCACTCGATCAACTCCACCGTACTCAACGACGAGTTTCTCGCTCAACGCCTCGGTCTAATTCCTCTCACCAGCGAACGAGCCATGAGTATGGTCTTTTCACGTGAATACAACTGCCGCACGGCCGAAGACCAAATCAATGGCCGTGATCTCACCGACGCACGTCAAAGATCACTACTCTACGTTCTACGAAGTGCCCGACGAAGATTCCTACGACTATTCCTCGAATATTCCCGATGAGTGCTTGGCTTGTATTTTTCAGTCGCTCGGATCCGGTGATCGGAAGCGATGCTCTCTCGTTTGTCGCCGGTGGCTTTGGATCGAAGGACAAAGCCGCCACCGTCTTTCTCTCAACGCTCAGGCGGACCTTCTCTCCTTGGTACCCACTCTCTTCTCTCGGTTTGATTCCGTCACGAAACTAGCTCTCAGATGTGACCGTAGATCTGAAAGCATCGATGACGGAACGCTCATCTTAATCTCTCTCCGGTGCCTGAAACTTACTCGCCTCAAACTCCGAGCCTGCCGTGGATTAACCGACGCCGGACTCTTCGAATTCGCTAAGAATTGCAAATATCTGAAAAAGCTCTCGTGTGGATCCTGCACTTTTGGTGCTAAAGGTATGAATGCCTTGCTTGACAATAGGGCCGCTTTGTTTTCTCACTCGCTGCTCTCTGTTGTGAACCTATCTTCTTCCAAGTCTAATACAGCTCTCAAATCCTCGAATTATTCAGTTTCCTCAATAAGATTGAACAGAAACAATAATGCGATGAGGAATAATTCCAGGTCCTTTGTTGTTCAATGCCAAGCTGGAAGGGTAAGTCATAGATTAGTACTTGGTGTTTATATATGTAAATGATATATGAATTACATAATTCAGTACTTCTGATTGACTTTTAGTTACTTAATGAATCTCGTTGATGTCTGTAAGTATGCGACTGTGACAGTGTGAACGATAATTTTTTATTTTTTTTAAAAATAAATTATGTATTCTCCAACTTTAAGTAATTAAGTTTGAAATACATATTGTATGTTTGTTAATACTACTCACTGGAATTATTTTAAACAGATTACTCAAGAAGAGTTTACGGAAATGGCTTGGCAAGCCGTTGTTTCTTCTCCAGAAGTGGCGAAAGAGAATAAGCATCAGATAGTGGAGACAGAACATTTGATGAAGGCTCTGTTGGAGCAGAAGAATGGGCTTGCTCGTCGTATCTTTTCCAAGGCTGGTGTAGATAATACCCGTCTCCTTGAAGCTACTGATAAGTTCATCAATCTCCAGCTAAAGGTATTACTCTATTTTGGTTATAATGGCTGGGAAGATATGTTTCTATGCTCATTTATGCTTGTGCTACCCGTAGGTTGCTTGGTTTTCGAATTCATTACAACAACTAGACATATTTAACAGATACAGTTACACAACACTGTGTTGAATACTTCAATTGGTATTGAATTATTGATGATGGACTACACACAACAAAATGTGGTTCATTAACTGCAAAAACTTGCATTTCACGATGATCAAATTATAACTTAGCTTAAGCCGTGTGATTTGGATTGTATTATATCACTTAATAAATATGGCTTTCACACGAGGAAGATTTAATGTTTGAGTTTGAATATTGAGCTCGTCATTGATGTCGAAAATATGGCTGGAAACAATCTGGATGGAATTACAGCCTTTATAAGACTGATGGGTTTGAATTGTATATTATATTGTCGATTATGTTGATTTTATACCTATCCTATTAACACTTATCAACTGTTTATTTTTATGCATGTTAAATAAAACCAGGTTCTTGGTGAGTCTGCTGGTTCGATGTTAGGGAGAGACTTGGAAGCCCTAATACAACAAGCCAGGGATTACAAGAAAGAGTACAATGATTCATTCGTGTCAGTTGAGCATTTGGTACTTGGTTTTGCACGAGATAAACGATTTGGAAAACAATTGTTTAAGGATTTTCAGATTTCACTAAAAACCTTAAAGAATGCTGTTGAAGCTATAAGGGGAAGCCAAACAGTAATTGACAAAGGTAACCAAAGACATTTATTAATAGTATCTGCGAATAAGCTATGTTTTTGGTTACATGATAGATTTTAGACGAGGTAACATGCATTATAAGCAACTTTTCTTACGATATAAATTTTAGACGAATGGCATTTTATCCCCCATTGTTTTACCTTGATGGCGAAGACCGCCTTGTGATTCACTAAAGGCACATAACTGCCATGTATATTGGACTAATTGCAACAGTGACTGAAAATTAATTTATGATTTAAATATCCTTTGTATATATACTAAAGGTACTAGGTAACCCACAAGGAGTCTTAAGTGCAAAAATCATAGTATATACCTATAAGCAATTTACATTTTACTTCTTACAGGCTAACAGAATGCCAAGTAGTTATCTGTTGCACTTTGGTCCAAAATATGCCTATTAACAAGGGAGTCCATCAAGGTAAACAACAGGGGGTAAATGCCAGTTCTCCTTAATTTTAACATGCTTATTCTTTTCATGGACCATTTATTGTTATTTCCTGTTAAATGAGTTTTTTGCTTGCATCATTTATATTAGTGTTACATGTAACGTGATTCGTTCGGTACACATTACGAATACGGGTACACAGTAAGCTTTAATTGGCATGCACATGTTGTGAATAATATTTCAAAAGTGGTATAACTATGGGGTAATGGGATATGTTTGGAATGTGATCATGTGGGTGGATAATGGATATACAGGTATAAGCGTGAAGAGGTGAAGATACAAGCCTGGGAGAATTATGAGAAGAGGAAAGCTGATATGGAAATGAAAAGAATGGAGGTACGTACTGATTGCTATTTATTTAGGATTAGGATTTTCATTCTGATCAGCCAGAATTTATGGCAAGGGCAAGACATCTCAGGTAGTGAGTGTGTTTTTGAACTTGTAGGTGAAGGCTGAAAGACTAAAATCCAGAGCACGGGAGAGATATAGCAACAAGCTTGCTTCAACCAGGAGGATAGCAGAGGAGAATGAAATGCTGAGACAGAAGCTGACTACAGTGGAGCTAGCACAAGAAGAGGCCAACATCTTAATTTTATGGGTAGTTTGGTATATTTTGTGGATGTAGTCAAATTCGCAATTCAATGTACGTAGTAGTAATTATATTGACAAGTAAATTTGAAACTGTAAACATATGGTATTATTGGAATGTATAATATTTTTAAACATAGAATGCTTACAACTTGGTTTTAAATGTTGTGGATTGTGTCAAATAGACTATTTTTTTTAAAAAAACGTTGTCTAATGTGTCAAATAGATAACGTTTTTTTAAAAAAATGTTGTCTAATGTGTACAATAGACAACGCTTTTAGAAAAAACGTTGTTTAATGTGTCAAATAGACAACGTTTTTTTAAAAAAGCGTTGTCTAATGTGTTCAATAGACAATGTTTCTTTGAAAAAGCGTTGTCTAATGTGTCATAAGACAACGTTTTTTAAAAGTTGTCTATTTGTGTCTAAAAATGTTTTTTTATTTGACAAATAGACAACGTTTTTTTGAAAAAACGTTGTCTAATGTGTTAAAAGACAATGTTTTTAAACATTGTCTATTTGTGTCTAAAAAACATTGTCTATTTGACAAATAGACAACGCTTTTTTGAAAAAACGTTGTCTCATGTGTCAAAAGACAACGTTTTTGAAACGTTGTCTATTTGTGTCTAATAGATGACACTGCTAATCACGATATTTTTGGGGGATCTATTACAACGCTTTTTAAACGTTGTGTATTTACTTTTTTCTACTAGTGAATTACTTGTCAATTTCTTTTTAAGTTTACTTGGGTTATGTACCTTGAAATTGTACATCTTTTATTTACTGTTTTATTAACCTATATAAAGGCAGTATCCAATGCACGAGTCTCATGCAAACATACACTATTTCTAAGACACGAGTGACATGATAAAAAGGAAAAAGGAAGCAGTAAAGAAAGAAAAATATCAAGGCTAGAGCCATTAATCACGTAAAGTCATTTTCCCACCTTCAATTATAGCCAAAGTTGATAAAGTTGTGGTCATGGTGCTCAGTCGCGAAACCAGAAAATTTATTATTGATGAGGGACAAATTAACATTAGGGGTGGGATGGGGTGGCGGGGGCACACTAACATTATTTGCTTGAATTGTTTGAAGTGATAATGTGATATACAATAATTATTTCTACGACCTTAGAACAAGTGAACCCGAGGCATGGGGTATGTGTGGAATAATTATTTGAAGTGATAAGCAATAATTATTGCTTGGGTGGGTGTGTATGGAAATTAGAAAAAAAGAAGAATATACTCATTTCTATGTTATGTATAAAAGAATATTTTGTATAATTTTTCAAAATATTGTTATTATAAAGGGATATCTCATGCAAGAACATGAGATAGCCCTCACCTCTCACATCCTCGATGAATTACGTTACTTTTAAATTTAAAAATGTCTCGAGTTACTTTTAAAAAATTAGTATTTGAAGTTATAATTCGGAATGGAGGGAGTGTTTTTTATATTTGAATTTTATACTTTTGCCATTTATTTTGCTGGACAAACTTTTTTTTAACATCTTTTGACAGACAAAAGAAATAAACAGTATATCGAATAAGTCCCTATTAATTTTGGCCAGACCTTTGAACAAGTGAACCCGAGGCATGTGGCATGTGTGGAATAATTATTTGAAGTGATATGCAATAATTATTGCTTGCGTGGGTGTGTGTGGAAATTAGAAAAAAAGAAGAATATACTCATTTCTATGTTATGTATAAAAGAATATTTTGTGTAATTTTTCAAAATATTGTTATTATAAAGGGATATTTCATGCAAGAATATAAGGTAGCCCTCACCTCTCACCTCCTCAATGAATAACGTTACTTTTAAATTTAAAAATGTCTCGAGTTGATTTTTAAAAAATTAGTATTGAACTTATAATTCGGAACAGAGGGAGTATTTTTTTATATTTGAATTTTATACTTTTGCCATTTATTTTGTTGGACAAACTTTTTTGTTAACATCTTTTGACAGACAAAAGAAATATACAGTATATCGAATAAGTTCCTATTAATTTTGGTAAGTGTTCAAGAACATAGTTGGTATAGGGATATTAAATACTTAATTGCCTAGTAGCTACCAAGCACCAATCAGTGGCCACATTAGAGAGTGTGAGGTTAATTGACCCCACTGGAAAAAAAATTATTTTATAATATATGATAAATTTAGAATAAATTTAAGTGTAATGAATAAATTAATCTCACTAAAATTTTATAATTTTTATTTAATATACCTCAAATTAAATTTTTTATAACTTTCTCAATTTCATATTATTTTTATAACATAAGAAATTTAAATATTTATTAACAGATTTGTGATTAGAAAGGCGTATTAGGGGTCAATAAGAGATGTGTGTATGTGTGTGTGTGTGTATATGTATTAATATATAGCCTGTGCAGAATTTTGGTGGGCGCCCCCTGGTTCCTCCCTTGTACTCAACTCTGTTATAGTTCGTCTTATCATCCCGAGAGTCATGGACAGACAGAGAAAGTTAATAGATGTCTTGAAAATTACCTTAGATACCACATGGTATTTGGCCTAACAGTACGACTTATCTCATAGTTTTTCTGGGGTCGAGAGTTCGATCATTGGTGGCAGCAAAGGGGTGTGTGTGGTGTGTGTTAATGTAGTAAAAAAAAAGAAAAAAACTGAACTCAAGAAAGTGTTGAGCACTAAATTCCCTGCAACATGACCTGGAGGACAATTTTTAGTTAAACCAATCGCTGTTCTGGATAAGTGTTTGGTGAAGAAAAATAATTGTCTAGTTAAACAGATAAAGTATTTTCTTATATCATATCCATTCCATATCACAAAAAGAGTCTCTTTTTTAAAATTTACAATATTAAAAAATATATTTTTATTTCATATTCACCTTTAAAAATAAAGCCAAATTAAAAAAGTGTCCTTCCAAGTTATCACCCAATTTTAATTTTGCCCTTCATGGCAAAAATATCAATTGAGTACTAGTAAATGTCAGTAGTCATTTGAATCAAATTGGCAAAAGGAAGAAGAAAAAGAAAGACAGTTGATATTGTTGATGTGAAAAATGAGGGTACTGTCGACAAGTGTTGCTTGAAGTGTTCAACGTGTTGTTAGAAAAATTATAAAAGTATTGCTAACTAAATGTTAGGGTTCTTTACAGAAATATACAACAATTAGAAAGTAATTACACTATTAGTGCATCCACAAAATAATTATAAAAAGAGGTCAACAAATTCAAACCATTCAATTTGACATTAATAAGGAAACCTAAAATCCAGGAGAATTAATAATTCAAATTCAAATCTTTTGGATCTAACAACAAAATCAAATCCATAATTCAAAATTCAAATCAAAAGGAGGCAATTAAAAACAAAAAATTATGAAGGAGTTACTGTTCATCATCCTCCTCCGCTGCCTCCCCTTCATCATCCTCCCCCGCTGCGAATCTTCACCTCCCCTTCATCATCCTCCACCGCCTCCCCTTCATAATTCTCTTCATCATCCTCCTCCACCGCGAATCTCCAGAAGTCCTTGGTTGCGCCGCCGCTATATCGCCGGAGTTACTGTTCTGAATTTTTTTTGACGATTTGGTTACCCACAAAAACTAAAATGGTTACCTTTATACGAAGTTTTGCTACCAACTGCATCACATTCAAAATCAATTGGTAATCTAAAAAATTGAATTGGTTACCTTATCTGAAGGTTTGGCAACCAACTGCATGAAGTTTGGTTACCAACTGCATCACATTCAAAATAAATTGGTAACCTAATAAAACTGAATTGGTTACCTTGATATGAAAGTTTGGCTACTAACTGCACTATGAAAAAACTGCAGGTGTGGAGGTGGATTGGTTATCTTGGTATGAATTTTTGGTTACCTTGGTATGAAGGTTTGGTTACCAACTGCACTATGAAAAAACTGAAGGTGTGGAGGTGGATTGGTTACCTTGGTATGACGGTTTGGTTACCTTAGTATGAAGGTTTGGTTACCTTGGTATAACGGTTTGGTTATCTTGGTATCAAAGTATATAGTATATTGTAGTAGAGCAGTACTGGTTTTAGGCCATGACAGGTCCATCCCCAAATCCACAACATGGCTACTACACCCCTACCTCCAAACCCAACAACAACAGCAACCCGCCTCCTCCTTACTTGGAAAAACCCCACCTTTATCCATTTCTTCTCATTACCCTCCTCTGTTCTCTCTCTTACATCCTCGGCGCATGGCAGCACAACGGCGGCGCCACCACTACCACTACAACCGCCACCTCCCTCAACTGCCACCACCGGAAGACTGCCATAGATCCTGTTGCACTGTGAAATAATTTCCAGTAGATCATTGCGAAGCACCCAAGGTTTAACAATCAAGAGAAGCATTTGATCTAAAAATGAGATATACTAAAGGTTGCTTTTCACCTTGGGTACTTTGCTACACTAGTATCTCTAATCAGTTGCAATCTGGAACGAAAAGGGTAGAATTGAGAGAGAGATAGAGAGAATGGCGAGAGAGAGAGAGATAGAGAATGACAATTAACCCACCTAAATTAAAGGAATCCTAATTACATTAATTTTGTAAATAAATATGGAAAATGTATTACTTTTGTAATTATTTTATGGATGCACTGTTGTTGTAATTATTTTTAAAAATGTACTAGAATATGTAATTGACCCTAAATGTTATTTGTTCTACCAACAACATTTTTAGTGAAATATCAAAAACTAAAAGAAAAAGAAAAAGGAGAAGAAAAGTAATTTGCAAACGGGCTTATTTGAAGTTCCTACCAGAAAATTAGGGTTTATTTAAATTGCCTGCAAAAAACATTAAAAATAGCTTAGACTAAGTTTTGTGTTATTAATGCAATATCTTTGATTGGAATTTTGAGTTAATTGGATTAGTTCACTTTGTATTTATTTGTGTATTCATCGCCTAACCTATACCTTTTTGGATTGCCAGGTTTTGTAAGAATTTTGTTTTAATGAAATAAAATTTATTTTATTTTCAAAAAAAAAACCCCTCCGCAATGAGGTCATTGTTTACAGTTTTTCATGTTTCCTTTTATATTTTTATTTTCTTCTTATTCTTCTTTTACTCTCTGACTTCTTTTTTTATTTTTTATTTTGCTTTATTTTTTAAAAAAAAAATTTTAAAAAAAATAAAGAAGAAGAAGAAGAGTAAAGCAAAATAAAAAAAGAAGTCAGAGTGTAAAAGAAGAAGATAAAAATATATAACTAATTAATCAGTTGACGGATAGTCTATAACATCCCAGTTTCACATCGAAAGATAGAAAAAAAAATTGTCTACATATAAAGAAATAAGTTACTACTAATAGTACATTCAGTCATGACTTTTGGGTGAGCCTTGGTAGGCTAAAATGACTCAAAAAGATACTATTGGTGTAAGATCTCAATTTTTATGAATAAAAATTTAATTTTCTTTATATATTATTGTTAAATAGTAAGGTGATAAATAAATACTATAGTTATGGGTGATTTGTGCAAATTTTACAAAGTAAGCAAGTGGTCATAAAATATTCGTTGTGTCGGGGAATATTCATTTGGTCGGAGAATATTCTTTTTGTCGGAGAATATTTGTACGACAGCGCAATCATTGGTGGACCCCACAACGGAATAACCGTCGGATATAGAAAGCGACAGAAATAATCTTTTTATAAAAATAACGGAAAGACTTTTACCATTAAATTGTTGAAATACCCTGTGATAAAAGTATAGTAATACGCATTGTTGCACAGTAGCACACGGTATTGCACAGTATCTCTGATTATTGATTCTTACGTAAAAAGTTACTCTGTATTTTATTCAATAATTGTCACAGTAGTTGCTGCATAGTATCTCATATTATTGATTCAATTATTATCACAATATCATCTGCACAATACTTTAAATTATTAAATCAATAATTGACACGACACAGTTACTTATATTATTATTATTAGCATTATTGACAATGTCTAGAAAGTTCTGTCAAGGAAAGAGGTTAGGTTATTTAATTGCGCGCCAGTAATGAGAAATCCTTATCGGAAAACCCATTCTTTCTTGGGAACGATTTGGTTGTCAATATTGTGAGTTATAACATTAATGATGAATTGTTGATATAAATATTTCCATTATGTTGGGAATATTAATGTTAGTGGAAATCGACGTTTATTTCGATAATAATTGATTTTTGGATGTTAAATTGACCAAACGGACAATTAATCGGATAAATGAGTAATTAATTGCTATTGGTTCACATGCAAGGAACTATTGGTTCACATTCAAGGAACTATTGGTTCACATTCAGGTACTATTAGGGGATGTTGTGCAAGATTGATAATACTTGAGGGACTAAATTTAAAATGGAGATAAAGATGAAGGTACTAAATTATAATTAACCTTGTAATTTGCCACCTTTTCCTGGCCTATAAATACTCCTCCATCCATTTATTATTTCCTACCATTTTGAAGAGCAAAGTTATATCACAAGCTATAGTGAGAGAAACTATAGAGAGAGAATAAGAGAGAAAGAAGAAGAGTATTATGCTACTTCACTATTTCAGTATTCAATCTTCTACTAAGGTAAATGATGTTATTTTCTTTCAATACTCATAAGGGTTGTCATTCTATTCTTTATTAAGCTGTGAAAATAACCTGTCTACGCGGACTACCGCATGCATGGTTAATAACTCTTCGTATTCATTTATTTATTAAAATGTGGGAATAACCTGTCTACGCGGACTACCGCATGCCTGGTGAATAACCTTTCGTATTCATTCTTTATTAAATTATGGAAATGATCTGTCTACGCGGACTACCGCATGACGGGTGAAAATCTATTTGCAGCTTCGTATATTATTTCATTTCAGATTCCTAAATCTAAACTTACTATGGTAAGTATTGCTTCTATAATTCCTGAAATGATTAGAAATTGCTTAAGATTTTTGCTTCATCTAATATTATTTCATTGGAATATTGGACTGAATTTTCTTATTGAAATTTTAATCTTTTCATGTCGGGGTACTATTTATTCGGGTACTATTCACGGGATACTATTCACGATAAAAATTGATTTCTTTTCTGTCTAAATTGTTTTTGATTTATGAATATCATTATTGAATTTTGCTACACAATTGATTATTACGTTGACAATTTGAACATTTTTGAACTTGGATAAATTAAATTACAAATCTCTAATATTTATCCTTGATCTCACTTGATTTATTTTATTATATCATTTTTCATCATCCTCGGTCTTAAATTGTAGTGAAAGTTATCTTTGGCCCGTCGTGCAAAGATGGACTGTTGATTGATGAGTATCTCTGGCCCGTAGTGCAAAGATGAACAGTTGATTGATGAATATCTTTGGCCCGTAGTGCAAAGATGGACATGTGTTTGACATGATCATGACCACTGGTGGTACAAACGAATATCTTTGGCCCGTAGTGCATAGATAATTCTTTGATTGGAAATATTATTGATTGGTGTTATATGGATAAAATATTGATGATGGACTTTTAAGTCATAGAAGATATTAGACATCATTCTCTACTTGACTCTTCAAATGAATTGTTATTTCTGTTGCAGTTGTTGATCTAAAACTTGTTGTCTATTGTATTCTATCAGATTTTTCTCTTTTGAAAACTAAAGATAATTTGTTCTACATTATCTTAGTCATAATATTCTTTACTAGGCTAGTTGAGCTCACCCTTTTCTTTCATTGTTCTCTTCAAGAAATGAGAATATAGCTGGGACTAGTCAGGGAATGGAGTGATAGTCCGAGATAATGCTATAGTAGTCCTCGCTATTTTTGTAAATTAGTGTAATAATAATTGTAATGAGGACTTAATTTGAGCGTTGATATTTTTGTATTATATACGAAAAAAAAATCTGTATTGAAGCTCACAGTCTGTGTGGTCGTATTTTGTACGACAGTTTAATGTAATAAGATTTGTATTTGAATTCTGTACCATGTATTTGGCGACTCAGAATGGGTTGTGTACTGGACCTATTTTGGGGGCGACACAGATGGTATCAGAGCTTAGGGATATGATCTCTGGCGGAGATCTGGGAATAGAACTAGGAGGGGAGAGACGAGTAAAACATTCGCTAGTGTGTCCTACCTAAGCTTATTTATTATTTAATTGGTCGGTCGGAATATAGGGATAATATGTGATATGTTAATTTCTTTAATTAACCCTTGTTTTGTGGTCGTATTTGAGAATGACATTTGAAAATCTAAGCAATGGAGCATATGAGACCATTGAGAGACCGTCAATCAATAACCAGGATAATGTGCATCAGGAAGGCAATAATCTTCCTGTAAACAACACCACCGACCAAACGATGAACTATGGGGTGTTTATAAGCTTTCTACAATTCATGCAAAACCAGACGAGAGAGACTCATGTTCAAAATACATGTGGAAACAATGGTAACTCACGGCAGATCACTGCTAAGCAATTCAAGGAGTTGGGACCGCCGGAGTTTTTGGGAAAGCCGGAGCCACTCAAGGCAGAAGTTTGGATTAAGCAGATCACCAAAATATTTGATGTCCTGGGATGCACGGACGAGCAAAAGGTTCCCTTCGCCACCTTTATGTTTCGTGGAGAGGCAGATTACTGGTGGAAATCTGTGAAACGTACTCAGCATTCCACACTTAAGATGTTTTGGGAGAAGTTATAGAAATTGTTCAACGACAAGTACTTTCAAAAAGTATTCGTCATATGAAGGAGGTGGAATTCATCAAACTGGAATAGAACAATAGGATTGTATCACAATACGAGGCCAAGTTTGCAGAGTTATCCCGGTTTGCGTCCCATTTGGTGGATAATGAGGAATGAATGACACGAATATTTTTGAGAGGTTTGAAACCTGAAATTCTTCAATACCTCGTTTCTCATAAACTTTGTTTGTATTCATATGTTGTGAATAGGGCTCAATTATTGGAGTGAGATAATAAGACTGTTCAACCAAAGGACAACAACTATAGTCGTACCGGTGGCAAAAGTCATCGGAACAATGATAACCAACGTGAAGAAAATTATCATGCCAGAAATGGTAACCACTTCGGTGGTAATCATGGCCAAGATAATAGAAGAAGTGAGTCAAGTGAAAATTTCAAAAAGAGAAGATTTAACAACGACAACCGAAAGACATTGGCACCTGCACCAGCAACCGTTTCTAGGGGAGGGGAACGACCAACAGTCGTATGTTACAAATGCGGACAAGAGGGACACATCAGTCCAAACTGCACACAACAATCCAAGGTGTGCTACAATTGCAAAAAGGAAGGTCACATAACTCGAGTGTGCCCTATAGCGAAGTCAAGTCTAGCTGGGATGGTGACACCAAAGGTTGTCCCAGACAAGTCAAAGTCGGTGGTTCAAGGGAGAGCGTTTGTCGTGACTTCCAAAAATGCGAGGAACCCGAACGAAGTTATCACGGGTAAGCTAATCATAAACTCTTGTGAAGTCTATACCTTATTAGATACCGGTTGTGATGCCCCCAGAATAAGTCCAATCAACTCAACCCATTCTGAGTCGCCAAACACATGGTACATAATCCAAATACAAACTTTTATATCAAAAGGTCGTGAGTAGGACGACCATACTAGCTGTGAGTGTCAATACAAATCGTATATAATACGAAATATAAACACTCAAATTCAGTCCTCAATAGTTGCAATTATTATCACACTATTTTACAAAAATAATGAGGACTTCTATTGCTCTAACTCGAACCATCACTCTGTCCCTCGACTAGTCCCTGCCATATTCTCATTTCCTGAAGAGGACAATAGAAGTAAAAGGTGAGCTCAACTAGCCCAGTAAATAATATTATGACTAAGATAATGTAGAATAATTTATCGTTAGTCTTCAACAAATCAGATAAAATATTATGGACAACAAGTTTTAAATCAACAACTACAGCGGAATTAACAATGCATCAGAAGAGTTAAGCAGTAAATAATGTCTACTATCTTCTATGATTTAAAAGTCCATAATCAATATTTTATCCCTGTAACATCAATCAATATATATCTTGAATCAAATATTCATCTTTGCACTACGGGCCAAAGATATTCATTTGTATCACCAGTTGGTCATGTTCATCTCAACATATGTGCATCTTTGCACTACAAGCCAAAAATATTCATCAGGTAATCATTCATCTTTGCACTACAGGCCAAAGATATTCATCAAATAATCATCCATATTTGCACTACATGCCAAAGATATTCTTTTGTATCACCATTTAAGACTGAAGATGATGAAAAATATTTTAAAGAACGAATCCAGTGAGATAAAGAACAAAAATTAGGGATTCGTAATTTAGTTTATCCAAGTTCAAAAATACTCCATAATAATTAATTGTGAAGCAAAATTCAAGAATGAAGATCAAAATTTGGATCCAATCAAAGATAGGAACCATAATAGCCAACTTGGACAAAGAAAAGAAAATTTAATTTTTCTGTGAATAGTACCGTATTCGTGAATAGTGCCGTATATGTGAATAGTGCCGTATACATGAATAGTAACCCCAATATGAAAAGGTAAAAATTTTACAATAAAATTCATACTAATATTTCGATGTCATGATATTGAAAGAAATAACATCATTTTTAAAAAAATAACATCCCTTACCTCAAAAGAACAGTTCTTCTGACTGGAATATCGAATATAATGCTGAAGGAAACTTGTATTGTATAGCAACACTCAAAGTATCGAAATACTCACAAAAATACGCTCAATATTATAGAGAGAGAAAACTTCTGATTCTGGTGTGATTTTCAAATTCTAACTAAGCACTCTATTTATAAGAAAATGCATAGAACGCCAAAGCAGAAAATTTAATAAAATAATATTTTATAAATAAAAAAAATTCACGCCCACCCCTTGACCAAATTCATCAGCACACCAGTGGGGCCCACCAACATTTAAAAAACATTTTTCTTTTAAAAAATATTTATAACCCCAAAAATCAATTCAGACCCAATATTCCAGAACTTCTATTATAGAATCACAATAATGACAACCAGGTCGTTCCCAAGAAAGAGGGGGCTTTCCGATAAGAATTTCTCCTTACTGGCGCAATTAGATTAACTAACCCCTTTCCTAGGCAGAACTTCCTAGACATTGCCAATAATGTTTGTTAATAATATTATTCAAATAATATAAATTATTGATTTGATAATATAAAATATTCTCCGACAACAAGAATATTCCACGACCAAACGAATATTCCCCGACAACAATAAATATTTTATAACCACTTGCTTATTTTGAAATGTTTGCGCATTTTACCCATAACTTACCACATCTATCAAAACAACCCTTTACTATTCAAAATAATATATAGAGAAAATTCAATTTTATTCATAAAAAGTTAAGGTCTTACAACCTCCCCTCCTTATGAAATTTCTTCCTCGAAATTGACGTGCGTACCTGATATTTCGAAAAGGTGAGGATACCTTGCTTTCATTTCCGATTCTAATTCCCAAGCCATTTCCTCAATAGCATGGTTTCTCCACAAAACTTTGACTTGTGGTATAACCTTCGTGCGTAGGACATGCTCCTTCCTATCCAAGATCTTGACAGATACCTCCTCGTACGTTAAATCTTTGGCTATCTCGTCCGGTTCTAACTCAATAATATGGTTCGGGTCTTTCACATATTTACGAAGCACGGATATGTGAAAAACGTTATGAACGCGAGACATGCTTGGAGGTGAAGCGAGTCTATAGGCCACATTTTCTACTCGGTCAAGAATCTCAAATGGACCAATAAATCATGGGTTGAGCTTTCCTCTCTTCTCGAATCTTGTAACTCCTTTCCACGGAGCAGCACGTAATAGTAAATGGTCCCCAACATTAAATTCCACGGCCTTTCGATGAAGATCCGCATAACTCTTTTGTCAATCCTGTGCCGTTTGTATACGTTGTCGGATCATTTAAATCTTTTTCGTAGTCATACATACCAACTCTGGTCCCAACAATGTTGCTTCACCCACCTCATCCCAACATACTGGAGAACGACACTTTCTCCCATACAACGCCTCTAATGGAGCCACGCCTATACTTGCCTGATAACTATTGTTGTAGGAGAATTCCACCAATGGTAGGTACTTATCCCAACTCCCGTTGAAGTCTAGAACACAGAGCCTCAATGGATCTTTAAGAGTTTGAATAGTCCTTTCCGATTGCCCGTCCGTTTGAGGATGATATGCCGAACTGAATCGTAAATTCGTGACCATAGCTTTCTGCAAACTGACCCAAAATTATGAAGTGAATCTTGGGTCACGATTCAAAACTATGGATATTGGCATGCCATGCAATCTCATAATCTCATTCACGTACATATGAGCAAGACGTTCAAGGGAATAAATCTCCCGTATCGGCAAGAAATGAGCAGACTTGGTTAATCTATCAACAATAATCCAAATCGCATCTATGCCTTGAGAAACCTTGGGAAGACCCGTAACGAAATCCATGGTAATGTGTTCCCACTTCCACTTTGGAAAATCAAGTGGTTGCAATGGACCCTTTGGCACTTGATGCTCCGCCTTGACACGTTAAATACCTCGAGATAAACTCCACGATCTCTCTCTTCATATTGCTCCACCAAAATGTATGTCAAAGATCACGATACATTTTGGTGCTCCCATGATGGATTGCAAACGGTGTGTTGTGTGTCTCCATCATAATTCTATACTTCAAATCAGAATCGTTAGGAACACAAAGTCTGGAGTTGACTCGAAGTATTTCTTCTTCATCTATTCTTGCTTCTGGAACCGCACCTTCTTGCACCTTCTTCTTCATCTTTATCAACTCTGGGTCTGTAGCTTGAGCAGCTTTAACTTTATCGATTAAAGCTGGTTCCACGCGTATACTTGACATCATCACGTGGGTCCCCAGAGTCTTGAACTCTATCTCCATCTTTTGTAAGTCACACAGAATAGGCCTTTGTGTTGACAGCATCGCACTCGTTCCCACATATGAACTTCTACTTAACGCATCAGCTATCACGTTTGCTTTACTAGGATGGTATTCGATGGTATGGTCATAATCTTTCAACAGCTCAAGCCAACGTTGTTGCCGCATGTTGAGTTCTTTTTGAGTGAAAAAATATTTAAGGCTCTTATAATCCGTATAAATCTCCACTTTCTCCCCGTACAGGTAGTGTCTCCAGATCTTCAACGCGAAAATGACTGCTGCCAACTCTAGATCATGAGTAGGATAATTTCTTTCATATTCTTTAAGTTGTCGCGAGGTATAGGCTATGTCTTTCCCATGTTGCATGAGAACACATCCTAACCCTTTGCCCGAAGTATCGCTGTAGATAACAAATCTATTCGAACTAGATGGTATTGTCAGAACAGGTGCCAAGATAAGTCTCCTCTTGAGCTCTTGGAAGCTCTTCTCGCATTCCTCGCTCCATACGAATTTTGTATCTTTTCGAGTTAGCTAATTTAATGGAGTAGCAATTCGAGAAAATCCTTCCACGAATCTCCGATAAAACCTAGCTAAGCCCAGAAAGCTATGTACTTCAGTCACCAACTTCGGTTGCTCCCAACTTTGTATTGCTTCAATCTTCGTCGGGTTAATAAATACTCCATGTTTTGATACCACGTGCCCAAGGAATGCTACTTCCTCAAGCCAGAACTCAAATTTCTTCAGCTTGGCATATAGCTTGTTCTCACGAAGCCTTTGAAGTACCAGCTTCAAGTGGTGCTCATGATCTTCACGACTTTTGGAATAGATGAGGATGTCATCAATAAAAACAACCACGAACTGATCCAAATATTCCTTGAATACACGGTTCATCATATCCATGAAAGCGGCAGGAGCATTAGTCAATCCAAAAGACATGACTAAGAATTCATAATGCCCGTACCGAGTTCTGAAGGCAGTCTTCGGAATATCCTCAGTTTTAATCTTCAGATGATGATATCCAGAACGAAGATCGATCTTTGAAAAGAATTGTGCACCTTGCAATTGGTCAAACAGGTCATCAATACGAGGTAGTAGATACCTATTCTTAATGGTGACATGGTTCAACTCCCAATAGTCAATACAAAGTCGCATACTCCCGTCTTTCTTCTTTACGAATAAAATAGGAGCACCCCAAGGAGACGTACTAGGATGTATAAAACCGATGTCTAGTAACTCCTGTAGTTGGACTTTTAACTTCTGAAGTTTAATAGGAGCCATTCGATATGGGGTTTCAGAAATGGGTTTTGTACCGGGCTCAAGGTCAATAAAGAATTCAACTTCACGTTCTGTGGGTAGACCGGGAAGTTCTTGGAGAAATACATCAGAAAACTCATTAACAACATAAATATTATTCAAATCTGACGTATTCTGGTTTAGATCAGTGACATGAGCTAAGAAAGCTTGACATCCATTTTTCAATAAACGAATAGCTTTATGAGTTAAAATGACATTGATTGATTTTAGTGGTTTGGTTGTTTGAATTCGCATAACAGGTTGGTTAGGAATATGAAAACTAACAACCTTACGAAAATAATCAATTTTGGCATGATAAGTGGTTAACTAGTCAATTCTTAAAATCACATCAAATGCAAGTATTTTCAAAGATATAAGATCAATAGGTAGGGTGACGGTACCAATTTAAATCAAGAAAGATTTATAAACTGTAGATATAACGAAGGTTTCACCCAATGGAGTTTCAACAGATAAGTCAAAGTCTAATTTCTCAGAAGTCAAGTTCAAACGTTGAGCACAAGCAGGTGAAATAAAAGAATGGGTAGCACCGGTATCTAATAAGGTATAAACTTTGCAAGAGTTTATAATTAGCTTACCCGTGATCACCTCGTTCGGGTTCCTCGCGTTTTGGGCAGTTACGACAAACGCTCTTCCAGGAACCACCGACTTTGACTTGTCCGGGACAACCTTTGGAGGCACCATCCCCGCTGGACTTGGTTTCGCTACAGGACACTCTCGAGCTATATGACCTTCATTTTCATAGTTATAGCACACGTTGAATTGTTGTGGGCAGTTTGGGCTGATGTGTCCCTCTTTCTCGCATTTATAACATACGATCGGTGGTCATTCTCCTCCCCTAGAAACAGTTGATGTTGGTGCTGACGTCTTCACGTTGTCATTATTGTACCTCCTCTTTTTGAAAACTCCCCTGACTCACTTCTTCTATTATCATGGCCACGATTACCATCGGAGTGGTTACCGCTTCTGTCATGATACTTTCCTCCCCGTTGGTTGTCATTGCTCCGATGACTGCTGCCACCGGTACGACCCTGGTTATGGTCCCTTGGTTGAACAGACTCATTATCTCACTCTAATAACTAAGTCCTGTTCACAACATCTGAATATAGAGAAAAATTGTGAGAAATGAGGTATTAACGAATTTCGGGTCTCAAACCTCTCAAAAACATCCATGTCATACGTTCCTCATTCTCTACCAAATGAGGAGCAAACCTGGATAACTCCGTGAACTTAGCCTCGTACTGGGACACAGTCATGTTGATCTGTTCCAGTCTGATAAACTCTACCTCCTTCATATGACGAATACTTTCATGAAAGTACTTCTCATTGAACAGTTTCTGGAACGCTTCCCAAGACATCTTGAGTGCGGCAGGCTGGGTACGCTTCACAGATTCCCACTAGTAATCTGCCTCTCCACGGAACATAAAGGTGGCGAATGGAACCTTCTGTTCCTTCGTGCATCCCAAGACATCAAATATCTTGGTAATTTGTTTAACCCACGTTTCTTCCTTGATTGGATCTGACTTTCCTAAAAACTCTGGTGGTCCTAACTCTTTGAACTGCTTGGCAGTGACAAGCCGCGAGTTGCTATTATTTTCACTCGTATTTTGAACACGAGTCTCCCTCGTTTGGTTTTGCATGAACTGCAAAAAGCTTCTAAACATCTCATCATTCATCATCTGATCAGTGGTGTTGTTTACAGGGGGAACATTGCTTTCCTATTGCACGTTCTCCTGGTTGGTGATTAAAGGTGTCTCAACGGTCTCATTCACTCCATTGTTAACATTCTCAGCTGCCATTCTCAAATACTGCCATAAAATAAGGGTTAATTAAACAAATTAACATATCACATATTAACCCTATACTTCGACCGACCAATTAAATACCACATAAGCTTAGGTAGGACATACTAGTGAAGGATTTACTCGTCTCTCCCCTCCTAGTTCTATTCCCCGATCTCCGCCAGAGACCATATCCCTAAGCTCTGATACCAACTGTGACGCCCCCAGAAAAGGTCCAATCAACACAACCTATTTTGAGTCGCCAAACACATGGTATAGAATCCAAATACAAACTTTTATATCAAAAGGTCGTGAGCAGGACGACCATACAAGCTGTGAGTGTCAATACAAATCGTATATAGTACGAAATATAAACACTCAAATTCTGTCCTCAATAGTTATAATTATTATCACACTATTTTACAAAAATAATGAAGACTTCTACTGCTCTAACTCGAACCATCACTCTGTCCCCCGACTAGTCCCTGCCACATTCTCATTTCCTAAAGAGGACAATAGAAGTAAAATGTGAGCTCAACTAGCCCAGTAAAGAATATTATGAATAAGATAATGCATAATAATTTATCGTTAGTCTTCAACAAATCAAATAAAATATTATGGACAACAAGTTTTAAATCAACAACTGCAGCGGAATTAACAATGCATCAGAAGAGTTAAGTAGGAAATAATGTCTACTATCTTCTATGATTTAAAAGTTCATAATCAATATTTTATCCCTGTAACATCAATCAATATATATCTTGAATCAAATATTCATCTTTTCACTACGGGCCAAAGATATTCATTTGTATCACCAGTTGGTCATGTTCATCTCAACACCTGTCCATCTTTGCACTACGGGCCAAAGATATTCATCAGGTAATCATTCATCTTTGCACTACAGGCCAAAGATATTCATCAAATAATCATTCATCTTTGCACTACAGGCCAAATAAATTCTTTTGTAACACCATTTAAGACTGAAGATGATGAAAAATATTTTAAAGAACGAATCCAGTGAGATAAAGGACAAAAATTAGAAATTCGTAATTTAGTTTATCCAAGTTCAAGAATACTCCATAATCAATTGTGGAGAAAAATTCAAGAATGAATATCAAAACTTGGATCCAATCAAAGATATGAACCATAATAGCCAACTTGGATAAAGAAAAGAAAATTTAATTTTTCTGTGAATAGTACCGTATTCGTGAATAGTGCCGTATACGTGAATAGTAACCCCAATATGAAAAGGTAAAAATTTCACAATAAAATTCATATCAATATTTCAATGTCATGATATTGAAATAAATAACATCATTTTTGAAAAAATAACATCCCTTACCTCAAAAAAATAGTTCTTCTTACTAGAATATCGGATATAATACTGAAGGAAACTTGTATTGTATAGCAACACTCAAAGTATCAAAATACTCATAAAAATACGCTCGGTATTATAGAGAGAGAAAACTTCTGATTCTGGTGTGATTTTTAAATTCTAACTAAACACCCTATTTATAGAAAAATGCTTAGAACGCCAAAGCAGAAAATTTAATAAAATAATATTTTATAAAAAAAAATTAACGCCCACCCCTTGACCAAATTCATCAGCACACCAGTGGGGCCGACCAACATTTAAAAAATATTTTTCTTTTAAAAAATATTTATAACCCCAAAAATCAATTCTGACCCAATATTTCGGAATTCTATAATTCATAAAAAATAGCCCTTTTATCAGAAAAATACGAATTTTATGTCCATTTCATAAAAAATTTAATTCACTACAACTTTGTAGAAGAAAGTTTTTCCAAATTCCGAATGAAAAATGACCCAAATTTACATACGGATGAATTTACAGGCTATAATCAAACTTCAGTCAAAAACGGGGCCCACCAATATATTTAACATATTTTTTGTAACAAAAATACTCCGGACCTAATTTGCTATCTTTCTCCTCATTTTATTCACATATCGTGCATTCATTGTAAAAATATCACCATTATTATATTATTATATTATTACATCATACACTTATAATGTAATATTACAATAATATATTTGAATGAATTATTTTATCAAAGAAGATAAAATATCAACTCTCAATAATTATCTCTTTAAAAAATTCCTCCATTAAATAAATATTTCCTTATCATTTTTATCAATAATTAATTATTCTCAAATAATATTACAGAATCACAATAATAACAACTGGGTCGTTCCCAGGAAAGAGGGGGCTTTCCGATGAGGATTTCTCCTTACTGGCGCGCAATTAGATTAACAAACCCATTTCCTAGACAGAACTTCCTAGACATTGCCAATAATATTTTCTAATAATATTATTCAAATAATATGAATTATTGATTTGATAATATAAAATATTGTGCAGTGACAATTATTAAAACAACAATAATATAAAATACTGTGTAATACCGTGTGATACTGTGCAACAACGCGTATTACTTTATCTTAACCACTGGGTATTTCAACAGTGTTACCGGTAACCGTTACACCGTTATTTATAGAAAACTTATTCTTGTCGTTTTCTTCATCCGATAGTTTTTCATTATGGGACCCACAAATGGCTGCGCCGTCGTACGAATATTTCCCGACAACAAGAATATTCTACGACCAAAGGAATATTCCCCGACAACAATGAATATTTTATAACCACTTGCTTATTTTGAAATATTTGCGCATTTTACCCATAACTTACCACATCTATCAAAACAACCCCTTACTATTCAAAATAATATATAGAGGAAATTCAATTTTATTCATAAAAAGTTGGGGTCTTACACCGGTTCTACCCATTCTTTTATTTCTCCTGCTTGTGCTCGACGTTTGAACTTGAACCCTGAGAAATTAGACTTTGATTTATCTGTTGAAACTCCGTTGGGAGAAACCTTCGTTACATCCACAGTTTACAAATCTTGTTTGATTCAAATTGTCACCCTCACATTACCTGTTGATCTCATCTCTTTGAAAATACTTGCATTTAATGTGATTTTAGGAATCGAATGGTTAACCACTCATCATGCTAAAATTGATTATTTTCGTAAGGTTGTTAGCTTTCATATTCTTAACCAACCTGTTATTAGAATTCAAGCAACCAAACCCCTAAAATCAATCTCTGTCATTTCAAGTCATAAAGCTATTCGTTTATTGAAAAACGGATGTCAAGCTTTCTTAGCCTATGTCACCGATTTAAACAAGAATACGTCAGATTTGAATGATATTTCTGTTGTTAATAAATTCTCTGATGTATTTTTCGAAGAACTTCCTGGGCTACTCCCAGAACGTGAAGTTGAATTTTTTATTGACCTTGAACCCGGTACAAAATTCATTTCCAGAATCCCATATCGAATGGCTCATATTGACCTTTAGGAGTTAGAGGTCCAACTACAGGAATTGTTAGACATTGACTTTATTCTTCTTAGTACATCGCCTTGGGGTGCTCTTGTTTTATTCGTAAAAAAGAAAGACGGGAGTAGGAACTGTGGCATATAGACTTGCCTTACTGCCAAGCATGTCTCGTGTTCATAACGTTTTTCACATATCTATGCTACGTAAATATGTGAAAGACCCAAACAACATCATTGAATTAGAACCAGACGAGATAACCGAAGATTTAACGTATGAGGAGGTACCTGTCAAGATCTTGGATAAGAAGGAACATATTCTAAGCTCAAAGGTTATACCTCAAGTCAAAGTTTTATGGAGAAACCATGATATTTAAGAAATGACCTGGGAGTTAGAATCTGAAATGAAAGCAAGGTATCCTCACCTCTTCGAAATACCAAGTACGTATATCAATTTCGAGGACGAAATTTAATAAGGAAGGGAATTTGTAAGACTCCAAATTTTATGAATAAAAATTTAATTTTCTTTATATATTATTGTTAAATAGTAAGGTGATAAATAAATGCTATAGTTATGAGTGATTTGTGCAAATTTTATAAACTAAGCAAGTAGTCATAAAATATTCGTTGTGTAGGGGAATATTCGTTTGGTCGGAGAATATTCTTTTTGTCGGAGAATATTCGTACGACGACGCAATCATTGGTGGATCCCACAATGGAATAACCGTTGGATATAGAAAACGACATAAATAACCTTTTTATAAAAATAACGGCAATACTTTTACCATTAAACTGTTGAAATATCCGGTGAGAAAAGTGCAGTAATACACGTTGTTGCACAGTAGCACACGGTATTGCACAATATCTCTGATTATTGATTCTTACGTAAGAAGTCACTCTGTATTTCATTCAATAATTGCCACAGTTGTTGCTGCATAGTATCTCACATTATTGATTCAATTGTTATCACAGTATCATCTGCACAATACTTTAATAATTGACACGACACAATTACTTATATTATTATTATTAGCATTATTGACAATGTCTAGAAAGTTTTGTTAAGGAAAGGGGTGTAGGCTATTTAATTGCGCGCCAGTAAGGATAAATTCTTATCGAAAAGCCCCTCTTTCTTGGGAATGATCTGGTTGTTAATATTGTGAGTTATAATATTAATAATGAATTATTGATATAAATATTTTCATTGTGTTGGGAATATTAAGGTTAGTGGAAATCGACATTTATTTTGATAATAATCGATTTCTAGATGTTAAATTGACCAAACGAGAAATTAATCGGATAAATGAGCAATTAATTGCTATTAGTTCACATACAAGAAACTATTGGTTCACATTCAGGTACTATTAGGGGATATTGTGCAAGATTGATAATACTCGAGGGGCTAAATTAAAAATAGAGGTAAAAATGAAGGTACTAAATTATAATTAACCTTGTAATTTGCTACCTTTTCCTGGCCTATAAATACTCCTCCATCCATTCATTATTTCCTACCATTTTGAAGAGCAAAGTTATAATCACAAGCTATAGTGAGAGAAAATATAGAGAAAGAAGAAGAATATTCTGCTACTTCACTATTTCAGTATTCAATCTCCTACGAAGGTAAAGGATGTTATTTTCTTTCAATACTCGTAAGGGTTGTCATTCTATTCCTTATTAAGCTGTGGAAATAACATGTCTACGCGGATTACCGCATGCATGGTGAATAACCCTTCATATTCATTTATTTATTAAGCTGTGGGAATAACATGTCTACGCGGACTACCGCATGTCTGGTGAATAACCCTTTGTATTCATTCTTTATTAAATTGTGAAAATAATCTGTCTACGCGGACTACAACATAACGGGTGAAAATCCATTTGCAGTTTCGTATATTATTTCATTTCAGATTCCTAAATCTAAACTTACTATGGTAAGTATTGCTTCTATAATTCCTGAAATGATTAGAAATTTGCTAAAGATTTTCGTTTCATCTAATATTATTTCATTGGAATATTGGTTTAAACTTTCTTATTGAAATTTTAATTTTTTCATGTTGGGGTACTATTCATTAGGTTACTATTCATTCAGGTACTATTCACGGGGTACTATTTAAGATAAAAAATAGTTTTTTTATGCCCAAATTATTTTTGATTTATGAATATCATTCTTGATTTTTTTTTTCCACAATTGATTATTATGTTGACAATTTGAACACTCTTGAACTTGGATAAATTAAATTATAAATTTTTAATATTTATCCTTGATCTCACTTGATTTATTTTTTATATCATTTTTCATCATCCTCAGTCTTAAATTGTGGTGAAAGTTATCGTTGGCCCGTAGTGCAAAAATGAACTGTTGATTGATGAATATATTTGACCCGTAGTGCAAAGATGAACAGTTGATTGATGAATATCTTTGGCCCGTAGTATAAAGATGACAATGTGTTTGGCATGATCATGACCACTTGTGATACAAACGAATATCTTTGGCCCGTGGTGCATAGATAATTCGTTGATTGAAAATATTATTGATTGGTCTTAGAAGGATAAAATATTGATGATGGATTTTTAATTCATAGAAGATAGTAGACATCATTCTCAACTTGACTCTTCTAATGGATTGCTATTTTCGCTGCAGTTGTTGATCTAAAACTTGTTGTTTATTGTATGTTATCAGATTTTTTCCTATTGAGAACTAAGGATAATTTGTTCTACATTATCTTAGTCATAATATTCTTTACTAGCTTGATGAGCTCACCTTTTTCTTTCATTGTTCTCTTCAGAAAATGAGAATATAGCTGGGACTAGTCAGGGAATGTAGTGATGGTTCGAGATAGTGCTATAGTAGTCTTCACTATTTTATAAAATAGTGTGATAATATTTGTAATAAGGACTTAATTGAGCGTTAATATTTTTGTATTATATACGACAAAATATCTGTATTGAAGCTCACAGTTTGTGTGATCGTATTTTGCACGATAGTTTAATGTAATAAGATTTATATTTGGATTTTGTACCATGTATTTGGCGACTCAGAATGGGTTGTATACTAGATTTATTTTGGGGGCGTCACAATTGGGCCAGTGGTTTAAAGCCTTATTTGGATGGATTTAATTCGATTCGGACTCAGAATTTGACTCGGGTTGTTTCATATGGTATTAGAGCTGATTCTCGAAAGTTTGGGTCGAGTCATCCAATCTGGTTGCCGGAGGTGGGAACACAAAGGCTGGGGGGATACTATTGGGTCAGTGGTTTAAAGCCTTATTTAAATGAATTTGTTTCATAGTTCATCTATTGGGCCAGTGATTTAAAACCTTATTTGGATGAATACCTTATTTGGATGAATTTGTTTCATAGTCCGTCTTTCAACTAAAAAATCGTCGATAATACTAATCGTTGCTATGTCTGTCGTAGTTGCTTTTTAGACCTATTAGAGTGTTGCATGGTTGGCACATACAATGATAAAAGTTCCTGGTGAATGAGTTTACTTTTTAGAATCTTAAGTTTATTAAAATTTTATTATTTTGTATATTCATACATACATATATTGTAAACCATTAAAATTAATGTGATTAGAATTCGCAATCACTTTGTCCAAAAAAAAAAAGAAAAAGATTTCCAAATCACTTTAACTAGTTGGAAGTAGAGTTTGCTTTAAAGATGATTGACACTTCTGTCCCTCCAAGTTGTCATCCACTTTCAAAGTCGTCCCTAAAATTCAATTTTTGTCAGTTAGGTCCTTAAAGTGACATTTTATTGGCGTTTCCGTTCTTCCAACCCATTTTGATCTCAACCTGACCCATTTTGACCAATTTTAACCCAACCCGACCCAGTTTGACCTAACCCAAAATTTTAATATTTTAAAATATAATATTATTTTTAAGAGAAGTTTAAAATAATAATTATATTTAACATTTAAAAAAATAATATTTAATATTTTAAAATAAATTATTATTTATAAAATAATAATTATTTTAATATTTTAAAATAAAATAATTATTTTAAAAATAGTTATTTTTAATATTTATATTTTATTATTATTTTTAAAAAATTAAATAATAATTGTATTTTAAAATAAAAAATAAAAAATATTTTTTAAATAATTATTATTTTTAAAATTTTAAAAGAAAATATTAGAAACTTTTATTTTTTCAAAAATGAGTAAAGTTTCATAAAATGTAGATTCAAAAAAATTACATAAGAAAATAAAATTTTATTTTTAAAAAAATAAATTAGATTTTTTCATTTTTTATGTAAAAATTTATTTTCAGAAAAAAAACTAATATCTTTTTTTTATTATATGTATTCTTAATATTATAATTTTTAAAAATAAAAACTAAAAATTAAAATTAAAATAAAAAAACAGTAAAAGATTAAAAAAATGATTCAAATTTTTTTAAGTAAATAAATAATAATGGTAAAAATATTGCCCATTGAATACATATAATAATGGTAAAGATATTAACTATTTTTGTTCCTGAAAATTATGTTTTACATAAAAAATGAAAAAATTTACTTTATTTTTTGAATAAAGTTATATTTTCTTATGTAATTTTTTTAAATATATATTTTATGAAACTTTGCTTATTTTTTTAAAAAAAATAAAGTTTCTAATATTTTTTTCTTAGAATAATAATTATTTTTATAAATTTTAAAAAATAATATTTTATTTTAAAATATTAAATATAATTATTATTTTCAAATTATTTAAAAAATTATATTTATATTTTATATTAAAATATTAAATATTATTATTATTTTAAAAAGTATATTTACTTTTAAAATATTAAAAATAATAATTATTTTAAAATTATTTATTTTTGAATATTAAATAAAATTATTATTTTAATTTTTTTAAAAAATAAATTTTTTTAATATTAAAAATACATATTTTTAAAATAATTATTATTTTTAAAATATTAAAAAATTTATTATTTTAAAAATAATAATTTATTTTAAAATTTAAAATATTATTTTTTAAAATATTTAATATAATTATTATTTTAAACATATTTTAAAATAATATTATATTTTTAAATATTAAAAATTTGAGTTGGGTCAAATTAGGTCGGGTTGGGTTAAAATTTGTCAAAATGGAACGGGTTGAGGTCAAATTGGGCTGAAGGAATGAAAAAGCCAATAAAATACCACTTTAAGGACCAAACTGACGAAAATTGAACTTTAGGGATGATTTTGAAAGTGGGTAACAACTTGAAGGGACATAAGTGTCATTCAACCTTTGCTTTAATATAATGAATACATGATGATGTGGTTTAAGTCATAATTCTTAAACCCATGAACAAGAACATCACAAATAGATAAATTAAGAGAATAATTTTACGAGTAGACATAATGACATAGTTTATAAATTAATATAAATATATGAATAATTTATTTATGTATTTACTCACAATAAAAATTAACATATTTTTATCACAATATAAATATTTTGTTGGAAAAAGTACGCCTAAAATAATCTCAATCCCAAGAATTACTTTTGCGTCTTTGTGCAATTAAATAAGAAATCAACAAAATCAATATGAGAACTAAAATAACAAATAACCATCCACAAGCAAGACACCAAATTTATGTGGGAAAACCCTCTAAAATTAAGAGGTAAAAATCACGGGTCAAACTCCGAAAATCTACTATAATCAACTGTGAGTATAAATAGTCCTTCCAAGTTTTATAACTAAAAACATGAAATATTATGAAATTAAGAAAATACAAGAATACCTTAATTTGAGTGAAAACTCAAATTACCTCACCACCCAGAACCTCCGAATTAATTAAAGTCTTCAAGCAATTAATAGATCCGAAAAGATGATGAAAATCCGTCAATAAACCTTCACAAAACATCTCAATTTTCTCCCACTTTTTCTCACTACACTCACTGTTTTTTTTTCTATTTCATGTGTTACCGAAATCAATACTATAATTCTAATTCGTGGTATTTAATACAGGCCACCAATGTCCATATATATATATATATATATATATATATATCATCCCATGATATATTAAGGGGCTGTTTGTTTAGGAATGAATACATCTGAATGGCTGAATGACTGAATCGGTCAGTCATTAAGTGTGTTTATTTTAAAAAAAATTTGTCTGAATGGCTGAATCAGTCAGATGATTGTGCTGAATGGCTAAGTCAGAATTTTTTGGCTAAATGAGTAGCTGAATAAAGTAAAAAAAAATGTAAAAAAAATAAAAAATATTAACTATTATATTAAGTAATATTAAATAAATTTACAACAACTTTGAATTTTTTTCAGAGGGGTAAAATAATAAAATTATATCATTCAGATGTTTCAGACATGTTAATTATCAAACAACTTTTTTCATTCAGATTTAGATTCAGCTTATTCAGATTCAGATTCATTCAATTTTTATCAAACATCCCCTAAGACTCTTATTAGGCTTAGAAAAAAACCCACCGTGTAATACTTTTCTAACGTGGTTTCGGTAGTAATAAACCATATATGCCACCCTGCCATATATTAAAACTCCTAATTACTTTAGGAAGTGATTTACCGCCACAAGCATCCTTACACGAAATCTCTAATTCCAATATTGCTTCCATTAATCCAATTTCTAATTGGATTAATATCAAGTAAACCCACTTACTTGCTCACAAAGAAAATTAATTATTTTTTATCTTGGATTCTATCTCATGGGTGAGGACCTACACCCAACAATCTCCCCCTCCGAACCCATGAGAGGAGGGATCACCAACCACAACTCTGTACTCGGAGTTAATTCCAACGAAGTCTTGGCTCAACTCAAGCTTCTTGGAATTTTCAACCATCTTCATGTCCGGCTTTGTCTGATCATCGGCATAGTTTTTCTCAATGAGAGGATCTAACTCAAACTTGACAGATTTTTGTTTGTCAAATTCATTCACAACCGCTTGGTACCCTAGCTGCGAGCTATCACTTTCTTTTTTCACTTTTGGTACTCATTTAAAGCGAAGAGCTTTTTTTCCGTGGTTCTCAAGCAAGGTTTTTCTCCCATCTCGCATGGCTTTGTACCACACCGTTTCCCTCCTGGCTCCCCCATCTTCAACACCTCTCACATGCGTCCGTATCGTGTAAAGAGTGTCTACTTTCTTACCTCTAACCCTTTAGAGAGCTTCCACTTACCTTCACCAAAGTAATTTTTATAACCATTCTCATCAAGCTTACCAGTAGAGATCAAATTAAGACGTATATCCAGAACATGTCTGACTTCTTTTAGCATCAACGTGCAACCACTGTTAGTTTCCAAACAAATATCTTCAATGCCTATAATCTTGGATGCACTTCCGTTTTCCATCCGCACTTAGCCAAAATCACCACTACTATAGGATGTGAAGATCTCACCACGGGAAGTAGCATGGAACGAAGCACTCGAATCAATAATCCAATCATTAGCATGACACTTGGGTTTATCATCACAAATAATGGCTACATCAACGTCGGATAGATACACAATCGAATCTTTATCCTCATCTTTTTCCTTAGACTGCTCATTCTTTAAAAATCTGCACTCTCGCCTTATGTGACCCGATTTCTAGCAGTGAAAATAAATTATCTGTTTTCGATCTCTCGACCTTTCCCTGAATTTATCATCTTCAGGAAAGTTTCCCTCTCTGTTTCTGCCCCTACTCTGTGCGACAAAAACTTGTGACACATCACTAGTCACTACGGTATCTCTTCGCCTCTGTTCCTCGTTGAACAAACTATCCTTGATTGTATCTATAGTCAGCGTACCATTGGGAGCAGAGTTACTCAGTGATACTACCAACGCCTTCCTGCTATCAAGCAAAAAGCTCAACAACAACAAAGCCTGCATCTCATCGTCAATGACCATCTTCATTGTACTCAATTGATTTATCAAACTCTAAAAATCACTCAAGTGTTTTGCAACGGAGTTTCCATCCTTGAACTTAGAATTCACAAGCTTCTTAATCAAAAAAGCTTTATTTTACGCCGTCTTCTTTTCATACATGGACTCCATTTTTTGCCAGAGAGCATAGGCTTTCATTTCCGTGGCAATATGATGAAACACACTTTGATCAATCCACGATCTAATTAGACCAATAGTCTTCCTGTTCATCTTGTTCCACTGCACGTCACTCTTGTTTGTGGGCTTAACTCCATCGTTCTCAAGTGGCTCATACAAATCCTTGTAGTAAAGCAAATCCTCCATTCTTGGCTTCCAAATTGCATAATTTGTAGCCTTGAGATTAATCATGCAACCTGCTGTCCAATCCTCCATTTAATTCGCACAAGAAAACCACAAAAATAACCAAACTTTGATACCACTGTTGGAAAAAGTACGCGTAAAATAATCTCAATCCTAGGAATTACTCTTCCTTTTTTGTGCAATTAAATATGAAATCAACAAAACCAATTATGAGAACTAAAATAACAAATAACCATCCACAAGCAAGACACCAAATTTACGTGGAAAAACCATCTAAAATTAAATGGTAAAAATCACGGGTCAAACTCCGAAAATCCACTATAATCAACTATAAGTACAAATAGTCCTTCCAAGTTTTATAACTAAAAACTTGAAATATTATGAAATTAAGAAAATACAAAAATACCTTAATTTGAGTGAAAACTCAAATTACCTCACCATCAGAACCTCCAAATTAATTAAAGTCTTCAAGCAATTAATCAATTCGAAAAGATGATGAAAACCCGTGAATAAACCTTCACAAAACCTCTCAATTTTCTCCCACTTTTTCTCACTGCACTCACTGTTTTTCTTTCTATTTCGTGTGTTAGCGAAATCTCGTGGTATCTAATTCAGGCCACCAATGTCTATATATATATATATATATAGGGTCCTAATCCATAGCAACCGGTTACTAGAGGGTACTATTCAGCAACCATGCTCTCCACCGTTGATCAATATAATTAAGGGCTGTGATTTGAAAGAAAAAGTTCCCAGCCGCTACTCCAAGTAGCGGCTGTCACTTCACTTCTTTGGTCAAATAGTCAAATAACATTAATATTATTATAATGATTAACTATTAAAATAATAATAAAATAGTAACTTGCCGCTACTCCAAGTAGCGGCTGCTCATTTTCTTCCACTCTCTCTCTCCTCTTATATAGTATTATTAACTAGCATAAATAGTTAAATTAAATAATATTTAATTAATTAAATAGCATTAATAGCTTATTTAATTTACAATACTATTTAATTTAACTTATTTAAATAAGTTATATTTGACATAAATTCTTATTACATTTTGAAATATTCTAACTTATTTATATTAAAGTTTTAAAAAGTATATTATTTAAATATATTTTTAATATGTCTTAAAATTTATAATATAAATTTATTTACTAAATATATTTTTACGACATATTAAAAATATATTTAAATATATTTAAGTTTATAAATTTATATTATAAATTTTAAGACATATTAAAAATATATTTAAATATATAAATTTTTATTATAAATTTTAAGACATATTAAAAATATATTTAAATAATATACTTTTTAAAACTTTAATATAAATAAGTTAAAATATTTCAAAATGTAATAAGAATTTATGTCAAATATAACTTATTTAAATAAGTTAAATTAAATAGTATTGTAAATTAAATAAGCTATTAATGCTATTTAATTAATTAAATATTATTTAATTTAACTATTTATGCTAGTTAATAATGCTATATAAGAGGAGAGAGAGTGTGGAAGAAAATGAGCAGCCGCTACTTGGAGTAGCGGCAAGTTACTATTTTATTATTATTTTAATAGTTAATCATTATAATAATATTAATGTTATTTGACTATTTAACCAAAGAAGTGAAGTGACAGCCGCTACTTGGAGTACGGTGGAGAGCATGGTTGTTGAATAGTACCCTCGTATAATACTTTTTCAATGTGGTTTGGGTAGTAATAAACCATATATGCCACCGTGCCATAGATTAAAACTCCTAATTACTTTAGAAAGTAATTTACTGCCACAAGCATCCTTACACGAAATCTCCAATTCCAATATTACTTCTATTAATTCAATTTTTAATCGGATTAATATCAAGTAAACCCACTTATATAATTATTCACAAAGAAAATCAATTCTATTTTATTTTGAAGTCACACCCAACAATTTTATGTTTTTTTTTCAGTCACAATGTTTCTCAATCTATTGATCATTCAAATTACTATCACTTTGAGAAAGAATAATGTAAATTAAACCAAAAATATAATACATTTAATTCTGCGCGTATGGGTAAAAAAAGAAGAAGCTGAAGAATAAAGTGATGTACTTGCATGTAGACTCCAATTTGAGTACGTGGCATCACATAATTTGCTGGGAGTCAAAATGGAACACAAAAACATAGGAACCCAGCCCATTGGCTATAAAAAGGATTCTAAAGAGTATTTTGAGACATAGAAATCAAAAGGCAATACTTGAAACTGTAAAAGATAGAGAAATTGGCAGAAATGGAGAACAAGAAGGTTGCTCTGGTGGTGCTTCTGGCAGCAATGGTTGTTCTGACTGATCTGACTCTGGCAGCCGATGACAAGGCCGGTCACTCTGACGGTGGGGCCGATCGCTCTGATGGTGGCAACGAAGTTTTAATTGATGCGCCCGGCGGGGTAAGTGTTTACAAGAAATTGCCCCTGTCAAGGATCTTCCTGCGTGAGAAATACCTCCCGGATGGCGGCTTAGGCTGCATCCCGAATGGTGGGTTTTGCTTGTTTGATCCCATGGGCTGCTGCAAAAACTGTGGCTGTCTTATAGTACCAGGGGTTTGCTATGGTTCAGACTGCTGAGCGCCGGCAGGAAGCACTTTTATTAAACAATATATATACATGCGTACATGAAGTAAAATAAAATAATGTGATGCATGTGTCATCTGTTGTGCTTGATATGGGAGAGAATATTGTAATTTGTGTTTAGGTGTGTTTAAATTATAGGTTGATGGAGTTTCAACCAAATATAATATTATGCTTGAATTATATTAGTATTATTTGAGTAATTTTGCTACTACTAAATTAGTAGTTTGCGTGTTCATCTCATTCAAACCTACTAGAAGCAATTCAGTATATGTATTTTTCAGTCGGTACTCATGTATCTGTCCATAACATGCAGATCGATATTGATATATGCAGAATATAAAAATTATTTACTATTTTGAATATTTCGGATATTAGTATATGCAGGATATAAACTTTTTTTACAAGTTTGCATCCAAAAAATGATAACAAGCCCACCAACTATGTATATATTTAATTTATTACTTTACTCACTATTAAATATCTATATTTCTTTTTAATTAACATTTTTTGTTGTTAAAGATTCAATATCTATATATATCAATACTCGATATTGCGTCAAGAATTGACTGTCCAACACTTCTTCCGACCCAACATTCCAATATCTAACAGTTAAGTGAATTTGAACGCTCATGTGGGGGTATTAGACACTTTCAACGGTTGATTGTGGTTTGCATGTTTTCATTATATCAATAACTCATTATTTTTAAGTCTAATTGTAGAGGATTAACTGCATATTTGATCCCGAATTATATACACTTTTGCACTTGGTACTCCGAGCTTTAAAAACTCTCATCGCACTACACAAAGTACCGTTAAGTCATCACGATAGTTCTGACCGTTTTTTTCGCCTGAAAGTAGCCACGTATCCTAATTTAATATTTAGATATGCTTGACAGTATAACTGTATAAATATGGTAGTTGACTTATTTAATTAGTACAAATATGTAGAAATTTCAAAATCAATACAAAAAGGGTTTTAATACATTCACCCAATAATAATTCCAAATAATTAATCTCACTTATAAATAATCCTAAAACATCATCAAAACAAAATAATTAGCCACAAATAAATAATTAACTAAAAAATAACCCAAATAAGCTAATAATTACTCAACTAATCATGCAAACTAATTAACTAAAAATCAATAATATAAACAAAAAATAGCAAATTACAAAATATATTGTATTATCAATACTAGAACATACAAATTAGAAACTATCAAGTGTACCATCACAATTTTTTTTATTAGTATAAAATGATCAAGTGTACCATCACAATTTCATTATAATATAATCATTACAAAACTAAAGAATCAAAAAATTTAAGGGTAAATATGAAACAAAATATATCCTCAGAATAAAATTACTAGTATTTCATTATTTATTTTCCCTCTAATTTATGTCTGCAAGTACATAGAGAGGTATGCATTACAATTAATAATAAGGCCCTAGTTAACCTCTCTCTAGGTCCTTTACTTATCCAACAAAAAAAATTTACATGGTGCACAATAATTGGTTGTTTGATGGCGATAGTAAATATTATTTTCTCCCATAGCAAGCACAACAGATGACACATCTGCTTATATGCATCACATTATTTTATTTTACTTCATACATGTACGCATGTATATATATTGTTTAATAAATGTGCTTCCTGCCGGCGCTCAGTAGCCATAGCAAACCCCTGGTACTAAAATACAGCCACACAACGGGCAGCAGCCCAAGGGATTGAACATGCAAAACCCACCACTCGGGATGCAGCCTAAGCCGCCATCCGGGAGGTATTTCTCACGCAGGAAGATCCTTGACAGCGGCAATTTCTTGTAAACACTTATCCCGCCGGGCGCATCAATTAAAACTTCGTTGCCACCATCAGAGCGATCGGCCCCACCGTCAGAGTGATCGGCCTTGTCATCGGCTGCCAGAGTCAGATCAGCCAGAACAACCATTGCTGCCAGAAGCACCACCAGAGCAACCTTCTTGTTCTCCATTTCTGCCAATTTCTCTATCTTTTACAGTTTCAAGTATTGCCTTTCGATTTCTATGTCTCAAAATACTCTTAAGAATCCTTTTTATAGCCAATGGGCTGGGTTCCTATGTTACAGTTTTGTGTTCCATTTTGACTCCCAGCAAATTATGTGATGCCAGTATGCCACGTACTCAAATTGGAGTCGACATGCAAGTACATCACTTTATTCTTCAGCTTCTCCTTTTTTTTACCCATACGCGCAGAATTAAATGTATTATATTTTTGGTTTAATTTACATTATTCTTTCTCAAACTGATAGTAATTTGAATGATCAATAGTCAATAGATTGAGAAACATTGTGGCCAGGGGCGGATCCAGGAATCAAGCTCATCAGAGACGGGTTTTGTTCTTAGAGTGGATTTGGCGGGGGGGGGGGGGGGGGGGGGGGGGGGGGGGTCGGGGGCTGCACTCCCGAGCCAATTTTTTTAGATAATTTTGTGTTTTCCGACCGGTTGCATATGTAAAACATGTATTTTGTTACAATATTGTTAATATAACAAGTCAACAACCCCTTTGAGACCAATTATTTTTGCAACGTACATAGAATTCTATAATATACAATAAATAAATATTCATAAATCATTATCTAAAATAAAAAGAAATTTCAAAATAAATAAACCTTTAGATAAAATTTAGAAACTTACTTCGATTATTTTCATAGTTCAACTTGAATGATTCTCCAAACACTTACAATTTCAACCGTATGCACAAAGCCTCAAACCAAATTTCTTTTCTATATTCAAACAAAATCAAGTAACAACACATAAGAAACCCGAAAGCATACATCCAATTATCCCTAAATTATTTCATTTTCAGTTCACTAACAAGGTTTCTAGTTTTTCAATTCAACCTATTAACAAAGCCCTAACCAACAACAAATTAGTTCACTAACAAAGCCCTAATTAGTAGCCTATTAAGTCCAAAATATAATAAATACATCAAATAAATTGAATTGGGTTTAATACCAAGTCCCAAACCAACAACAAATTCAAACAAACTACTAATTTTAAATTATCAAAACAAAAAAAAGCCCTAATTTGGTTACTTTTTAAGTTTGATTACTCAAATATGCACAAGGAGTGGGCGGAGGGCCAAAGGCTGTGCGGCGGAAGGCCGGGAGGAGAAGGAATTAGAAGCACGAGAGCTGGAGTCTGGAGGAGTCAGGAAGGAGTATGAGAAATAAAAGCAAAAGTGAAGACTGAAGAGGCGAATAACATAGACTCTGTAATTTAGAATTGAAGTGCAGAATTTTGTTTTAATCCCTCCAAATTTAACTCTCCCATCAATCTGCCCCCTTTAGTTTATTAACTTACATATTGACCCCTACTTCAATACCTATAAAAAAATTAAAAAAAATATGAGCATAGGCAAATGCCTATGTTGCCACAAGCAGGTCCGCCCCTGATTGTGACTGAAAAAAAATACAACTGTTGGGTGTGGGTTCATACCCATGAGATAGAATCCAAGATAGAAAAGAATTGATTTTATTTGTAAGTAAGTAGGTGTGTTTATTTGATATTAATCTAATTAGAAATTGGGTTAATGGAAACAATATTGGAATTGGAGATTTCGTGTAAGGATGCTTGTGGCGATAAATCACTTCCTAAAGTAATTAGGAGTTTTAATATATGGCAATGTGGCATATATGGTTTATTACTACCGAAACCACGTTGAAAAAGTATTATACGGTGGGTTCTTTTCTAAGCCTAATATGAGTCTTAATATATCATCGGATGATATATATATATATATGGACATTGGTGGCCTGAATTAAATACCACGAGATTTCGGTAACACACAAAATAGAAAGAAAAATAGTGAGTGCAGTGAGAAAAAGTGGGAGAAAATTGAGAGGTTTTGTGAAGGTTTATTCCCGGGTTTTCATCATCTTTTCGGATCGATTAATTGTTTGAAGATTTTAATTAATTCGGAGGTTCTGGGTGGTGAGGTAATTTGAGTTTTCACTCAAATTAAGGCATTCTTGTATTTTTTATTAATTTCATAATATTTCAAGTTTTTAGTTATAAAACTTGAAAGGACTATTTGTACTCACAGTTGATTATAGTGGATTTTCGGAGTTTGACCCGTGGTTTTAACACTTAATTTTAGATGGTTTTTTCACGTAAATTTGGTGTCTTGCTTGTGGAAGGTTACTTGTTGTTTTAGTTCTCATAATTGGTTTTGTTGATTTCCTATTTAATTGCATAAAAACGGAAAAGTAATTCCTAGGATTGAGATTATTTTAGGCGTACTTTTTCCAACAGTGGTATCAAAGCTTGGTTATTTTTGTGGTTTTCTTGTGCGAATTAAATGGAGGATTGGACAGCAGGTTGCATGATTAATCTATAGGCTACAAATTATGCAATTTGGAAGCCAAAAATAGAGGCTTTGCTTTACTGCAAGGATTTGTATGAGCCACTTGAGAACTATGGAGTTAAGCCCACAAACAAGAGTGACGCGCAGTGGAACAAGATGAATAGGAAGACTATTGGTCTAATTAGATCGTGTATTGATCAAAGTGTGTTTCATCATATTGCCACGGAAACTAAAGCCTATGCTATCTGGCAAAAATTGGAGTCCATGTATGAAAGGAAGACGGCGCAAAATAAAGCTTCTTTTTTTATTAAAAAGCTTGTGAATTCTAAGTTCAAGGATGGAAACTCCGTTGCAAAACACTTGAGTGATTTTTAGAGTTTGATAAATTAGTTGAGTACGATGAAAATGGTCATTGACGATGAGATGCATGCTTTGTTGTTGTTGAGCTCTTTGCCTGATAGCTGGGAGACACTGGTAGTAACACTGAGTAACTCTGCTCCCAATGGTACGCTGACTATGGATACAGTCAAGGATAATTTGTTCAACGAGGAACAGAGGCGAAGAGATACCGTAGTGACTAGTGATGAGTCACAAGTTTTTGTCGCACAGAGTAGAGGCAGAAACAGACTTGAAGATGATAAATTCAGGGGAATGTCGAGAGATCGAAAAGAGATAATTTATTTTCACTGCTAGAAATCGGGTCACATAAGGCGAGAGTGCAAATTTTTAAATAAGGAGCAGTCTAAGGAAAAAGATGAGGATAAAAATTCGATTGTGTATCTATCCGACGCTGATGTAGCCATTAAACGCTGATGATAAACCCAAGTGTCATGTTAATGATTGGATTATTGATTCGGGTGCTTCGTTCCATGCTACTTCGCGTGGTGAGATCTTCACATCCTACAGTAGTGGTGATTTTGGCTATGTGCGGATGAAAAACGGAAGTGCATCCAAGATTATAGGCACTGGAGATATTTGTTTCAAAACTAACAGTGGTTGCAGGTTCATGCTAAAAGAAGTCAGACATGTTCCGGATATACGTTTTAATTTGATCTCTACTGGTAAGCTTGATGAGAATAGTTATAAAAGTTACTTTGGTGAAGGTAAGTGGAAGCTCACTAAAGGGTCTCTAGTGATGACTAGAGGTAAGAAAGTAGACACTCTTTACACGATGTGGGCGCATGTGAGAGGTGTTGAAGATGGGGGAGCTAGGCGGGAAACGGTGTGGTACAAAGCCATGCGAAATGAGAGAATAACCTTGCATGAGAACCACGAAAAGAAAGCTCTTCGCTTTAAATGGGTGCCAAAAGTGAAAAAGGAAAGTGATAGCTTGCAGCTAGGGTATAAAGCGGGTGTGAATAAATTTGGCAAGCAAAAATCTGTCAAGTTTGAGTTAGATCCTCCCTTTGAAAAAAACCATGCCGATGATCAGACAAAGCCAGACATGAAGATGGTTGAAAATTCCAAGAAACTTGAGTTGAGCCAAGACTTCGTTAGAATTAACTCCGAGTACAGATTTATGGTTGGTGATCCCTCCTCTTATGGGTTCGGAGGGGGAGATTGTTGGGTGTGGGTCCTCACCCATGAGATAGAATCCAAGATAGAAAAAAATTAATTTTCTTTGTGAGTAAGTAAGTGGGTTTACTTGATATTAATCCAATTAGAAATTGGGTCATTGGAAGCAATATTGGAATTCGAGATTTCGTGTAAGGATGTTTGTGGCGGTAAATCACTTCCTAAAGCAATTTGGAGTTTTAATATATGGCAGGGTAGCATATATTGTTTATTACTACCGAAACCACGTTGGAAAAGTATTACACTGTCGGTTCTTTTCTAAGCCTAATAGGAGTCTTAATATATCATGGGATGATATATATATATATGGACATTGGTGGCCTGAATTAAATACCACAAATTAGAATCAGAGTATTGATTTCGGTAACACACGAAATAGAAAGAAAAAACAGTGAGTGCAGTGAGAAAAAGTGGGAGAAAATTGAGAGGTTTTGTGAAGGTTTATTCACTGGTTTTCATCATCTTTTTGGATTGATTAATTGCTTGAAAACTTTAATTAATTCTGAGGTTCTGGGTGGTGATATTATTTGAGTTTTCACTCAAATTAAGGTATTCTTGTATTTTCTTAATTTCATAATATTTAAAGTTTTTAGTTATAAAACTTGGAAGGACTATTTGTACTCATAGTTGATTATAGTGGATTTTCGGAGTTTGACCCGTGGTTTTTACCTTTTAATTTTAGAGGTTTTTTTCACGTAAATTTGGTGTCTTGCTTGTAGATGGTTATTTGTTATTTTAGTTCTCATAAATGATTTTGTTGATTTCCTATTTAATTGCACAAAGACGGAAAAGTAATTCCTGGGATTGAGATTATTTTAGGCGTACTTTTCCCAACAAAAACATTTATATTGTGATTAAAATATGTTAATTTTTGTTGTGAATAAATACATAAATAAATTATTCATATATTTATATTAATTTATAAACTATGTCATTATGTCTACTCGTAAAATTATTCTCTTAATTTATCTATTTGTGATGTTTTCGTTCACGGGTTTAAGAATTATGACTTAAACCTCATCATCATGTATTCATTATATTAAAGCAAACTCTACTCACAACTGGTTAAAGTGATTAGGATTTCTTTTTCTTTTCTTTTCTTTTTTTTTGGACAAAGTGATTGGGAATTCTAATCACACTAATTTTAATGGTTTTCAGTATATATACGTATGAATATACAAAATAATAAAATTTTAATAAACTTAAGATTCTAAAAAGTAAACTCATTCACGAGGAACTTTTATCATTGTATGTGCCAACCATACAACACTCTAATAGTTCTAAAAAGCAACTGCGACAGACATAGCAACGGTTAGTATTATCGACGGTTTTTCAGTTGAAAGACGGACTATGAAACAAATTCATCCAAATAAGGCTTTAAATCACTGGCCCAATAGACGAACTATGAAACAAATTCATCTAAATAAGGCTTTAAACCACTAGCCCTATAGTATCCCTGTAAGACCCCAACTTTTTATAGATAAAGATTTAATTTCCTCTATATATTATTTTAAAATAGTAAGGTGTTGATTTGATAAATGTGGTAAGTTATGGGTGGAATATGCAAATATTTCAAAATAAGCAAGTGGTTATAAAATATTCGTTGTGCCGGAGAATATTCGTTTGGTCGAGGAATATTCTTTTTGTCGGAGAATATTCGTACGACGGCGCAGTCATTGGTGGACCCCACAACGGAATGAATGTCGGATATAGAAAGCGACAGAAGTAAATTTTTATAAAAATAACGATAAAACTGTACCGTTAAACTGTTGAAATACCCGGTGATAAAAATACAGTAATACGCGTTGTTGCACAGTAGCACACGGTATTGCACAGTATTTTGAATTATTGATTCTTACGTAAGAAGTCACTTACTCAATAATTATTACAGTAATTACTGTTCAATATTTTATTTTATTGATTCAATAATTGCTACGTTGATATTTTATAATAGTGATTCAATAATTGTTACAATAATCACTGCACAGTATGTCACATTATCAAATCAATAATTCATATTATTTGAATAATATTATTAGATAGCATTATTGACAATGTCTAGAAAGTTCTGTCGAGAAAAGGGGTTAGGTTATATAATTGCGCGATAATGAGGAGAAATCCTTATCGGAAAGCCCCCTCTTTCCTGGGAACGACCTAGTTGTCATTATTGTGGTTCTGTAATATTATTCTTGAATAATTAAATTGTTGATAAATATGATGAGTAAATATTTGTCCAATTTTGATATAAATGAAGGAATTAGTGCTGATAGTTGTTTTTATCAGTATATGTATTTTTCCGGAATGGAGGTATCATCCGTATGTAAATTTGAGTCATTTTTCGTTCGAAATTTGGAAAAATTTTCTTCTACAAAGTTGTAGAGAATTAAATTTCATATGGGGTGGACATAAGGTTCGTATTTTTCTGATAAAAAGGCTATTTATTATGATTATTAAAGTTTCAAAAGTAAATGTTTTAATATATATATATATATATATTATATGAACATGTGGGTGGCTTTCTTGTTGGTGTGCTGGAAGGATTTTCAAAAGTGGAGGCTTGAAAAATTCATCCGTGGTTTCAAAAGTCAGCTTTGGTGTGCTAAGCATTTTCCTATAAATAGGGTGCTTAGTTAAAAATGAAAATCACACTAGAATCAGAAAATTTTTTCTCTATAATATCGAGCGTATTTCTTGTGAGTATTTAGATACTTTGAGTGTTGATAATAGTGCAAGTTTTTTTCATCATAATATTCGATATTTCAGTCAGATCGAGTATTATACTGAGGTAAAGGATATTATTTTTCTCGTAAACAATGTTATTTTCTTTCAATATTCATAAAAAATATTTTTTTTTCATATTCCATATTATGAAAGTGATAATATTTCATTTCATATTCTTAAATTTAAACTTACTACAGTAAGTATTGCTTCTATAATTCCTGAAATGATCAGAAATTCTTTGAGTTTTGCGCTTCATCTAATATCATTTCACTGGAATATTGATCTGAATTTTTTATGAAAATTTTCATCTTTTCATGACGAGTTACTATTCACGAGTTACTATTCACGGTAAAAAATATAAATTTTTTATCTAAATTATCTTTTGATTGGATCCAAGTTTTGAACTTCATTCTTGAATTTTGCTCCACAATTGATTATTATGGAGTATTATTGAACTTGGATAGATTAAATTACGAATCTCTAATATTTCTCTTTTATTTCACTTGATTCGTTCTTTATATTATTTTTCATCATCCTTAGTTTTAAATGGTGATACAAAAGAATATTTTTGGCCTGTAGTGCAAAGATGAATGATTACTTGATGAATATCTTTGGTCTGTATTGCAAAGATGAATGATTACCTGATGAATATCTTTGGCCCGTAGTGCAAGGATGGACAGGTGTTGAGATGAACATGACCACTGGTGATACAAATGAATATCTTTAGCCCGTAGTGCAAAGATGAATATTTGATTTGAATATATTGATTGATGTTATAGGGATAAAATATTGATGATGGACTTTTAAATCATAGAAGATAGTAGACATCATTCTCTACTTAACTCTTCTAATGAATTGTTATTTTCGCTTCAGTTGTTGATCTAAAACTTGTTGTCCATAATATTTTATCTGATATGTTGAAGACTAACGATAATTTATTCTTCATTATCTTAGTCATAATATTCTTTACTGGGCTAGTTGAGCTCACCCTTTTCTTTCATTGTTCTCTTCAGGAAATGAGAATATCGCGAGTACTAGTCGGGGAATGGAGTGATGGTCCGAGTTAGAGCTGTAGAAGTCCTCACTATTTTTTTTGTAAAATAGTGTGATAATAAATGTAATGAGGACTTATTTTGAGTGTTTATATTTTTTACATGTCTGTATTGACACTTACAGTTGTGTGGTCGTATTTTGCACGACCGTTTGATATAAAGATTGTATTTGGATTCTGTACCATGTATCTGGCGACTCAGAATAGGTTGGGTTGATTGGACCTATTCTTGGGGCGTCATAATCCCACCAGCTTTCGTGTCCCCACCTCCAGCAACCCTATCGGATAACCCAACTCAAGCTTTCGAGAATCGGCTCTAATACCATATGAAACAACCCAAGTCAAATTCTGAGTCCGAATCGAATCAAATTCATCCAAATAAGGCTATAAACCACTGGCCCAATAGTATCTTCTTGAGTCATCTTAGCCCACCACAAGCTCACCCAAAATTCATGACTGAAAGTACTATTAATAGTAACTTATTTCTTTATATGCAGAAAATTTTTCCCCCATCTTTCAATGTGGAACTGGAATGTTATAGACTATCCTTCAACTGATTAATCAGTTATATATTTTTATCTTCTTCTTTTACTCTCTAACTTCTTTTTTTATTTTGCTTTACTCTTTTTCTTCTTCTTTATTTTTAATTTTTTTTAAAAAATAAAGCAAAATAAAAAATAAAGAAGAATAAAATAAGAAGTCAGAGAGTAAAAGAAGAATAAGAAGAAAATAAAAATATAAAAGGAAACATGAAAAACTATATACAATAACCTCATTACTGAGGGGTTTTTTTTCCTAAAAATAAAATAAATTTTATTTCATTAAAACAAAATTCTTATAAAATCTGGCAATCCAAAAAGGGATAGCTTAGACGATGAATACACAAATAAATACAAAGTGAACTAATCCAATTAACTCAAAATTCCAATCAAAGAGATTACATTACTAACACAAAACTTAGTCTAAGCTATTTTAATGTTTTTTGCAGGCAATTTAAATAAACCCTATTTTTCTGGTAAGAACTTCAAATAAGCCCTGTTTGCAAATTACTTTTCTTTTCCTTTTTCTTTTAGTTTTTGATATTTCACTAAAAATGTTGTTGGTAGAATAAATAATATTTAGTTAGCAATACTTTTATAATTTTTCTAACAACACGTTGAACACTTCAAGCAACACTTGTCGACAGTACCCTCAATTTTCACATCAACAATATCAACTGTCTTTCTTTTTCTTCTTCCTTTTGCCAATTTGATTCAAATGACTACTGACATTTACTAGTACTCAATTGATATTTTTGCCATGAAGGGCAAAATTAAAATTGGGTGATAACTTGGAAGGACACTTTTTAAATTTGGCTTTATTTTTAAAGGTGGATATGAAATACAAATATATTTTTTAATATTGTAAATTTTAAAAATGAGACTCTTTTTGTGATATGGAATAGATAGATATAAGAAAATACTTTATCTGTTTAACTAGGCGATTATTTTTCTTCACCAAACATCTATCCAGAACAGCGATTGGTTCAACTAAAAATTGTCCTTCAGGTCATGTTGCAGGGAATTTAGTGCTCAACACTTTCTTGAGTTCAATTTTTTTCTTTTTTTTACAACAATGCTACGTACTATCACATAAAAAATAGTTACATAAAGCTCACACAAAGCTCACACACACACATGCATATTTATGGGCCTTGCCTGGCACGTGAGGCCCACAATATACATGTGTGTGTATGTGAGCTTTATGTGACCATTTTTTATGTGATAATAGCATTATTTTTTTTACTACATTAACACACACCACACACACCCCTTTGCTGTCACCAAGGATCTAACTCTCGACCCCATAAAAACTATGAGACAAGTCATACCGCTAGGCCAAATACCATGTGGTATCTAAGGTAGTTTTCAAGACATCTATTAACTTTCTCTATCTGTCCATCACTTTTGGGATGATAAGACAAACTATAACAGAGTTGAGTACAAGGGCGGAACCAGGGGGCGAGGACCAAAATTCTGCACATGCTATATATATATATATATAGGGGGCGGATCAATGGCACCAAGTTTTTTACATATTTTTGACTCTTGGATTTGAACACTCTTAATGGCTAAGATTAAAGCTCACATATAATTTAAAATTAAATAAAAATAAAACTTTTTTTCTCTCTCTATCTCTTTTTTCGGGTGGAATTAAATTTTTCTCTCTTGTTGGTCATATTCCTGATCAATATATACGTGCAAGTATACACAGTCAACAAGTAATAAAGAGTAAGTAGAGTATCGTTCCCACAGAGAATTATTTAATAAAATTCACCAAGCATTAACCCGTAACCATCTTAATCTTATTTAAGCGATTGATTTGTTATTTTGAATTAAAATTATGTAATTAAACTAATACTAAATATACCTAGAATGAAACTAGATAATGAAGAATTGAGATTACTATAGACACTCGAAATTTTCTTCCATGTTACTAACACTGTAGGAGGACAAAACTATAATCAACTCAACCCCGGTCTCAATACCGGGCCACCAAATCAACCCCGGTCTCAATACCAGGCAGTCAACTAAACCCCGGTCTCAATACTAGGCAGTCAACTCAACCCCAGTCTCAATACCGGGCAGTCAACTCAACCCCGATCTCAATACCGGACCATCAAATTAACCCCGGTCTCAATACCAGGCTGTCAAATTAAGCCTGGCCTCAATACTAGGCCATCAAATCAATCTCGGTCTCAATACTGGGTCATCAGTTCAACCCCGGTCTCAATACCGGGCCACCAAATCAACCATGATCTCAATACCGGGCCACCAAATCAACCCAGGTCTCAATATCGGGCCATCAGTTCAACCCCGATCTCAATATCGGGCCATCGGTTCAACCCCGGTCTTAACCCGGGAGGTACAGGTCAGCCCCGGTCTTAACCCAGGAGGTACAGGTCAGCCCCGATCTCAACCCGGGAGGTACAGGTAAGCCGCGGTCTCAACCCGGGAGGTACAGGTCAACCCCGGTCTCAACCTGGGAGGTACAGGTCAGCCCCGGTCTCAACCAGGGAGGTACAAGTCAGCCCCGGTCTCAACCTAGGAGGAACAGGTCAACCCTGGTCTCAACCTGAGAGGTACAGGTCAGCCCCGGTATCATCCCGGGAGGTACAGGTCAGCCCCGGTCTCATCCCGGGAGGTACAGGTCAGCCCCGGTCTCAGCCCGGGAGGTACAGGTCAGCCCCGGTCTCAACCTGGGAGGTACAGGTTAGCCCCAATCTCAACCCGAGAGGTACAGGTCAGGCCCGGTCTCAACCCGGGAAGTGCAGGTCAGCCCGGTCTCAACCCGGGAAGTGCAGGTCAGCCCCGGTCTCAACCCGGGAAGTCAAGTCAACTTCAGGAACAAACCTGAAGCTCCACAACATCTCCAGAGGAAAACCTAGAATGACCGAGTCAACCTCAGATACAACACTGAGGACAAACAGACTCGAATGAGATCCAAGTCTTGGAAATAACCCCAGGAAGTCAACCGAAGGCCATGCCGACACTAAGGGCAACCTCGGGAGGGGCAAATGGTTATTTTACCAACTCCAAGATGATTCGGTCAAACTCAAGCCGAATTGATGCCAACAAGGTCAAAACGAACCATAACAATGATCCCGAGTGCAAACAGCGCAAGACAGCTCAACGGATAAACTGCGAGGAATCAAAGACTTGGTTATGAAACCATCTTTTTGGACCCGAAAAATGTTTTATCCCATGTCCCGGCGAGGGCTTTCCGAAAAGGTATTGCACGCCCCAAACGGACGCTCTGATCAAAAGTTAGAAAATTTTAACTTCGACCTCGCGTTGCTCGGAGTGCATATACTTCGAGACGACGGGACCCACCAAGTGGGCCCCACCATGTGGAGCCCCACCTCTACTTGCTGCAGCAGAAGGTAGAGTGGAGGATCCCTGGTCTATAAATAAGAGGTTTCATAATTCAAAAACGCTCTGAACCTCTGCCGATTTGGTTTTCTGTCTAATTTCTTGTCTTCCAAACCCAAATTTTTTTACTCTAACACGTATATATACCCACATACTACCACATATCAGAAAATAGCCAGTAGATTCGGACGTTTAAAGCCTACGATTTGGCAACAAGCCCGTGTAGCAGTCCATTGTGAGTATTTTTACGATCAGAAAGTCAATACTACTTCTTTGCACTTTTATACACTTGCATATCAAGTTTCGTTTTTTAAATATGTCCGAAACTCAGTTCCGTGGCCGTTTTTGTCAACTTTTGGTACATTTTTGTACATAAACGCATTTTCTGGTATTTCTACAACTCGGATTGACAATCCGTCGCTTCCAGCAGCTTGCATATACTTGCATCTTCATACTGAGCAACTTCGCCGGACAAGGTTATCTTCCTAGTCTGGGTTTATCTTTTTTTTGTATATATTTAACTGTATATATACTAACTTTTCAATTCTGTTAAGCCCGGATGTCAAATCCGTGGTAGTTTAAAATAATGAATACAACACATAACATGGAGCAACAACTTGAATTGAAAGTCATACTAGGCAAGTTACCAAATGGACTACAAGAAAAGAGACATTTTCAAACAAGGAGAATTCTGCTCATACACAATAACTGGATAAAAAAATAACATTAAAAACAGAAAAGCCAAGTCAAACACAAAATGGAAAAGGCAAGCCCTCTCAAGATTGAAATTTCTAAGCATATAAACTTCTGAAAACAAATATCTATCAACCTTCTGAAGCATATAGCCATCTAAGGTTGAAGCATTAGATATATGTATGTATATAACCTTCTGAAAACAAATAAAATCAAGAAAATCCATCAAATTAATTTTCCTATACAACAACAACAACAATATATATATATATATATATATATATATATATATATTATGAAAAGGAAATAGGACTAGCTTAGTAAAAAAATTATAATTAAAATTTAATGGCGGGGGAAATAAATTTCTTGGTAATGAAGTTTAATTGACACATTACATATATTCATATATGAACAACAAGACAATCTACTGATGTATTGTTTCTATCATTTTCCAAGTGTTTGAACACCTATAGCTTTTACCTTCAAAGTACCAATTCAATCTTATTAGATTTTAAATATCTAATAATTGATGAAGTTGTCTCTTTAGGAATTTAGAAACTAAACTTTATGGGTAAGTTATTAAACTAAACCTCGAAGCCAAAAATGGCTTGCCCACGCTGCTATAGCAGCTGCTCACTGCTGCCCATTGCAGCCATTAGGCAGCAGTTCCTTCCCTTGCCCCTTGTTTTGTATGCTTTTATCTTCCACTTTGTTGATTCGTGTTTTGATAATTTTTGGAGATAATATAGATGACATACATACTTCTTCCTCCTCCACCTCCACCTCTGTCGCCTTCACAACCCACGAAGATATCTCGTCGGCAGTGAGAGTGGCTTCCATAGAAAAAACAAATCCGCCGGAGGGAGAGAGAAAGAGTAAAAGGTAGGGAATTTATGGGTAAGGATGAAGGCTTTAAAATGGGTCAATTTCCTTGGATCTCTCTAATTAAAACATCCAGATGTGAATAGCTAAGAAAGAGAGGAGAAACCCAAATAGCTCTCTGTTTCATGCCTTTCTTTTCCGAGACCACGCACATAACTCTTAAATTAGGGACTCTGTTCCAAAAAATTTTTTTGATAACATTTTAAAAAAACTCTTTTAGAATTAATATTATATGTTCAATTATTATTTTAAAAACTTAAAGATAAATCTAAATTTAAATTTTAGGATATCATAAATTAATTATAACAAACTGAAATATAACACTTTTATATAACAAAAAAGTAATATTTTAACATTTGTAATTTGTTCCACAAAAGAGTCATGATTATTATAATTTTATTTATTATCAATTTATAATAATTTAAAATTTAAATTAATGTAACTTAATATTTTAATTAATATTGGAAATTACATAAAAATTATTATTAAGAATAAAATTTATATTAAAATATTAATTACATTACAATTTGAATTGTAGTATATTATAAATTAAAAAACAAACTCAAACTTAACTCTTTCTATAGAGCATATGAGTATTTTTTGGCTTTTGTGCTCTATTCCACAAAAGAGCGTTAATATCTTCTTCTTTTTTTTTCACGATCAATGTATGAAATTTTAAAGTTTAACGTAGTGTAAAGTTATTTACTTTATAGTTTATTAAAATAAATAGTTGATATTGTAAGTTACTTAAAAAATGTTATTAAAAGTAAATTTACTACTATAAAAAATTTAATGTATTTATATTACAATTTGTATTCACCACAATTAATTATAAAAAATTTATTTAGAACAAAATATCGACCAATTTTATCTCTCGCGAAAAACTTCTGAACAATAATATATAGTGAGTAATAATTCCTTCACTAATAGATTTTTTCCTCGCAAATTTTCATCATAAATTAGCACCAAAAATACTTCTATCACCTCAATTTTGTGAGAGAAAAAATATAAATTGTGAAGGATGTTTCTTTTGCTAATAACTATATTGTCACTATATTTTTTTCCTTCACTGTTCCTTCGCTATAAAACTCCTCATGTGAAGGAATCTTTCGCTACATCCCTAATTTCTTGTAGTGAATTGCACAAAGACAAAAAAATAATTCCATGGATAGAGATTATTTTAGTCGTACTTTTCCCAACAGTGGTATCAGAGCTTATGGTTCGATGGACCCAAATATCAGGTTGACACTCCAGGGTGGAGCATTCCCAGGACGTGTGTTACCCAATCCGCGCGATAGAGCAAATAGAGTTGAGTCAGGTGGAGCACAAGGGGATCACTCATGCGTTTGACACCACATAGTGAAGTATGATTTGAGTCGGGTGGAGCGAGCTCAAGATAGCTCTAGGAAAACTGCCCAGTGTGAAGGGTTCATAACGAGTAAAATTATACTCCCATGTTTGACAACTGACGCGTGGTGGAGTAGTATTAGAGTCGACTAAGGGCTGTTAAAGAATTCAAAGAAGATGTGCTCAGTGGTGACTGTAGACACTCGAAATTTCCTTTCCCTGTTACTAACACTGTAGGAGGGAAAAAATACCATCAACTCAACCCTGGTCTCAATACCGGGCCATCAGTTCAACTCCGGTCTCAATACCGGGTCATCAAATCAACCCCAGTCTCAATACCGGGCCATCAGTTCAACCCCGGTCTTAATACCTGGCCATCAAATCAACCCCAGTCTCAATACCGAGCCATCAAATCAACCCCGATCTCAATACAGGGCCATCAAATCAACCCCGGTCTCAATACCGGGCCAATAGTTCAACCCCGATCTCAATATCAGGCCATCAAAACAACCCCGATCTCAATACCGGGCCATCAAATCAACCCCTGTCTCAATACCGGGCCATCAGTTCAACCCCGGTCTCAATACCGGGTCATCAAATCAACCCCGATATCAATACCGGGCCTTCAGTTCAACCCCGATCTCAATATCGGTTCATCAAATCAACCCCAGTCCCAATATCGGTCCATCAAATCAACCCCGGTCTAAATACCGGGCCATCATTTCAATCTCGGTCTTAATACCGGATCATCAAATCAACCCCGGTCTCAATACCGGGCCATCAGTTCAACCCCGGTCTCAATACCGGGCCATCACTTCAACACTGGTCTCAATACTGGGCCATCAACTCAACCCCGATCTCAATATCGGGCCATCAGTTCAACCCCGGTCTCAATACCGGGTCATCAAATCAACCCCGGTCTTAATACCGAGCCATCAAATCAACCACGGTCTCAATATCGGGCCATCAAATCAACCCCAGTCTCAATACCGGGCCATCAATTCAAGCCCGGTCTCAATACCGGGTCATTAAATCAACCCCGGTCTCAAAATTGGGACATCAAATCAACCCCGATCTCAATACCGAGCCATCAGTTCAACCCCAGTCTCAATACCGGGTCATCAAATCAACCCCGATCTTAATACCGGGCCATCAGTTCAACCTGGACGCAATATCGGGACATCAAATCAACCCCGATCTCAAAATTGGGCCATCAAATCAACCCCGGTCTCAATACCTGGCCATGAAATCAACCCCGGTCTCAATACCGGGCCATCAGTTCAACCCCAGTCTCAATACCGGGCCATCAAATCAACCCCGATCTCAATACCAGGCCATCTGTTCAACCCCAGTCTCAATACCGGGTCATCAAATCAACCCCGGTCTCAATACCTGCCCATCAGTTCAACCCCGGTCTCAATACCGGGCCATTAAATCAACCTCGGTCTCAATACCGGGTCATCAATTCAACCCCGATCCCAATACTGGGCCGTCAAATCAATCCCGATCTCAATACTGGGCCATTAATTCAACCCCGACTTCAATATCAGGCTGTTAAATCAACCCCGGTCTCAATATCGGGTTGTCAAATTAACCCCGGTCTCAATATCGGGATGTAAATTAAACCCCGATATCAATACCGGGTCATCAATTCAACCCCGGTCTCAATACCCAGTCATCAATTCAACTCCGGTCTCAATACCGGGCCATCAACTCATCGGACCTTCAAATCAAGCCCGGTCTCAATACCGGGCCATCAACTAAACCCCGGTCTCAATATCGGGCCATCAACTCAACCCCGGTCTCGATACCGAACCATCAATTCAACCCCTGGTCCAAATACTGGGCCGTTAATTCAACCCTGGTCCCAATATCGAGCCGGCAGGGCAGCCCCGGTCTCAACCCGGGAGGTACAGATCAATCTCGGTCTCAACCTGGAAGGTACAGATCATCCCCGGTCTCAACCCGAAAGGTACAGATCATCCCCGGTCTCAACCCGAGAGGTACAGGTCAGTCCCGTTCTCAACCCGGGAGGTACATATTAGCCCCAGTCTCAACCTAGGAAGTACAGGTCAGCCCCGATCTCAACCCAAGAGGTACAGATCAGCCCTGGTCTTAACCCGGGAGGTACAGGTCAGCCTCGGTCTCAATCCAGGAGGTACAAATCAGCCCTGGTCTCAACCCGGGACGTACAGGGCAGCCCCGGTCTCAACTCTAAAAGTACAGGTCAGCCCGAGTCTCAATTCGAGAGGTACAGGTTAGCCCCGGTCTAAACCCATGAGGTACAGATCAGCCCCGGTCTCAACCCGGGAGGTACAGGTCAGCCCCGATCCCAACCTAAGAAGTACATGTCATCCCTGATCTCAACTCGAGAGGTACGGGTCAGCCCGGGTCTCAACTAGATAGGTACAGGTCAGCCACGATCCCAACCCAAAAAGTACAGGTCAGCCCCGGTCTCAAACTGGGAGGTACAAGTCAGCCCCGGTCTCAACTCGAGAAGTACAAGTCAGCCCCGGTCTTAACTCAGGAGGTATATGTCAGCCCCGATCTCAGCCCAAGAGGTATAGATAAACCCCGGTCTCAACCCGGAAGGTACAGGTCAGCCCCGGTCTTAACCCGGGAGGTGCAGGTCATCCCCGGTCTCAACCCGGGAAGTTAAGTCAACTTTGAAAGAAAACCTGAAGCATCACAACATCTCAAGAGGAAAACCTGGAGTGAACAAGTCAGCCTCAGAGACATTACTGAGGACAAACAGACTCGAATGGGATCCAAGTCTTGGAAACAACCCAAGAAGTCAATCGAAGGCTATACCGACATAAAAGGCAACCTCGGGAGGGGCAAAATGGTCATTTTATCAACTCTAAGTTGATTTGGTCAAACCCAAGTTGACTTGATTCCACCAAGGTCAGAACGAACCATAACGATGATCCCGAGTGCAAATAGCGCAAGACAACTCAACTGACAAACTGCGGGGAATCGAAGACCTGGTTATGAACCCATTTTCTTGGACCCAAAAAATATTTTATCCAATGTCATTGTGACACTCTCGGCTAGGGCTTTTCGAAAAGGTATCGTACGCCTCAAACGGACGCTCCGATCAAAAGTTAGAAAGTTTCGACTTCGACCTCGCGTTGCTCGGAGTGCATGTACTTCGAGATAACGAAGCCAGCCATGTGGGCCCCACCATGTGGAGCTGCACCTCTACCCACGGCAGCAGTAGGTAGAGTGGAGGCTCCCTAGTCTATAAATAAGGGGGCACCCCCCTCTCATTTCAAAAAAAGAAAAATGCTCTGAACCCCCGCCCTTTTGGTTTTCTGTCTATTTTTTTGTCTTCAAAACCCAATTTTTTTCACTCTAACATGTATATATACCCACATACTACCACATATAAGAAAATAATCAGTAGATTCGGACGTTTAAAGCCTACGATTTGGCAAAAAGCCCGTGTAGCAGTCCATTGTAAGTATTTTTACGATCAGAAAGTCAATACTACGTCTTCGCACTTTTATACACTTGCATATCAAGTTTCGTTTTCTAAATATGCCCAGAACTTAGTTTCGTGGCCGTTTTTATCAACTTTTGGTACATTTTTGTACATAAACGCATTTTCTGGTATTTTTACAATTCGAATTGACGATCCGTCGCTTCCAGCAGCTTTTAAACACTAATATCTGCGTTTTGAGCAACTTCGCTGGACTGGGTTATCTTCCCAGTCCGGGTTTGGCTTCTTTTTGTAAATATTTAACTGTATATATATTAACTTTTCAGTTCTGTTAAGCCCAGATGTTAAATTTATGGTAGTTTACTACTTTTATATATAAATATGCATATATAAGCAGCCTTCACAACACTGGGTTATCTTTCCAGTCTTGGTTGACTACTTTTCTGTCTATATATATATATATTTATATTTTAGTTCGACCTGGATTATTCTGTGGCCTTTTTACTGCTTTGATATATAAATATGCATATATAAGCAGCCTTCACCACACTAGTTATCTTTCTAGTCTTGGTTGACTACTATTCTGTACATTTACATTTCAGTTTGGCCTGGATCATTCTGTGGCCTTTTTACGGTTATCCGGATTTAAGGCCTCAACATAGTGAAAATATGGTTTGTCGTGTCAGAGTCCCTCTGATGGCTGTCATGTCCATGACGAGACCGACACTTGTATATATGTTGTGCTTCAGTGCTTCGCAGCCCGACAATCACCATTCAAATTGAACCTTATGGCTAAAAAGATAAAACTGAAGTATCGATATGCTTCAATTCTTATGATAGCGTAAGGGTTTGAAAACCTTCTTTCAAAACATCATTTAACAATCTTTTCGTAAAAAGAAGCTTTTGCAAATCAAATCAAACACTTTTGCAAATCAAATCAAAGATTTTTTGCAAATCAAATCAAACCCTTGATATATAGGTTGAACGATGCATAGACATGCTTTCAATTAAACATAGGCCCAATTTTCTTTCAGCATTCACACACATTTCAGTTTTTTAAGGGAAATATTGAAAAGATGTGGTATCGTGTTTACACAGGAGTCGTGGGGTGCCTAACACCTTCCCCACACTTAACCAAGCCCCGAACTCAAACTTTGTTTTCAAAGATCAAGTTTCGACATGCAGCAATTGGGCCTCTTTCAAACAAAGCTCGGTTGAGTTGGCACAACCATTTCAAAGCTACCAACTGGCGACTCTGTAAAACGTTCAATCGTCGACATGATACATGTTGGCCTTTTCCTAAAAAACCCTTCAAAACCTTTTTTCACAAATAAAAAAGGTAAGGGTAGAGATAACTTAGGAAGAGAGAAAGATCCGGGTTGTGACCCAACCCGCGGATTTTTTCCCGACGTCTACAGAAGGCGACTCTGCTGGGGATAGTAGAGGGTTTAGGCCGCGTTCCAATCTTTTCAAACATTTCCCTTTCAAAACTACGTATGTGTGAATGCTGCGTCTTTACATTGAATGAATGCGTGAATGCTGCGTCTTTACATTAAATGAATGCGTGAATGTTGCGTCTTTACATTGAATGAATGTGAATGAATGGTTTCCTGCTTTTTTAGTGCTTCGCACCCATATTAGTGCATCGCACCAATGTCATCATATGCATACGGTGAGACGCGATATATATGAATGTATGTTGTGTGATTCCTCCTTCGAGAGGCAAAACCCGTCGATGATAAGTAATGACTCTGGGGACGGCTAAGTCTCTGGGGGCTCATGAAAAAGCACCACCCAGATTCACTCTAGTTGAAAGATCGGACAACTCTAAGATTCACAGTTGGGAAGAACTGGCACATGCCTTCCTCAGTCAATATATCTTCCAATCTCAGCTGGCTCCAGACAAATACCAAATACCCAAAATCAAGAAACAAAACACTGAATCATTCAGAGAATATGCTCAACGATGGAGACGAGTTGAAGCACAAGTCATTCCACCTATGAATGAGACTGAGATAGTCATGACCTTCATTGACATCCAAGAAGCTCCATATTATGAGAGGGTCCTGCAGGCATTGGAAAACCATTCTCTGAGATGATCAAACACGGTGAAATGACCAAAATGGGGCTGAAGTCTGGAAAGATAAAGGACCTGACTGCCCTCGAAGCTGTTGTTGAGCATATCCAGTTCGAAAATTACGGCAGTAATCCCCGGAGAGTACACAAAAAAGAAAGATGAAGAAGTGTCCGTAGTATTACAAGGACAAAATCAAAGAGACGAGTCAAACAATATGCCCATTCAAAGGAGGAACTTTACCCCTTTCCAAGATTCAGCACAACCTTCAAATCCTCCATTTCAGAAAAATTATGGAGGTCAGGCGTCGAAGAACTTTCACCCCTCTAGGGGATTCTCTCGAAAATGTGCTAAAGCTATTGACGGCACAGAAGAAGATTGTCCAACTCCTTCCACCAACCAACACTGGTGGACGAAATTTCTACCCAAGCAAGAAATGTGCTTACCATTCTAGATCTTCGGACCATGACACTCAAGACTGTTGTTCTCTCAAGCACAAAATCTAAGACTTAATTGACAATGGAGAGATTGTGGTAACCAAACCAGAACAACCACACGTCCAAGACAATCCCCTCCCTCAGCACAAAGAGGAGAGTGTTAACATGATCAGTACAGAAAATGGAGGAGGATCCAAATACCTCCAATATGTCAGAGAATCAACTCCATCCAGCAACAACAGCCTAGACATTTGGGATGTCTCAGAAAGGCGATTCCTGATAGAGCAGGAGATAAGGTCTATCAAGGAACAAATCGAACAGTTAGCAGAACTGATCGTCTACCAACATTAGATCACCAGACAGATGATGAACCACGCCAACCCTTCTGATGAAGATCATCCTCCCACACCAGAGATCAGTCCCATCTCCAAGAGGGATCACTACTTGTCTCATAAGCATGAACCTCTGGCTTACAAGACGGCAAAAGATGAGAATTGCCAAGCTGGCAGGAAATTCTTATTTCAAAGGAATTTCACCAACCTGAACCAGCCGATAGAGGAAATCCTCCAGATGTTAATCAACGAAGGAATGGTTACAGACTTATTACCACCATTAAACCCGCGATCCAGAAAATTCAAGCCTGACCAAATCTGTCAGTACCACTCCAATACACCCGGTCATGATACTGAAGATTGCTGGGAACTTCGTAACCTGATTCAGAATATGATTAAAAGCGGTGAATTGATTAAAGGGAATTGGGATTATGGCCTCCCAGATGAAGACATTCTCTTTATTCCCACTGCGTGGAATCAGGATACAGTGGCTGTTGTGTCCTGTGACAGTGAACCAACCCTCACACCCTTAGTAATGCCAGGGAAAGGGGTCCAAGAAACACAAAATCCTGTGAAGGTGGCCGTACCCGAGCCTTTAATCTTGCCCTTCAGACCTCAGTATCCAGTTATTAGTCTGAAGAGGGTCCCATGGAACTACGGGAATGACGAAAGTTCCACCTCAAACAACATTTCCATTGTACCAAAGGATAATCCATTGTACCTGCCTCAGCGGGTGATCAAACCAGTCATCAAAGCCAAAGAAAAGGTGGCTGAAGAGAAAATCAAAGAGTTCGTCAACAAAAAGAGACACAATAAAATCAAGGTGGTGCAAAGTTTGACAGGCGCACCCAAGCAAATGTCCATCCTAGACCACGTCTTATCATCGGTGGATCATCACAACATTCTGGTGCAAGTATTGGAAGAAGCCCATCTGCTACATACCGTGGATGTCGAGAAATTCCATCATGTGGTAGAACATATTTTCAACAGCAATGTGATATCTTTCATTGATGATGATATCCTTGTAGAAGGAACGGGCCATCATAAGTCCCTACATATAGCTGTGATGTCTTCCGGGTATGTAATCGGAGGTGTGCTCATAGACGGAGGATCATCCCTCAACATATATCCTTATGATACCTTGGAAAGAATGAAGAGCAACCCGAACCGGATCAAAATCAGTCATGTGGTAATCCGGGCTTTCGATGGATCTCGCCAACAAACAAGCTATGGGAGAAATAGAGCTTCCATTAGAGATTGGCCCGCACACTTCCTATGTGTCCTTTCAGGTGCTCAATATCGCTACTGGATACAACTTGTTGTTGGGCAGGCCATGGATCCACATGGCAGGTGCAGTGCCATCCACCCTCCATCAACTGCTTAAATACATTATCAACGACAACCTCATTACGGTCAACGCTGAACCAGAATACCCTGTCTACATACAGGGAGACATGCCAGTGATTATCCTGGATGCAGGGATTGAACCTGCAAGTTTTCAAGCCCTGGAGGTGAGTGATACTCAGTATCTACCTATTAGAGCACCAGCCTTTAAGCCTAAAGTCTCCCCTGAAGTGATGACAGTGGGCCAAGAGATGGTATCTTTGGGTTTCCAACCTGGAGAAGGGTTAGGAAAGAATCAGCAGGCTATCAAGATTCTAGTACAAATCCCGAGCCAGACTGGGAGAGCCGGATTGGGATATTCATCCGGGTCAAGCCGTCGAAATCCACATAAGCACCCTAAGACTTATGCTTCTACCATATTGCTTCCAAACCTTAAGGGTGTCGGATGGGTGAAACCCATGAGGAAAATCCCAGCCGTGGTGTCAACTATGTTATTTCGTCCCATTATACCAGCAAGTGAGAGGACAACTCCCAGATCCGAGGTGGATAGCAAAAAGAGAAAAAAAAAGATCCTGCACGAAGGATGAGACCCATTTGCTAACATGCGGGTTATCATAAACTACGAGGGTATGAATGATGAGATCCCAGATAGCGACGACGAGGATCAGATTCAAATTCCTCGCATCAAGAAGGGAAAAGGGGGCGGTTCAAAGAAAAGCCTCGGCCCTATTTCGAAGGATGTCTTAGTCATCATCCGAGATGAAGCGGATGATCACAAATCCTTAATCATCCCTGTTCATAAGGATCTAACCTTGGATAACTGGAACAGTGTCCCTTGCCTCAGTCAAAAAGGGTAAAGGGTCAGATAGTCTGTCTGCCCTTTAAACATGCTTTCAATTACTGCTTACTTTTAATTGCACAGCTATAACAGTAACTTTTGTCATGCTTTGCCAAATGCTCTGTATATTTATACAGTTGTATATATTAAAAATGAAATAATTTTGTTTTCAGGACTCAAGCATTGGATGTGTTTGGCTCTACTGATGAGATGCCAACCTGTCACAGTGACTACAACTTTGATGTAGAACTGAACTTCTACTTGAAGGATATTGATCAAGAGGAGGAAGATGACTATGAGGTGCCCAAGGAGATCAAAGAATGGGTCAAAGACAAACCCAAACCAAACCTTGACCAAACCACCACTATCAACATAGGAACCTCCAAAAACATCAAAGAAATCCAGATAGGCATAGACCTCACCTAAGACCAAAAAGCCGACCTGATCGAACTCCTAACACAGTTCCAGGATGTGTTTGCATGGTCATATGAAGACATGATTGGCCTGTCTATTGACATTTTCATCCATCGAATGCCCATCAAAGATGAATTCAAGCCAGTCAAGCAAAAGCTTAAGCGATTGAAACCTGAATGGATTCTGAAAGTTAAAGAAGAAATTGTTAAACAATTCAAAGCTGGAATCATCATGGTATCAACATTCCTAGGGTGGCTGTCAAACATAGTTCCCGTGCCTAAACCCGGAGGGAAAGTACGAGTATGAGTGGATTACCGGGATTTGAACAAAGCCTGCCTCAAGGACAATTTCCAAGTACCTTTTATCCACATCCTGATCGACAATACGGCGCAGTATGGCATGTATTCCTTCGTAGATTGCTTTGCTGGTTACCATCAGATCATGGTTGCTGAAGAGGACCGGGAGAAAACAACTTTCATCACTCCTTGGGGAACCTTTTACTATAGGCAACTGTCCTTCGGCCTCATCAATGTTGGAGCCATATATCAGCGAGCCATGATGGCCTTATTTTATGACATGATGCACAAAGAGATAGAGGTTTATGTGGACGACATCATCATTAAATCCCGGACGGAGGATGATCACATTGACCATCTCAGGAAGCTGTTCAACAGGCTGCGTAAGTACAACCTCAAGCTAAATCCCTTCAAATGTGCTTTTGGCGTTAAATCAGGAAAATTATTGGGATTCCTAGTGAGCAATCGAGGCATCGAGCTAGATCCTTCCAAGATCAAAGCCATCACTGAGATGCCAGTACCTCGAGCAGAAAAGGAGATACGTGGGTTTCTAGGGAGAATCAACTTCATAAGTCGATTCATTTCCCAGCTCACAGCAACCTATGAACCCATATTCAAACTATTAAGGAAGAATTCCTCCACCAAATGGAACGAGGATTGTCAACTAGCCTTCCTTGCCATCAAGAAACAGCTGATCGAAGCACCTGTTTTGGTACCTCCGAGGGATGGAGTTCCCTTGTTCATGTACCTGTCCGTCAATGCCAATGCAATGGTCTGTATGCTAGGGCAGAAGGATGATAGTAGCAAGGAAAGAGCCATCTACTACATCCGCAAAAGATTTAGCAGTGGCAAACAGAAGTACACCGTGATTGAGAAGACATGTTGTGCGTTAGCATAGGCCGCCATGAGGTTTCAACACTATTTGCATGAGCACACTACCTACCTCATATCCCGCATGGATCCCCTGAAGTAGGTATTCAACAAGCCAATATTGAATTGTTGATTGTTCAAATGGCAGTTGATCCTACAACAGTTCGACATTGTCTACGTGACTCAGAAGTCAATCAAGGGTCAAGGCATTGCAGATCAATTAGCTGAAGCACATTCAAGAGGGTTCGAGCCCCTAGAGACTTATTTCCAGGATGATGGGATCATGACAATTCAACAACTTCAATAAGAGAATACAGTCCAACTATGGAAAATGTATTTTGACGGAGCAGTAAACATGGAAGGTACCGAAGCTGGGGTAGTCCTTATCTCTGGTACAGGAGAACAATATCATGTGGCTACCAAACTTCAATTTGGCAACAACAACAACACAAATGAGTATGAAGGCTGCATAATGGGGTTGAAACTAGCCCAATCCATGGGTATCAAACATTTATTGGTCTTTGGAGACTCTAAGTTGGTCATCAGAAAAACCACTGAGGCATATCACACCAAAGAACTGCATCTGCTGCCTTATCATCGACAGGTCATCAAAATATCCCTGGAGTTTGAAAACATAACCTTCAGCCATATTCCTCGGGGTAGGAATGACTTCGCTAATGCATTGGCAACATTGACTTCATTGATCCGCATATCCGATAGGAGTGGGATTCCTTGCATCAAATTCACAATTCAGAAAGCCTCGACATACGGGAATTACATTGAAGAAGTATCAGATGAAATACCTCCTGTCAATCAGCTTTGGTATAAAGACATCAAGAAATATCTCCAAGATAGATCTACACCCGTTGGTACAAGACAATCCGAACAAAAGTGGATTCACAAAATGGCTATGAAGTTCTATTTGAACGGAGATGCACTCTATAAAAGAGATGATGGAATAGGCCTGTTAAGATGCCTTGATAAAGATCAATCCTAGAGACTTATAGATGAAATCCACGGTGGAGTCTGTGGTTCACACATGAGCGGTCTTCTGCTGGCCAAGAAGATATTAAGAACAGAACATTACTGGATCTCGCTCAAAGCTAACTGTGATGATCACGTCAGGAGATGCTATCAATGTCAAGTACATGGAAATGCTATACATGCTCCTTCAAATGAGCTACACAAAATGAGTTCACCATGGCCTTTCTCCATGTGGGGAATGGATGTGATCGGTCCAGTAGAACCAAAAGCCAGCAATGGTCATCGATTCATTTTCACCATAATTGATTACTTCACCAAATGGGTTGAAACGGCCTCTTTTCCCAAAGTCACCAAAGAGGTAATCATTGGTTTCATCAGAAACAATGTCATCTGTCAATATGGACAACCGGAGGTGATCATATCAGACAACGCCAAGAACCTAAACAATCAAATGATGAAAGAACTGTGCAGTAAGTTCCATATTAAGCATCTCAATTTCGTCATCTATCGGCCCAAGATGAATGGTGCTGTCAAAGCGGCCAACAAGAACATCAAAAAGATTATGCAGAAAATATCCGCCAATCACAGGGAATGGCCTGACCTGCTGCCTCTAACCTTGTTAGCATACAGGACGTCAATGCGCACCTCTACTGGGGCTACCCCCTATTCATTAGTCTATGGCATGGAAGTAGTACTCCCCATAGAAGTAGAGATGGAGTCCTTACGAGTGTTAATCGACGCTCAGATGGACGAAGATCAGTGGTTGCAAGACCGATACCAACAACTGTCCCTAATAGATGAAAAGACGGCTACAACCATTTTCCACGGGTAGTTATATCAGCAAAGGATTTCTCGATCCTACAGCAAGAAAGTCCGAATACGGCAATTCAAAGAAAATTACTTGGTGTTGAAGAAAGTTTTGGCCAATCAAGAGGAAGCTAAAGGAAAGTTCGCCCCTAATTAGGAAGGCCCTTTCATCCTCCACCAAATGGAATGAGGATTGTCAACGAGCCTTCCTTGCCATCAAAAGGCATCTGGTCGAAGCACCAGTACTGGTACCACTAAGGGATGGAGTTCCCTTGTTCATGTACCTGTCAGTCAATGCCAATGCAATGGGCTGCATGCTAGGACAGAAGGATGATAGTATCAAAGAAAGAGCCATCTACTACATTAGCAAAAGATTCAGCAGTGGTGAACAAAAGTACACTCTGATCGAGAAAACATGATGTGCGTTAGTATGGGCCGCCATGAGGTTGCAACATTATTTGCAAGGGCATACGACCTACCTCATATCCCGCATGGATCCACTCAAATATGTATTCAACAAGCCAATGTTGAATTATCGACTGTCCAAATGGCAGTTGATCCTACAACAATTAGACATTGTTTACGTTACTCAGAATTCAATCAAGGGTCAAGGCATTGCAGATCAATTAGCTGAAGCACCTTCAAGAGGGTTCGAGCCCCTGGAGATTTATTTTCTAGATGATGGGATCATGACAATTCAACAACTCCAGCAAGAGAATAAAGTCCAACCATGGAAAATGTATTTCGACGGAGCAGTAAACATGGAAGGTGCCGGAGCTGGGGCAGTCCTTAGTACAGGAGAACAATATCCTGTGGCTACCAAACTTCAATTTGGCAACACCAACAACACAGCCGAGTATGAAGGCTGTATAATGGGGTTGAAACTAGCCCAATCCATGGGTATCAAACATTTACCGGTCTTTGGAGACTCTGAGTTGGTCATCAGACAAACCACTGGGGCATATCACACTAAAGAACTGCATTTGCAGCCCTACCATCAACAGGTCGTCAAAATATCCCTAGAGTTTAAAGACATAACCTTAAGCCATATTTCTCAGGGTAGGAATGACTTTGCTAATGCATTTGCAACGTTGGCTTCATTAATCCGCATATCAGATAAGAGTGGGATTCCTTGCATCAAATTCATAATTCAGAAAGCCCCGATATACGGGAATTACATTGGAGAAGTATCAGATGAAATACCTCTTGTCAATCAGCCTTGGTATCTAGATATCAAGGAATATCTCTGAGATGGATCTACACCCACTAGGGCAAGCCAATCCGAGCTAAAGCGGATTCACAAGATGGCTATGAAGTTCTATCTGAGCGGAGATGCACTCTATAAAAGAGATGCTGGAATAGGCCTGTTAAGATGCCTTGATAAAGACCAAGCCCAGAGACTGATGGATGAAATCCACGGTGGAGTCTGTGATCCACACATGAGCGGTCACCTGCTGGCCAAGAAAATATTAAGAACAGGGCATTATTGGATATCGCTCAAAGCGGTGGAGTCGATGATCACGTCAAGAGATGTTATTAATGTCAAGTACATGAAAATGCCATCCACGCTCCTCCAAATGAGCTACACAACATGAGTTCGCTATTACCTTTCTCCATGTGGGGAATGGATGTGATCGGTCCAGTGGAACCAAAAGCTAGCAATGGTCATCGATTTATCTTCACCATGATCGATTACTTCACCAAATAGGTTGAAGCAGCCTTTTTCCCAAAGTCACCAAAGAGGTCATCATTAGTTTCATCAGAAATAATGTTGTATGTCGGTATGGACAACCGCAGGTGATCATATCAGACAACGCTAAGAACCTGAATAATCAAATGATGAAAGAACTGTGTATTAAGTTCCACATCAAGCATCTCAATTCCGTCATCTATCGGCCCAAGATGAATGGTCATGTTGAAGCGGCCAACAAGAACCTCAAAAAGATCATGCAAAAAATGTCCGTCAATCACAAAGAATGGCCTGACTTGCTGCCTCTAACCCTGTTAGCATACAGGGCGTCAATGCGCACTTCTACTAAGGCTACCCCCTATTCATTAGTCTATGGCATGAAAGCAGTCCTCCCCATAGACGTAGAAATGGAGTCCTTGCGAGTGTTAATCGACTCTCAGATGGATGAAGATCAGTGACTGCAAGACCAGTATCACCAACTGTCCCTGATAGATGAAAAGAGGGCTACAGCCATTTTCCACGGACAGTTGTATCAGCAAAGGATTGCCCGATCCTATAACAAGATAGTCCAAATACGACAATTCAAAGAAAACGACTTGGTGCTGAAGAAAGTTTTGGCCAATCAAGATGAAGCTAAAGGAAAGTTCGCCCCTAATTGGGAAGGCCCTTTCATTGTCAATGAGGTGTTGACAGGAGGAGCTATCAGATTACAAAAAGTGGACGAGAGCGAATTTCCCCAACTCATCAACTCAGACACCATCAAAAGGTACTATGTCTGAAATGCGTGCATACCTGCATCCGGGTCCTATAAATCAAATCAGGTTCGATTTTTCACTAGAAAGCCGGAACTACGAATGACCTGATCTCCCTCAACCCGGGAGTACGTAGGCAGCCATTTCTGGTGCAGTCAAACCAAATAAAAATTCAAAACTCACCAAACCAAACTCAAAACCTAAGACAAATACTTCTCAAACCTCTCTCACACAAAAAAATTAAACTACGAATGACCTGATCTCCCTACACCCGGGAGTACGTAGGCAGCCATTTACGGCGCGATTTAACCTTCAAGAAAAAAAACAAAACCAATAAAAAACCAGTTCCATGACACCAAAACTATATCAAGGCTAAGTCCTATTAAGCCTCCTTGGTCAGCAGGCCCATCTGAGATATTCTTTGACATCTCATCTGTCAGTCCATCAAGGAGAAACTCAAGATACATCAACAACATCGAGTTATAAAAGAAGTGGTAATCACTCAACAATGATAATACATATCCAAATAGGAAAGTGAATCAAAAATATATTTCTCTGATATATAACACTGTTTGATATATACATAGTGTCCTGTACATGACAAAAATGGCTGATCTAGTATGTGCAGAAAAAACAAAGCTAGTCAATGGACCCAAGGATAGGCGGGCCAGCAATACCAACATGGCATCTCTCTAAAGATGGAGGAGTAGCTGCAAGTGCAATACCCTCAGCCTCTATACATCTCAAAATATCCATAGTCATCTACAGTGTGGCACTGTGGTAATCAATATATGCACTCATCTTGATAACCAGACCATGAGTATAAGACCGAAAAGCAGTACTGTTGCCAATGTTTAAATCCCGGGAAGCTATAGCCTTATCTCTCTCCACAAAAGCTGCGTCCCTAGCAATCAAAGTCTCCTCGATCCCAATAAAAGATGCGTCTCTGGCAGATCAGATCTCCTCTCGCTCAATCAATCCTGTATCCTGAGCAGCTCGAGCCATATCTCTCTTCGCCAAAGCTATATCTCTGCCAGATAAGGCGGTCAACATCAGCGCTCTAGCCTGATCTCTCTCAAATGTCATCCTGAATAGTGAGTCCTCTAAAGCCGGATCTGTCCCTGTAGAAATGGTCGGTGGATCACTAACTAGTGCTTCTATCAGACCTATGAATAATTCATCCTCGGTAGGAGACTCAGGATCCTCCATAGGTTCCTCCTTGTCTGAATCTACAATAGGAGCTGACTGGATGAATGTGACCGATGCTATATCTGCCTCCAACCACGCTGAGTACTCCGGAGAACGATCTGGATGGCTACTGGAGAAATCAACCCTCTCTCTGTGAGTCCAACACTCATACACTCGGATCAAATTAGAAGATGACATAGACGAAGCTGACATCCTCTGATCAGTAGCCCCTTTAAACTGATGCAGGTTCTAAAACTGATCGAACTAGCCCATAACAGCCAGAGGATGATAAGTAGTCACTCTTCTCAATCCCGCTAGGGGCAGATAATCCATGGCAGATGCATGGGTGATGAAGCTATAGGGGGAGACTAGCCCTGCGCATGGCAGAATCAAAAATGGATGTGCAATGTCAGACAAAAATACCGATTATGTCTCTGCATCCGTACACTCTGTAGGCTGGAATAAGAGTGACATGGCTATCTCATAGGTGAAGCATTACACCTGATGTCTGAAAAATCCAATCGGTCAAATGTGGGACATAAGACATACATACAGCAAGACCGAACTACCTCTGAAGAACCCCTCCGGGTGGGTAATGCAGTGAGTGGCTGACCTCAGCGTCTCAGCCAATATCATTGGAATGATAGTGCTACCCTGCCTAAGGGCCCTAACCACAACTATTAACCCCATATCCAAATGGTCCAAGCGTAGCGGGCATATAGACGTAAGATATGATACACATCAACAAAATGTCTATCCTGGTTAAATGTCATGCCTCTGCTGAAATAATAAAATCAGCGACATGTCGATCATAGCTGTCGAGCTCACCAAATTGATCAATCAAGAAGTCAATAGAGATCACCCGTTCGAAGATGATCTCATCCCTCACCACGCTCTGGCAAAGACCTGACATCCGTGTAAACGGTCTCCTCATACCGCTTATCGCTGTCTGAGCGTAGGCAACTCTAAGGCTAAACCAGTAAACTGCTGGTACTCCTCAAGAGTCAGCGTCAGCTCATGCTGTCCAAAATGGAAGACCTGGCTCTCGGGTATCCAGAAAGGTAAAAGACCATCCACGAACCCATATGGAACCTGAAAGTCTACGAGGGCCAATGAATGCCCCAACATCTAATCAACTGTCCCTTTGGCTGGAAAGGGCAGGCTCTCGTACCACAATCTCAACGACGATACCACCTCAGACGGTAGTAAATGCTCGATACGGCTAACGGTATACGATGCCATCTGTATCACCATATCACAAGACCATCCAGGGGTCAAATCTGAACTCATCTGTCTAAAAGCATACACATGACATAATACATACATGATGATAAGTATAAACATGATGCGATAGATAGGAAATATAATGCATATCTACAACAAACTATCTACTGCAAGCATCATCCATGTCTGATAATACAAAGTAAAATAAAAAGTATAGGATAATGGGGCACCACCACCCAGCTACTAACAGTGGTCTATCAAAATGGGTCACATCCGCTAAAATAGCCAAAACAGTGGCTGACCAAAAGATATAGCTACAATAGCTATCCAAAAAGATCCAAAATATCTACGCTCAGGTGGTTAACCTGCTCCATCTCCTCTGTGGACATAAAGTCGCGGCTATCAAGCATGTCTGGGCGGTACAAGAGAGGATCAGCCCCTACAAAATTACTAGAAAATGGACCTGAAAAGAGGCCCGCTCCTGAGCTGAAAGGGTCAAAAGAAGATGCCTTTGACGGATCTCAGCCAAGATGCCTGATAAAAAAGTGAACTCTCTCTAACTCCCGGGTTAACTCTGCGATCTGGTCTGAATGAGTGGGCTCCCTAAGGCAAGCTATCCAGTCTGTCATCATAACAGACCCAGGCACCATGTCTACCATAAAATGGGTAGCCCGAGTCTGAGCTCCAATAGTGCGAGGACTCCACCAGCTGCAAAATGCCTCTTGGCTATAAGGGGCCTCTGATAGGGTATAGCCATCTTTGCCCTCCATAGGGATATCTGTCAGTGGCAAGAGCAACGGCCAATGATGCCAAGCAGAAGGAACAATGGGAATATGGATCTGACCCGTAATACTCCTGATAGCACGCTCTCCCAAATAGAGCTCTCAGCCTCCCTCTGTCAAAAATGGGACTCTGCGGGTCGACACTGCAAACTCCCGACCAGTGGGGAAGCCTCCCTTAAATCCAACTGTCAAAAACTCAGAGGTGTACGGCATCCAGAAGATCGATCCAGCCGTCAAAAGCTCCAGCTGTAGGCAGGAATGGGTGAATCCCTTAGCAACAGGGACCTCCGTCAGAGTGGAGTGATGCCACCGTCGTCCTCGAGGATAGGTCTCCAGATCTAAAGTAGTGGCGGGCCGTAGGCAAGGAAGCCTCTCATATGCCCAGAACTGGCCATATAAATATCAAAAGTCCTTAGTGACCAAGACTGACAAATGTAAATGCAGAAATCAAAAAGGTACAAGAAAGATGTACTCACCAGCAGAAACGGGTAGAACCCTAACCAAGCCTACGTCAAACCCTTCGAAAGTATGCACATGCCCCAGAGAAAATAGGCAAAGGTGTAGGAACCCCAATCAAAGTCACTGAGGCACTCTACATGTCGGGAAGCGCTGATTAGGGCGAAGGACACAGTCGATGAGTTGTCCGCCACAAAATAACCCTGATGATCACCATAAATAATCACCTCAAGATGCGATCTCTAACCCTCTGATCATTAGGCAGAGACTCAAGCAAAGCCCCACTCTGCGCATCTATACTCAAGGGACCTGATCGGATTGTCCGACCCTTGATTGCAGTCGCAGGAATGCCCAACAGGAACCGAATGACATTAGGTGTGATGTCAACCATGACAGGCACTGGCTCACCCTCGAACTCAATGCCGTGATGAACCTCCAGTCCATAGGGGCCATCATCACCTCACAGTCCAACAAATGAAGGGACTGAGTTAGGTGGAACCAACGCTCAGATAAGCCCTCATATACCCCCAGGGGCAACGGCATGGAAGAATAGAGAAGAAGGCCTGAAAACCCCAGCCATCAACGATATCCCTGTAGTCCTTGTGCAGAGTATGATAAAGGGAGTGTATGTTGAGCCAGTTCCCTCGAGGCTGCGTAAAGCGGGAACCTGCATCAAAAACCAACCCATGTCAAAAACCTGTGCCTCGAGAATGGAAAAATAAAGGGAATCCAAAAAGAAGAAAACTTTAAGTCACCTCATTGGCTTGGAGAAATCTCAAGGGATGACGACTCAAGTCTCCCAACAGCTCCTGGGTCGGCACAACAATGCCCGGAACCTCAGCACGTGGTGCCTGAGTAGGGGCAGGAGCAGCAAAAGGAGCCTGCTCATCATCAATATCAATCGACGGCTCGTCCTGGGCTGGACGAATCACCAACTTTGCTAATATGCAAGGCGGTCGAGCTGGACGTGGCTGAGGAACATCAGAAGCCCTCCTACGTCTAACGCCTGAAACGACTCTGCTGGCACTGCCTAGTCTATCTCGGCCCATCACCTGGACAAAGTCTTCAAATCACCTCAAAAAGTGTGTGGTAAGTCTAAAATCTGTGGCTTATCAATTTAAATCAGTACTCTATGCATCTCTAAGTCCTAAAACATGCATGTCAAAAAATACCCAATAAAGTCAAAACTGCATGTTTTCAAAAAATAAGTCCTAAAAACGTGCATGGGTCAGTTAGAAATCCCCAGTAGAGTTAAAATTGCACGTTTATTAAATACTTGAGTTTAAAAAAAAATTCGCCGGGGTCTCCTTTGTAAAACAGACTGTCCGCATATACATAGGCATGTCTAGGTGGCCGTTCAGTAGCACACCTTCCCAAAACAGGAACAGTTCATATTTATGAAATAAAATTAAAAGTAAACTTCACATGGTAGCCAAATTACCATGGACATTTTTAGTTGAAAATCCAGGCTCACTAGGCCTTAAAAAGGATGAGTAAACTGATCAAAAAGAGCAAAATATGAATGTCTCATAATCTAAATTTTCTTACATCCAAACGTGCATTACAGTAAGATATGCATACATATGAAGTCAAAAAAAATTTAGCAGGTCATATAAGCATACATTTTTCATACATTGCGTCTAAAAGCCCTCTACGTGGTTCACATGCTTTTAACGGTCAAAACTTGCAAAAAAAGGACATAAAACGTTACCTGCGATGCGTTGAACGTGTAGGAGCTGACGGAATCAGAAAAAGGCTGCCTGAACTTCGTAGATCTGAAAAAGAAAATCGGATTCCGTTTGAAACTCGAAATGAAACTTGAAAATTATGAAATTCTGCTGCCCAATATAAAGCCACAGATGGAAGCGGGCCCACCTGCGGCAGCCGCACCTCTACCTGCGGCTCCCCAGGGTAGGTCCCACTCCCCCGGGCTCGGTTTGGTTCTAGTTGAAACGGAGTTTATATGAGCTACCAAGTCAATTCTGAAGAAAAATCGCTACGCGATTGAGCGATTTGTCCTGAAATGCTGCGTTTAAGCAGCGTAATCCTGACAGAAAGGGGAACTCTCTAAAAACCATTGGTATTCATCCCGAAGTAGTGCCTGGGGATTACTAATGAAGAATACTAAAAAATTACGCAAAACTGCCGAAAATTACCACTGTCAAAGCGTCGGGCACTAACCGAGATAATTCAGCCGTTGGCACAACCCCAGCAAAGCGTCGGGTATAGACCGAGTCAGTTCAGCCATTAGCACAACCCTAGTGAAGCGTCGGGTATAGACCAAGATAGATCAGCCATTGGCACAACCCCAACGAAGCGTCGGGTACAGACCGAGACAGTTCAGTCGTTGGCACAACCCCAGCAAAGTGTCGGGTACAGACCGGTGACAGTTTAGCCGTTGGCACAACCCCAGCGAAGCGTCGGGTACAGACTGGTAACAGTTTAGCCGTTGGCACCACCCCAGCGAAGCGTCGGGTACAGATCAGAGACAGTTCAGCCTTTGGCACAACTCCAGCGAAGCGTCGGGTATAGACTAAGACAGTTCAGCCATTGGCACAATCCCAACGAAGCGTTGGGTAAAGAACGAGACATTTCAGCGGTTAGCACAACCCCAGCAAAGCATCGGGTACAGATCGGTGATAGTTCAGCCGTTGGCACAACCCCATCAAAGCGTCGGGTACATACCGAGATAGTTCAGCCGTTGGCACAACCCCAGTGAAGGGTCGGGTAGAGACTGGTGACAGTTCAATCGTTGTCACAACCCCATCGAAGCGTCAGGTACAGACTGATGACGGTTCAACCATTTGCACAACCCCAATAAAGTGTTGGGTACAGACCGAGACAGTTCTATTGTTGGCTCAACCCGAATGAAACGTCGGAAGGGATCCGGTGACGGAAGAAATATAATAATCCATCTCTGATGATGGAATCTATTATACACATTCTTAGAGGGAGCACCGAGATAAAGTGGTGATTCAACTTATTGTGGCGAACTACCGGTGTAGATTATCGTCAAGATAGGCATCGGGAGCACTCATTGGAATAACTCGACGGTAACAAATATCGTCCCCATCAGAGTTACCTAAGCTATTGTGAATGACGTCATCCCCAGCAGAAAGTGATGAAAACAGTTCGTGGTAGCCTATTAGTGACCTCCCTAACAAAACGAGACGAGAACAGTCTGCAATAGCAGCCTAACTCTGATAACCTGTCGGTGGATGTTCTACCAATAACCTACTGATAATGCTGCAACAAGGGTTATCACAGGTAACGTTATTCCCAGCCGAAACTAACGTAATCAATCAGCGATAACCCTACCCCCGCGAAGGTATCTGACATTCATGATATACCAGTGTCTACTAATTTTTATCCCCTTTGCATTTGCATTTCCAGTGTCTACTAATCTTTATCCTGTTTATTCCACTGCGTTGCATGAACATGATAAAGAGGGGCATCTGTAGACACTTAAAATTTTCTTCCCTGTTACTAACACTGTAAGAGGGCAAAATTGTAATCAACTCAACCCCGGTCTCAATATCGGGCTACCAAATTAACCCCAATCTCAATACCAGGCATTCAACTCAACCCCGGTCTAAAAATCGGGCCATTAAATCAACTCCGGTCTCAATATCAGGCCATTAAATCAACCCCGATCTTAATACCGGGCCATAAAATTAACACAGGTCTCAATACCGGGTCATCAGTTCAACCCCCGATCTCAATACTGGGCCACCAAATCAACCCCGGTCTCAATATCGGGCCATCAGTTAAACCCCGGTCTCAATATCAGACCATCAGTTCAGCCCCGGTCTCAACCCGGGAGGTACAGGTCAGCCTCGATCTTAACCCGGGAGGTACAGGTCAGCCCCGGTCTCAACCCAGGAGTTATAAATCAGCCTCGGTCTCAACCCAGGAGGTACAGGTCAGCCTCGGTCTCAACCTGGGAGGTATAGGACAGCCCCGGTATCATCCTAGGAGGTACATGTCTACCCTAGTATCATCCCAGGAGGTACAGGTCAGCTCCAGTCTCAACCCGAGAGGTACAGGTCAGTCCCGGTCTCAACCCGGGAGGTACAGGTCAGCCCTGGTCTCAACCTGAGAGGTATAAGTCAGCCCCGATCTTAACCCGGAAGGTACAGGTCAGCCCCGGTCTTAACCCGGGAGGTACAGGTCAGCCCCGGTCTCAACCCGGGAAGTCAGGTCAACTTGAGGAACAAACCTGAAGCTCCACAACATCTCCAGAGGAAAACCTGGAATGACCAAGTCAACCTCAGATACAACATTGAGGACAAACAGATTCGGATGGGATTTAAGTTTTGGAAATAACCCAGAAAGTCAACCAAAGGCCATGCCAACACTAAGGGCAACCCCGGGAAGGGCAAAATGGTCATTTTACCAACTCCAAGCTGATTCAGTCAAACTCAAGCCGAATTGATGCCAACAAGGTCAGAACAAACCATAACAATGATCCTGAGTGCAAACAGCGCAAGACAGCTCAACGGACAAACTGCGGGGAATTGAAGACCTGGTTATGAACCCGTCTTCTTGGACCCGAAAAATGTTTTATCCCATGTCATTGTGACATTCTCGGCGAGAGCTTTCTGAAAAGGTATTGCACGCCTCAAACGGACGCTCTGATTAAAAATTAGAAAGCTTTTATTTTGACCTCGCGTTGCTCTGAGTGCACGTCCTTCGAGATGATGGGACCTGCCATGTGGGCCCCACTACGTGGAGCCGCAACTCTACCTACGGCAGTAGTAGGTAGAGTGGAGGCTCCCTGGTCTATAAATAAGAGGGCACCCCCCTCATTTTCATAATTTAAAAATGCTCCGAAACTCTATCCGTTTGGTTTTCTGTCTAATTTCTTGTCTTCCAAACCCAAATTTTTTTTCACTCTAACACATATATATACCCACATACTATCACATATCAAAAAATAACTGATAGATTCAGACGTTTAAAGCCTATGATTTGGCAAAAAGCCCGTGTAGCAGTCCATTGTGAGTATTTTTACAATCAGCAAGTCAATACTACTTCTTTGCACTTTTATACACTTGTATATTAAGTTTTGTTTTCAAAATATGCTCGGAACTCAGTTCTGTGGCCGTTTTTGTCAACTTTTGGTATATTTTTGTACATAAACGCATTTTCTAGCATTTTTATAACTCGGATTGACGATCCGTCGCTTTCAGCAGCTTGCATATACTTGCATCTTCATACTGAGCAACTTCGCCGGACTGGGTTATCTTCTCAGTTCGGGTTTGGCTTTTTTGTATATATTTAACTGTATATATACTAACTTTTCAATTCTGTCAAGTCCGAATGTCAAATCCGCTGTAGTTTACTGCTTTTATATATAAATATGCATATATAAGCAGCCTTAACCACACTGGGTTATCTTCCCATTCTTGGTTGACTACTTTTCTGTCTCTATATATATATTTATATTTATATTTCAGTTCGGCCTGGATTATTCTGTAGTCTTTTTACTGCTTTTATATATATTTATGCATATATAAGCAGCCTTCACCACACTGGGTTATCTTCCCAGTCTTGGTTGACTACTTTTTTGTACATTTACATTCCAGTTTGGTCTGGATTATTCTGTGGTCTTTTTACTGCTTTTTTATATATATTTATGCATATATAAGCAACATTCACCACACTAGGTTATCTTCCCAGTCTTAGTTGACTACTTTTCTGTACATTTATATTCCAGTTTGGCCTGGATTATTCTGTGGCCTTTTTACTATTTTTATATTATTGACATTGGAAAATTTAAGAATCCCACGGGTCGGTTCATAACCCGAGTTTTCTCAAATCGATTTTCCTAAGTTCTCTCTACCCCTACTCTTTTATTTAGGAAAAAGGTTTTGGAAGGATTTTTTAGGAAAGAGGCCAACATGTATTTATGTCGATGATTTGAATGTTTAATAGAGTCGCCAGTAGATTTGTATATAGTTGTACCAACTCAACCGATTTTAATTTGAAAAGAAGCCCAATTGCTAGACACTATCGAAACTTGATATTTGAAATCCGAGTTTTGAGTTTGGGGGCTTGGTTAAGTGTTGGAAAGGTGTTAGGCACCCCACGACTCCCGTGTAAACACGATACCGTATCTTTTCAATATTTCCCTTAAAATTGTGAATGCGTGAGTGAATGCTGTTTGAAAATTGGGCCTATTTATTTGATTGATTGAAAGCTTTAACAGACTTCGTTGAGCCTATATACGAAGGGTTTGATTTGATTTGAAAATCATTCTTTGATTTGATTTGCAAAAGTATTTAATTTGATTTACAAAAGCTTTTCTTTTGATTGAAAATGATGTTTTGAAAGCTGTTTTATCAAACCCTTACGCTGCCATAGGAATTGAAGCGTATCGCTACTTCCATTTTTTTTATCTTTATAGCCTTAAGGCTGCATGTGAATGGTGATTTGCCGGGCTGCGAAGCATCCTCGATCACAAAAATAGACAAGTGTCGGTCTCCTTATGGGTATGAAAACCATCGGAGGGACGCTGACACGACAATTGGCATTTCATTATGATGAGACCTTAAATTCGGATAACCGTTTTAAGGTCTGTGTATGTACATTTTACAGAAAAAACTAGTAGGGTACATCTGTAAACTGGAGTTTGTCCATCATGGGAATTAGATCTCGATCGATTTGATCGTAAATCCCACGATTCCTAGGCTCACATATGAGTAGCCAATAAACCTGCACAGTTCAAATTTGCACAGAAATGGATATATATACATCATCACATCATAATGGAACCAAGGATTCATCAATAAATCTTGGCTGTGAATGGCTAAAGCGTCTCGTTCCCACTAGATAGTGATCTAAGGGACGCGAGTTTGCTTTCAAAGCTGAAACTATAAAAATAACTAGATTTAAAGAAATCTCAGCCATTATAGCTTCTAGGTTCTATCGGGACCTGTTTGAAACGTTGGAAGCTAGAATTGACGAGATTTGGATAAATCTAGCCGGCCCGCAGATATGTCAGTCTAGATTTATATACAAATGAATGTCTAATGCAGCAGTTGAATAAATTGAGTAAAGCAATATATATATAGTTATATATATACAAAAGCTGTAAAAGGGCGATGGGTTTTCACTCGCAACCCCGGACTGGAATTGAAATATATATATATATATTTATAAATAACTGTAAATAGCCACAAAATAATCCAGGCTGTGACAGTAATGAAATATATATATATATATATATATATATATATATATATATATATAGAAACAGTAATAAGGGCGATGGGTTTTCATGTCGGTGCCCGTACTGGAATTGAAATTAACAGAAAAGTAGTCAACCAGTGACTGGGGAGAGCACCCAGTATGACGAAGTGTGCAAAAGCAGTAAAATGGCCACGAAATAATCCGGGCCAGATTGAAAATATATAAATATATATATATATATATATATATATATATATATTGATAGAAATGTAGTCAACCAAAACTGGTATGAGAACCAGTGATGGTGAAAGTCGCTTATATATGCGTACATATATATAAAAACGGTAAACTATCTCGAATTTGACATCCGGGCTTGACAGAATTGAAATGTTAGTACATTTGCAGTTAAATATGTACAAAAAAGGGCCAAACCAGGACTGAGAAGATGACCCAGTCCGACGGAGTTTCCAGAATGTGTGTGCTAGTGCATCGAAGCTGCTGGAGCTGACGGATCATCAATCTGAGATGTAGAAATGCAAAAAACTGCATTTAGGTACAGAAATATACCAAATTTTGACGAAAAAGGCCACGGAACTAAGTTCCAGGCATATTTAGAAGATGAAACTTCGTGTGCAAGTGTAAAACAGTGCAAAGTAGTAATAGCAACTTGCTGATCGTAAAAATACTTTTAATAGCCTGCAAAAATGGCTTTTTGCCACTTAGTGGGCCTTAAACGTCCAAATCTACCGGTGATTTTTTGATATGTGGTAGTATATGGGTATATCTACGTGTTAGAGTGAAAATATTTGGGTTTGAAAGAGGTGTTAAAAGTCAAAAAATCAAACTGCCAGAGCTTTGCTGCGTTTTGGAATTCTTAAAAATGAAGAGGGGTGCATCTCTATATATAGGCCAGGGAGCCGTTGCTCTACCTAGGGAAGCCACAGGTAGAGGTACGGATCCCCTAAGTGGGTCCCACATGTTCGGTTTGGTTGTCTCGAGGTGCGTGCATGCTGGGCGACGCGTTATCAGGTTCAAAACTTCATAACTTTTGATCGGAGCGTCCGTTTGAAGCGTGATATAGCTTTCTGGAAAGCCCTTGCTGAGTGTGTCACAATGATATTGGTTTTAACCCTTCTTAAGTCCCCAAAGGTGGGTTCATGACCGGGTCTTTATTTTTCCGCAGTTTGTCCGTCGAGCCGTCTGGTGCTGTTTTCACCCGAGATCACTGTTGTGGTTCTTTCTGACCTTGGCGGCATCAATTCGGCTTGAGTTTAACTGAATCGGATGAGATTTGGTGAAATGATCATTTTGCCTCTCCCGGGGTTGCCCTTGGTATCGGCATGGCCTCTAGTTGACTTCTAGGAGCTGTTTCCAAGACTTGAATCACATTCGAATCTGTTTGTTCTCAGTGTTGCCTCTGTGGCTGACGTGGTCATTCCAAGTTTTCTTCTAGAAGTGTTGTGACGCTTCAGGTTTATGTCTGAAGATGACCTGACTTCCCGGACTGATGTCGGGGCTGATCTGTACTTCCCGGGTTGCTGCTGGGGCTGATTTGTATCTCCTGGGTTACTTCCAATACTGCGTTGTACCTTCTAGGTTACTATCGGGGTTGCGTTGACATCCAATATGGTTGATTGGTGCTGTAGTTGTCCCAAAATTGGTGACCGAGTTTGAGCTGACGTCCCGATATTGAGATCGGGGTGATCTGACGGTCCGATTGACGATCAAAATTGGATGAACGGTCCGATTGACGATCGAAGCTGGATTAATGGTCTGATTGACTATCGGAGCTGGATAGACGGTTTGATTGACTATCGGAGCTGGATTGACTGTCCGATTGACTATCAGAGCTGGATTGACTGTCTGATTGACTATCGGAGCTGGATTAACGGTCCGATTGGCTATCGAAGTTGGCTGGAGTACCGATATTGGTGATTGAATTTAACTGGAGTTGACCGACATTGGGGATCGGATTTAGGTTTACCGACATTGGGGATCGAATTTAGGCTGAAGGACCGGTATTTAGATTAGATGTTTGGTGTCGGGACCGGGGTTGGCTTGATTGACGGTTTTGCCCTCCTACAGTGTTAGTATTGGGGCAAGGAAAATTTTGAGTGTCTACATATATATATATATATATATATATATATATATATATCTGCAACATTCACCACGCTGGGTTATCTTCCCAGTCTTGGTTGATTACTTTTCTGTCTATATTTAAATATATATTATAATTTCAGTCTGGGCACAGGCATGAAGACTCATCGCCCTTTTTATTGTTTTTCTATATATATTTCAATTCTGTCCAGCCTGGATCATTCTGTGGCTTTCATACATCTTTTATAAATATATATATCTATGAAAGTAGTATGCATACAAGCCAATCATGTATGATGATAAAGCATCTACTTTGGAGACTATCTTATTTATTTATTAATAAAAGTATTAACTTATTAAAGGCATTTAATTATCTACATGGTGCTGTTTTTATAATATGTAAATAACCCATAGGTTTAAGCAATGCTTTTAGAATCATGATGTTGATCATGCTAATGAGATTTAAATTCTTAGAAAGCTTAAAACTAAAATAGTTCTCAATCGTGGGATTACTAAAAAGGAGATTAGTATATCCGGATAGATTGGTACATATGTTGCTTGCTCATTGGATGAGGATGATTGATCTCATGATCATTTGTGTGAAGACACTAAAGTAAGTATGTAGGTGCTTATTGGAGAATAAGTTCACGGAACGTGACTCATTATGGAATACCTAATGGAGTTTTACTCGCCTGTCAATAGGAATTCCTAATGTGATAGTAGTACAAGTGATCCTTGGACTTGAGCTCATCATAGTATCTTGTATGTAATGAATTATACTTTGACTTATTCCTTAAAGCCCTTTAGGGTATATAAAAGGGTATGTTTAGGTATAATGAGTTACATATGGAGATAATGAATGATCAATAAAGAATCTACTACCTCTAGTAAAAGAGGAGATATGTCCTATGTGATTCGGTAAATGACAACCCAGGAATCCTTGACCAAGGTGGAATGAAATTAGAAAGTAGTTTCTAATTTGCATTAAATGGAGTTGTGCATTTTTTAATCGAAATACATATAATTAAATAAAATAAGACTTGACAGTAATTCCATGTCTTATATTTAATTGGGACATTGTATGGTGTAAGGATTGAATTGTACGGTAACTATTTACTCACAGGTTCTTTTATGATTAATGTTGAAATCTATATTATTTGAAAAGCCGTTGATCGCTAACGAGGCTTATCCCTATTGTAGAATAAATATTATTTATTTAAATAGATTATTAGTTTAATTTATTTATTTAAATAAGATTAGAATTGTTCTAATTAATTTATTCACAATCGATTTAATATGGAGAACATAAAGGGTCACACCATAAAAGGAAGAATAATTATTTAAGAAGGTAATGACATAATCGTAATAATGTATTAAATATAATTAATTTAATCTATGGTGATAGAATAAATTAAATAGCTTAATGTTTATTATTTAATATTTTAAAAATATTAAATATAAATTAATAAGAGATGTCTTATTAATATTATTACAATTATTATTATTTTAATTTCTAAAGGGTTTAGTAATTAATTTAATATTAGTAATCTCATTTATTCCTAATATGATTAGGAAACAAATTAATTAAATGAATTTAATTAATTATTCCCAATGTGGTGGGAAGCCTAAATTAATTAAAGGAGTTTAATTAATTAAATAAAATCCTATGTCTAATAGGATTAGAAGGGTTGACCAATATCTATATAAGAGAAGTCTTATAATAGATATCAGTTGATGCAATTTCAATTATTGGAGAGTACTCCTTTTCTATAGAGGATAAAAAACTAAGCCAACCACCCTCCTTCTCGATAATTCATCTTCCTTGGTGGATCACCTCTAGAGGCCAAACACTTGGGTGGCTAACGTTGATAAAAAGAAGGAATTAAACCCGAAAATTCAAGGAGATCATGAAGAACAAGGAGTTGAACTCGAACCTGTGGAAGCTTCGTTCTACAAAGGTATGATTCCATTACTTTTTATTTATCGTTTAAAATTAATAATTTGCATAAAGGATGATTCGGGTGATGGTTTTGCAGAAATTTTAAACTCTGATATACCATGCTTTTGCTAATTTTTACAATTTGATTGCGTCACGATTTCGTACAAACCCAACAATATATATATATATATATATATATATATATATATATATATATATATATATATATATATATTTCAATTCCATTCCGGGAGCCGGTGTGAAAACCCATCGCCCTTTAGCAGCTTTTGTATATATAATTGCATATATATCGCTTTACATAATCACTGATTATTTTTTTTGGGGTTGGGGGTGGGGGTGGGGGTGGAGGTGCATACATAAGCACTTATTTTATTTGGGTGTGGGGGTGGGGTGTATACATAATCACTAAATATTTTATTTTGGGGGTGGGAGTGGTGGATGGGATATATACATAATTACTGAATATTATGTAATTAATTGATATTCGTAAATTATGATTAACTAAAGAAACAAAACTATGAAAAATTGAGCTTCTTAAATATGTAAATATGGATTGAAAGAACTTTTGATTTTGATTTTGATTTGGATTTAGAATAAAATATGGGTCGAAAATTGGTTAACCGGGTTGAACCTATATTTCTTTTTAAAAATATGGTTCCAAACTTTACCCAGCCCAAATAAAGAAAAATAGTTAACCAACCCATTTGATTCCAGTTAATATGGATTGACCCGACAGTTAACTAACTATATTGCCAGGTCTACTTGTACACTCTAAAGATGGTGCTATAGTGAGAAGACTTCTAATGACAGTGGTGTGTACCTTTAGCTGGGCATTTGCCTATTTAATAAATATTAAACTTACATCATGCTATAACAATACAACAAAGCCTAAGTCATCAAAAATGTTCAAAAATCATGTAATTCCGATCTCATCATAGGCCAAATGAAATTTCACACTAACTGAAAACTTGGATTCATGAAATATGTCCTAATGTAATCAAATAAAGCAATTTTTTTTGTGATTTTCCATTAAACTAGATGAAACATACAACTTAAATAATATGCAACTATACTAAAATGAAACTATATGAACTAAACTATATGCAAACTATATTAACATTGATATGAACCTAATACCCCCAAACTTAAAAATGACAATGTCCTCATTCTAAGAAAAGTGAAACAATACTACCCTAAGTAGCATTGTCATCTCCGTTCGCCTTCTCATGATCCGATGGTGTATCAGGTAGTGGATAAGTTTAGGCTGGTACAAACGTTGGGAACTGAACTTGGACACCTAAATGTTCGAATGTTTGGGTTGCGACTATGAAAACTTAGCAGAGTTTATTTTCTATGACTGAGAACAGGCACAACTGCGCTGTGTTTGGCTCTAGGTTGGGCGCAGCTGCGTTGTGCCCAGATTTTAGTTTCTGGTTCTACTACTGGTGCAGCTGCGCTGTTCTGCAGCATAGCCTGGACTCTTTCAACTTTTCTGATCATGCACGCATGTACCAATTGAATTGTACCTGAAGGAAACCAAAACTGAACTATTAAGACTATTAAATCTATCAACAATTCTACTTAATATTAACAATACGAAGAATTAAATATAGAGGGCGAAATGAGTGGAAATGTAAATAAGAATTAAACAAGGAGGGAGAAAGATTGGATTGGGTGCCTCCCATCGAGCGCTTGGTTTATAGTCCTTTAATTGGACTTCTTCTTATCAATGCTATACAATTCCTGTGACGCCCCCAAATTCGAGTCTCAATTACCCAGATTCGGTCATCACGATCCAATACAATATCCACCTCTAAACAACATACATCAACTAAATGCGGAAAGAAATAAACGTATGTCGTTCATTCAAAAGGTGTTACTAGTCCCAAGATTCGATAACCTTAATACAATCATACAAACATACCTTAGAATAATCATTAGGGTTCAAATTACATTAACAGTAATTAAACTAAGTATAAAGTAAAGTCTGCTCCTTGCAAACTATTACTACATCTTTCCTTTACCCTTGTCCTTCTTTGAAGTCTCGGGCTTAACTACAATAGAAGTCATGATATAACAAGAATGAGCAACAAGTTTGCTCAGTAAGTTTAAATACAACAATAAAAGATATATCATGATGAACAGAATATATGTAAAGGAATTCAACAATATGAATATCAGAAGCAAGGATAATGATTGCTTTTAAAATAATTGATAGTCAAGTAGACTTTGAACTATAAACCTCCAATGGAATCAATAGCTGATTGACACTTTGGTTACTGGTTACAGAATAAGTACTTGAGGGGATCAGCCTTGCGTACGCCATGTATATGCATAACATTCAACTCTGCTGTTTGTATCTTATATTAGATACATGGGGTACTCCCCTATAATATAAGGGGTGTTCTCTTCAATCTAAGAATTCATACCATCAATTGGCCTGGATAGCTTTTATAAAAATTTCATACAATTGTTTGACCGAACAAGGGTTCAGACTCTATCCGAAGCAGTTCATGAATTATAGAACTTTAAACAGTGTACAAGTCCAAGACTGTACGAACTCAAGTGCACCAAGTGCGAATATCAATAAAATCGATGTGGAATAATTGTAAAGAAATTAGACCACCTAAAGCATACTTAGAAATAAGGTCCAAGCGTCAATAAATAACTAGCAACACAATAATAACCTGCTCAATATAATATGAGAAGGATAGGAAACTTGCACAATAAGGAGTGAAGTTCAGAAACTTGCATTCAATATAACAATCAAATGAAGTTAGGAAACTTGCACATTATACGAGTTTGTGTAAGTTAGGGAACTTGCCTGTTTGCTCAGCTACAAATAATCTAGCTTTAATTAAATTGCGTTGAAACGACCTAACATTAACAAGTCGGTCTCTCAATTAATATTGTGTAGACTGGTATGAGTTCACATATACAAGAATTTAACCATCAGATAAGTCTACCACATAATTTACGTAAGTCAATTTACTATGAATGAGTCCATAAACATCTAACCCTGTCTTAGATTAATAACTTAGAATATCTAGTCTCTATGCATCAACATAGGCTTGAACACATAGCACTTCAATTTATCATGCAATACAGTTTAAGACACACACATACTGTAAGGTTCTGTCCATAATTCGAAGTTATATGGTTTTCATGCCGGTAACTCTTATACCTTAAGCTAATCAAGTCCATGTTACAAGGGTCAGCTACTAACGTCATATTACCACATAACGAGGCTAAACAATACTAAGTATGCACGCTTGTGCGTATACTACATATGTATACTTTAACCACATAGTTTACACTTGAAATTTCCTTTTCATGATATGTGTGCATAGGTGAAAACCATGTTTAACCAAATGATGCTCACGTCAACATGTCTATTGGCATAATGAATCCTAATATTCATGCTTGCATGCTCAGAACGTAACTCACACAGTGATCGATGGTATTTGCTTTTAAATTCTAAGTTTTCATCGAGGATTACACTAAGTCAACTTAGTACATGCAAGGCATCTTGAAATCATAACTCACATGCATTTGAAATACATATCTAAGGCACATATACATACTCAAAAGTCAGAACTTAAAAGACACAAGTTTTGTCAAGTTCACTTCAAAGTTCTTAAGTTTTTCTTTTGAAATCGTCTTAACCTTCAATCATTTATGCTAGTGTGTGCTCAACACTTTAGACTTGTATTTCGTGCCTATTTAGACCATACGATCATGCTCACAAAGTTAGAATATACACATGTTACGTATATGTCAAAGTTCACTTTAACAATTCTAAGTTCATTTTGTAAACTATAAATCTTTTCATCAATAGAGTGTACTAACACAGTTATACATGCTCATGTTACGTCAACGTAATCATATATGTATATTAATCATGTCCTCATGCTTGACTAAAGTGATACCACATGATAACACATCAGAAATTAACAGAAGCAGGAAAACAAATTTCAGGGGCTGGCGCAGCTGCGCTGCGTCCTAGCACAAAGCTGGCGCAGTTGCGCCGGGGTTCGGCCAGACCAAAAGCTGTTTCTGCTTCGGCAGTTACAAAGCCAAATCAAAAAATTTTTACACAAAATTTATTCCAGCCTAACATACATGTGAACTTATATACTACTTAACAATCATATTCCAATTAATTAACATCTAATTCACATAATCAAGAATGTAAGAAATTCAAGAATGATGAACATAGTGAGTTAAACCTCTTAACTGAAATTGCTGCTATAATACTCTTCCTTCAATCTCAGAATGCTTATCACAGATATATATAATTGCTCTCAACTCTAACTTAAGGAAAAATCTCAGCAATGTTAATAAGAAGGAGGAAAGCTCATTTACAGGCAAAAGAATAACCAGACAATGCAATTATCCCCAAATTTAAACCAATGGATAGAATAAGAATTTGATGGTTAAGGAATGATAGTTGAGTAGTTGGTAAACTCCATCATGAAACCCACTCCCTTCATAATCATATGCTAGAATAGTGAATTTGAGAAGAGTAGAGTAGAGTAGTAGCCTTCATGAGTTTTCACGTGAAGAGGAATTGAGGATGGGCACTCATATTGGGACAAAGTAAATTAAACTCAGTAATAGCAACTTAGCAAGTGTAGTACTATAAACACTTCGGTTATATAATATATACACATTTCATTTCATGTATACTTAGGTGATACATTTAATTGGTGTCACAATGTCATTTCAAATGAGCAACTAATAATACAATGTATCAAGTAGGGGTACATATGTATCAACATATAATCCATGCACATTTCTTTAATATCGAATATAATTCAATGGGGTATTATCACAATACATTATCCCAATCCTATTATTATGGTATACTTTAACTCCCCAATTTGTGGTTAAATAAACGATTAAATTAGTTACTTAAATAAATGATCTAGTCTATTAGTATTTAAATTGCTAAATAGGCTATTAAATATTAATATTGCTCACTTTTATTAATCAAACTATACCATTAAATCCTTTCATTATATTCAAGTAAATTGAATATTTAATTACTAGCCATCCTATCAATTCTTTTGATATAAAAACCTTAGGGCTAGTCCACTAATTTAAATAAACCATTAGTGACTCCCTTTAATCTAATCCTAGCAATTATTCGTATAGGCATAAACTCACATAACCACATAAGGTTTAAATAAGCATATAAAACTAACTCATTAAAATTAAATCATATATTTAATTAATAATGGAGTTTAAAAAATCACGGTCATTACAATTCCTCTTCGATAATTGAGGAACCGTCCATCCATCACGACCAATGATGCTTTGAGAGGTTCCCATTAGTGATAGCCTTTGAATTAAAGTCACTTACCTTGCTTTTTATAGATAAGTTCTCAATTTCGAAAATCGAATAGCTAGGTGCTTCCTTCGTTGTGTCTATGATCAGATTGGGACATTGGGGCATGTCAAACACAACGGGCTCTTCTTTTGTTTTCTCTTCCTCGTCCCACCATTTCTTAAAGTTGTACTAGCTCTTATGTTATAAAGAGCTTTGCCGACGACGTGACTCCCAAGTGGGCAGAGTTTTGCAAAATTGACTGGATTCTTGAACCTTGGTGGAGAAGGCACTTGGGGTACTAGCAAGATCGACTCATCTTCGTTGAGACTTACAGTTAGATCTTTGATGGCCTCATTTTCCTTATCCCCATTTATCTCCTCGGTTTCAAATTCTTGTGGCTCATCCAGTTGCAGATTCAACTCGGGCTCTCCATCAGTCTCAGAATCCATGTCATAGCACTTATTATTTTGAGGACAGTTGTTCAAGGTTTTGAACATTTGATTTATCTGATTCTGAAGATTTCGAATTGACATCTCTTGCTCAACCATCCTCTCCTCATTTTACGCTATGAACTTGAACCACAATTTCTCCAATCTTAAATTTTCTGTTTCAGTTTCAGAATCCATGTATTTAGGACCATTGGTTAAGGTATTGATGAGTTGTTCCATCTGGTTCTGAAAATTTTTACTCGCTATTTCTTGACTCATTGTCATCTCATCTTGGTTTGCTATGAGCTTAGACATGTAATCCTTTAAATTTGACTTTTCTTCTTATGGCAATCGAGGTGGATATATGAATTCTGGTGCATATGTTGGATATGGAGCATAGCATTGATCTTGTTGATTATAACTCCATGAAGAATCCTGGTGGTATCCCCAATGTTGATAATTGTTGGGATATGCATACTGGTTGAAATTACCACCATTATACTGTACCGGTCCAAAACTGAAGGTGCATTGATGACTCGAATGGTTGTCAGCACAATAATCACAAGTAACTACTATCGTTTGAATACGTTGGGCTGTTACAATGTCCAACTTTCTCGAAAGTGTCTCAAGTTGTGCTGATAATGCAAAGATTGCGTTGAGTCCATCAATCCCTATTTTTCTTAGTTGAGTCATTCTCGTATATGGCCATTGATAAGCAAAGTCATCCATAGTACCTGAAAAGAAAGAAATATAATAAGAGAATTAAAATAAAAAAATATTTAAATTAAGACTAATTTGATTGAAGCTAATAATGGAAAAAATTATTAAACTAATTCCCTGGCAACGGCACTAAAAACTTGTTGGTCGTATTCACGATCAATATATACGTGCAAGTATACACGGTCAACAAGTAATATAGGTGAGGTGAGGGTGTATACATAATCAATAGATATTATTTTTTTGGGTGGGTGTGTGGTGGGTGGGGGTGGGGGGTGAGGAGCGGATGGGGTGGGGTGGGGTGGGGTGGGGTGCGGTGTGGGGGTGGTTTCATTACACTAGATAAAATGATGAAACTATGTCCGTAGTAAAACTATATATATATACTGAATTCACAAGTGTGCTGTATCTACACATATAAGTCAAAGTTTTCATATTTTAGAAGCACTAGTAGAATATGGGTCAAAACTAGTTAAACTAGTTCCAACCCATATTTGTAATTGTTGGGAATTGCATATTCAAATTTGATGTTGAAAGTAAATAAATATGCATATATTTTCCAATATTGTAAAGTCCTTATTAGAACATATGTACAAGGACTTAGATTGAGGATCAAAATTGTTAAGTTGATATGAGCTGAACGTTTATCATTTTGTAATTGAATGTATAGAAGAAAGGTCAAGCTTGTTAGGTTGATCTCTTGAAATGTAATAGTTAGGCCTTAACAGATTCGTAGTCTGTCGAGCCAGCCAAGAGTTTGAAGAAGCCAAGGCAGAATCGTGGAGTGTTGAGAAAGTCACTCTCAGAATCGTAGTCTGTTAAGGAAGCCACGCTCATAATCATTGAGATAGTCTGTCGAGCGCCTGCCGAGCCAAGTCAATAATCGTAGTCTTCTCTCGAAAATGTGGAGTCTGCAAGTTATCGCAAGATAAGATCGTAGTCAGTCAAAGCTTAAGCAGAATCGTAGAGTACTCTACAATCCCGACTGAATCACTTACAAGCACTCCAATACAAAACGATCATGGTGAGAAGACAAAGATTGTGGTGCTTCTTTAGTTAGCATTGTAAGTATCAAGATTCGCCTATCTGATGAAAGAGGATGTCTAACAAATGAAGAATGTCTTATGAACGTTGACATTTTGGGAATCCCAATGCTCTATTATATATCCTTAGTTTGAATAGAAGAAACGTGAGGAAAAAGATAAGGTGACTACTTTTTATCCGCTGAAAGCACCTTTTCAGGTGTTAGGTGAGAAAGCAGTATGCAGTGTCAGTCGAGTCAGACAGTAGTGCACCATATTCCCAAAAAGTCAACATCAGTGCTCAGAAACGTCTGGAACATTAAATGCTCTAACGGAAGCCTTTCAACGGGAAGATTTCAAAGGCTCCTTCATAAGGAAACCAAATTGAAGATTTCAGACAAGCAAGAAAGAACGCACAAAGCTCAAGAACACTCAAAGCCAAACACTACGATCTAGAAAGAATAGCTTGCTTCGCTACTCAGTTCTTTAGAACTTATGCTTAATGGCAACTGAGTAGCACACCAATGAATTAAACTCTAATTACAGTGTATTTCAAGTTTGCTGGACTTGAACAGTTCTTAGTGAACTAGAAGTGCCAAGTCTGCTGGACTTGAAGAGTTCTTAGTGAACTAGAAGTTCCAAGACTGGTGGTCTTGAAGGAATCTCAGTGATTCAAACTTGTATCGATATCCTTAGTGGATTTCCTACTCGTGGAGTAGAAGAGTATTTTAGAAGTCTTGAGTGCTTTGAACCACTTAAAACTATTGTGTCATTTATATTCACTAATAGCCATATCTGCCATAACTGCTAATCGAACTATAAACTTATTTTATCTTAAGGGGAACAAACAAATCATATTCCGATGTGGTTAATTAATTATTTAATTAATAGATCTGATAGTTATTTTGAAAAGCCAAAATTTTTAAAATATCTATTCAACCCCCCTTTTAGATAACTATTTGTGCCTTTGAGAACTAATAATTGGTATCAGAGCAGGTTCTCTCAACTAGCCTACAAAGCTTGAGTAGATCTGATGGCACACATGATAAGCGAGTCCAAGCTCGGTGGAGGCAGCAAGCCACCAATGTGTAACAAAGACAAAATTTTCAACTGGAAAGTTCGTATGCAAGCCTATATGGATTCAATAGATGACGATCTATTTGAAACTATTATGAGTGGGCCCTACATTCCAACAAAGCTTACACCAACTCCTAAAGATCCAAATAGAATACAGATCAAGATCAAATCAGAATGGACTGACAACGAGAATAAAGCTTTCCAACTAAACAAGAAGGCCAAGAACATTATTTTCCAGTCTTTAAAATATGATTTGTTTAAGAATGTGGTCAACATCAAAACTGCCAAGGAAGTCTGGGAAGCATTACTCATCATGCATGAAGGAACGGAAGAAGTCAAAGAGAACAAGCAATCTCTACTGACTCAATAGTAGGAAATGTTCACTCACGTACTAGGAGAGAACATTACTTCCACTTATGAAAGATTCAATATACTGCTCAACTCTCTCAGAGCCTTTGGAAAAATCTATCCAAACAAAGATCTTATCATCAAGTTCATGAGGGATCTACCAAGCAAGTGGGATGCCAAAACAAGTGCCATTAGAGAATCAAAGAACCTTCATGAGATGACAGTTCAACAGCTTTATGTTAATCTTCTTACCTACGAACTGGAGCTGACTCAACGAGCAAAAACTCTATCAGAAGGAAGAAAGAAGGACAAAGGAGTTAATCTCAAGGCAACAGAAGCCACCTCCAAAGCTCAAGCTGAAAATGAATCTGACTCGGAAGAAGATGATTAAGATATTGCAATGCTTGTCAAAAGACTCAAGAGGTTCATGCGAAAAGGCAGAAGCAGCAGACCCAAGAGATTCAACAACTGCAGTAGTCAGGAGTAGATCAACGACCTATGCTATAGCTACAAGAAGCCATGCCACTTCATTACAAACTGCAACAAGCCTGTTAGAGAAGAGCGGAAGAGGAGAATAAATCCAAAGAAGGAGTTCAGAGGCTACAAGGAGTTTCAGAAGAAAGACAATGGTCTTGTAGCTGAAGGATCATGGAGTGACTCAGACAACGACACGAACTCTGAGTCAGGAGATGATGAAGAACCTTAAGTAGCCAATCTACGTCTGATGGCCAAAGAAGTCAAAGACAAGAAGAGCACTGACCATCACGAAGTAAGTATTGATGAGGTATTTGACTTTAACTCTCCTGATGTAAATATTGATGATCTAAGAACTATACTACATGATATAACTTTTGATCTACATCAATACATAAAGTGGTTCAGAGTTCTGTCAAAAGATTATTCTCTTCTTCAAAAAGAGAAAAAGAAAGTTCAAGTAGAACTGGAGACTGCTCTACTCAGCACTTCTTCTCTCTCTAATCTTGAAGCTGAGAATAAAATCTTAAGACAGACCAATGAACTCAGTACACAAAGAGAGTTAAATCTAACTTCTAAGATTGAAGAGCTAGAAAAGACAATCTTAATGTGGAACAAGTATTCTTCATCCATGGACTCCCTGATCTCCAGTCAGAGAATTGCATCTGACAAATCAGGTCTAGGTTTTGGGGAATCTACCTCAGAATTATATGTGGAAAAATCATTGGAAACTAACATTAGTAGTGCTTCAAATTTAAATAGAAGCATTACATTTATGAAATCCACACAGAGTGAAAAGCCAATGCATCCTTGCTTTTCTGATCCAAGTCTAGTCCCGAGGCATAACGGATCCTATGCTGGCCTGGGATTCAAAAACGTGAAGAGTAACTCAACTACTACTCTCCAACCTCGAAGGATTATGGAGTCAAATAAAACCGGCTCCACGAACCAACCTGGAAAGAATCGTAGAGTTGAAGTTCACTCTAACAAAACCCTGAATCACAAAGCAGCATGGATAATTAAGTATCAGCCTAAGGAAAGAGCTACCAAATATCCACATACGTCCAAATGGAGAAAGAATCCACACACACACACAAGCATGCATTATACTAGATGTTTTTTATGTGATAGATATGGTCACAAGGCTGTAGCATGTTATTATAACCCTCTGTATTATAGACCCAAAGTCAAACAGATTTAGGTCCCCAAGGGAACTAACAGAGTAGGACCCATGAAAGTCTGGGTACCAAAATGAAAGCTTAATCTTACTGCAGGAACAGAGCTCCACTGTAACTACTTGGTATCTGGATAGTGGATGCTCATGGCACATGACTGGGAATAAAGCTCTCATGTCTAACTTCATAAAGAAGGAGGGTCCAACAATCATTTTTGGAGACAACGGATCTGGTAAGACAAGAGGATATGACTCAGCTGGAAATGGTGTTGTGTCCTTCAACAAAGTAGCCTATGTGAAAGGACTGAAGCACAATCTCCTGAGCATCAGCCAACTATGCGATAAAGGTCATCAAGTCACCTTCCTCAACAATCAATGTCAAGTCAGAGATCTGAAGACTTCCTCTCTAAAGCTGACTGGAACCAGAGAAGGAAATGTCTATATCATCAGCCTTGCTTAGCTAAGTTCTAATGAGACAATATTCTTTCTTGCCAAAGCCTCCAAAGAAATGAGCTGGCTGTGGTATAGAAGATTATCTCATCTCAACTTCAAGAGCATGTCGAAACTGGCCTCCAAAGATCTAGTAGCAGGCTTACCCAAACTCAGCTTCGTCAAAGAAAGACCATGCAATGCTTGTCAACTCGAAAAGCAATCAAGGAGGTCATTCAAAGGCAAAGCAGTCAGCTCAAATGATAAGCCCCTACAGTTACTTCACATGGATGTTTTCAGGCCTATTCCAACTGTAAGTTTTGGAGGGAAAAGATACTCACTGGTCGTAGTGGATGACTACACCAGATTCACATGGGTATTCTTTCTAAGTTCAAAGGATATGAGACGAGCTCCCAACTTATCAAGATGTTCAAGCTGGTGATGAATGAGAAATGAGAGAAGATTAAGGCTATCAGAAGTGATCATGGAAGAGAGTTCGACTTCTCTGAGATGGATCAGTTCTGTGCAGACAACGACATCAGTCATAACTTCTCAGCTCCACGAACTCCACAGTAAAGCGGAGTAGCTGAAAGAAATAACTAAACTCTGATTGAAGCGGGAAGGACTCTACTAGCAGCAGCTCATCTGCCTGAATACTTTTGGGTAGAAGCCATCAACACTGCTTGCTACACTCAGAACAGGTCTCTTATTCACTCTACACTAAAAAAGACTCCCTATGAGCTGTGGAAAGGAAGAAAGCCAAACGTCAGTTATTTCCATATTTTCGACTGTGAATGCTACATTCTTAACAATGGAAAACAATATCTAACTAAGTTCCAACCGAAGTCAGATGAAGGAATCTTTCTTGGATATGCCATAGACAGCAAAGCCTACAAAGTGTTCAACTAGAAGACCCTAAGTGTTAAAGTCTCGATTTACATTATTTTTGATTAAACAGACTCAGTCAAGTCTGTACCACTGAACTCTGTAATCTTTGAGCCAGACACTACGATTGAAGTGGTTGATCCCAACACCACGATAGCAGTCCCTGAAGTTGGGATCATCAGGCCAGAAGGAGAGATCGTGGAGAGAGCTACACTAGATGACGAACCTCTGCAACAAGAAGCAGAAGTCAATCTTGAAGTGTTCAGACAAGAAGGCACCAGAACAGATGTTCCAATAGGAAGCAGATGGGCAAGAGATCACACACAAGACTTTATTATTGGAGATTCAAATGCAAGAATCAAGACAACATCTATTACCTAAAATGAGTGTTTCTATCTAAGCTTTCTTTCCCAAATGGAACCAAAGAAGATAGAGGATGCCATAGAAGACTCGAGCTAAATAGAAGCTATGCAGGAGGAACTGAATTAATTTAAAAGAAGCAAAGTCTGGAGATTAGTTCTTAAATAAAGGAATCACCCAGTCATAGGCACCAAATGGGTTTTCAGAAACAAGATGGATAAAGATGGGGTGATCACAAGGAACAAAGTAAGACTGGTGGCCAAAGGTTATTCTCAAGAAGAAGGCATCGACGACAACGAGACCTTTGCACCTGTTGCCAGACTAGAAGCAATTAGAATATTTCTTGCTTTTGCCGCTCATATGAATTTCAAAGTTCTTCAAATGGACGTCAAGAGTGCATTTCTGAATGGAGAACTTCAAGAAGAAGTCTAGGTGGAGCAACCTCCAGGTTTCATCAATCCAACTCTCTCTAATTATGTCTATAGATTAGACAAAGCCTTATATGGACTTAAACAAGCACCTAGAACATTGTATGAAACACTAACAAACTTTCTTATTGAAAAAGGATTCATTAGAGGTAGAGTAGACACCACATTATTCCTTAGGAAGCACAAAGATAAAGTTTTATTGGTACAACTATATGTAGATGATATTATCTTTGGTTCTACTGATGAAAATCTGTGTAAGAGATTTGCCAAGCTTATGCAGAGTAAATTCGAGATGAAATTGATGGGTGAGCCGAATTTCTTCCATGGAATTCAAGTGAAGCAGACTAATGGAGGTATCTTCATTAATCAAGCCAAGTACATCAAACACTTACTAAAAAAGTATGGCATGAAATCAGCCTCCCCCATGAAAACTCCAATTGCTCTAGCAACTAAGCTTGACAAAGATGAGAAGGGTAAATGTATTGATATTACTCAATACAAATGTATGATAGGCTCTCTTCTGTACTTAACTGCCAGTAGACCAGATATTTATGTTTGCTACATGTATATGTGCAAGATTTTAAGCTAACCTTAAGAAATTACACGTAACAGCTGTAAAAAGAATTTTCAGGTATCTCAAAGGTACACCTCACTTGGGACTTTGATATCCCAAGGAGTCCTCCTTTGAACTGACAGGATATTCAGATGCTGATTTTGCAGGTTACAAAATTGATAAAAAAAAAAGTACTAGTGGCACCTATCAACTGGTAGGAAACAGAATTGTGTCCTGGTTTAGCAAGAAGTAAAACTCAGTATCAACCTCAACAGCAAAAGCTGAATACATTGCATTTAGCAACTGTTGTGCTCAAATCCTATGGATGAAAAATTAGCTAGTAGACTATGGGTTTGATTTTAAATCTATACCTGTTCATTGTGATAACACAAGTGCCATAGCTATAACTTATAATCCTGTCATGCATTCTAGGACAAAGCATATAGAAATAAGATATCATTTTATTAGGGATCATGTTCCAAATGGAACTATATCTTTACAGTATATATCCCTACTGAAAATTAACTTGCTGATGTCTTTACTAAACCTTTAGATGAATCCAGATTTAATAAACTGATAAGTGAGTTAGGAATGCTAAATTTACAACCATAAATTCTATTTTCTAGTTGTTACTAACTATACAGATAAAAAGGCTATGTCAAAATCGTAGAGATGACAGAGTGAAACTACGATCGTGGAGGAGTCTCGACATAGCAGAGAAGTCCACTGTGATGCCAGCATAATAACCAAGTCTAAGCAGTTCTTCTTCTGATAAGCGCCTCTAAGACAAACCTAGCCCTAAGTTTTATACTAAGAGGCCAGCCCTTTTTGAGCAACCGTAACCTAGAAGAAGTGCTGATAAAGAATGTATCATAAGGACCTCTACAAAAGCATGGGTAGAGACAACGATCGTGGAGCAGTCTTAATAATGCAGACAACGATCGTGGAGTAGTCTTAACGATCGTAGTCCTCAAGAAGGAAATACCAGCTCAGCGGGAGCAAATGGCACTTAGTCTTTTTCATACGATCAAAAATCGTGGAGTCCTTCAGAACAAGACACGTGCCCCACTCTGCAAAAAGTGAAGAAGGAAGTTACAAATACTTTTGAAAAGTCTTTTTGTCAGTTCACCTTTGAATTATAAAGTTTTTTTTTTCTCTCCATTTCTCTCAGAAACCCTAGACTGAGAAATCAAGCACGCTCAGATAATCCTGTTCGTTTCAGGAAAATCAAAGAAATCAATGTCTTCTTCTACTGTAGTATCTGGTTATCAACTGTGCTTCGACGAGTTCAAGACTACCGACCCACAGTTTCACAAGATCTTGTCTCTGTTAAAGAAATCAGGTCTTCAAGAAGCTCTGAGCACCAGCAAAAAGATCTACCCAAATCTGGTGAAGGAGTTATACAATAATGGAGTCTATGAGAATGACGTCCTTACAACGAAGGTCAAGAATGTGCAGATTCGTCTTGAAGCTAATGATATAAACCTTGCTTTAGGGTTTAAATCAAAGGGCCTTTCATCTATGGGCTTCGTCTCCAAGAAGGATTAAAGAAGATGCACCACAAGAAGAATCAAGACATCAAGGGCTACAAGAAGAAAGAATTTTCCCAGAAGTATGAATTTCTGGCTAACATTGTTGGGAAGTGCATCTGCTGCAAGAGCTCTGGCCACGACTCTATAAATGAAGTACAACTGAAGCTCATGACAGCAATTTACTTCAAAGTTCAACTCAACTATAGGGCTTTACTCATGGGATGGATTGGGAAGTGGATTCTCAGCTTGAAGAAGGCAAAGAGCACATGCAAGATGCTCTTAGGGAGATTCATCAGCATCATTCTCCAATCTACTCTGGGAGATAAAATTGGAGATAAGGAAGGTGAAGCCATTAATTCCAACAGGAGGATGACCCAACAACTCTTTGAGAACTGGAATAGGAACCCTATAGAGAACGTGAAGATGATGATGTCTGAGTCTAGTGAAAGGACTGGAGCTGTGAAGAAATCTGGTCTGTAGGAAAACCTATTAGTGGTGAAGAAAGTTGAAGAAGAAGAAGTAAATCAAGAACCCTCTACTCTAGTCAGAAAGAGTAAGGGGAAGAAGAAAATAAAGGAGATTGTTCAGATGGCAGAAGAACCTCAAGGGTCAACAACTGATGTACCCCAAGGATCTGACACTGAAGTTCTAGGTCACTCCTCACAAAAGGAACTCACCCTGGAAGTGACCGTATCTCCAGAAGATGTTTTGAAGAAGAAGAAGCAAAATGAAGAAACGGCTGAAGGAAGTTCTAAGCCTCAGAAAAAGAAACGCATTCATCGAGTAAAGAAGTCTACACTCACTGCGATCGTGGAGTCCTCAATCTCACTAATCGTGGAGTCCAGACTTATTATCAACCCTGAAGATGATGCTGCAACTGCTTCACAGCTTAAACAAACTATCATGGCTGAAACTGAAGAGACTACTCCTGAGCTTGAGCCTAAAAGAATAAGGAAAAGGCTAGTCAAGAAGGTTGACCTTGAGCTTAAAAAGGCTATGCTGGAAATTAAGGAAGAAGAGAGAAGAAGTGCAGCCGAACAGAGAACCAAGTCTTCAACCTTTGGTTCTCACAATGAGTCCTTGGATCAGACCAAGATCATTGATGAAGTAATAGCTACCATCAATAGTGCAGTAACCCCTGCTGCATCTGATAAAGTCAATGTCAATGATAAGGAAGAGCTACCAGAAGCTTATGAGGAAAGTATAGCTCATGTTGAGGGGAAGATTTTTGAAGTCCCTGAGACAAGGAGTGCTCCAGCTGAGGGGGCGTAATCAGAAGCTGCTCATGAAGACCCCTCTGCCCCTCAAGTGTGACACCCCCGAATTCGGGTCCTCTGACCCTGGTCCGGTCGCCACGAAACAATACTAGCATCCACCTTTAAGTAACATACGATAACTAAAATACGGAATATAATAAACGTACGTCGTTCATTCAAAAGGTGTTACTAGTCCCAAGATTCGATAACCTTAATACATCAATACAAACATACCCTAGAATAAACATTAGTATTACATTAACAGTAATTAAACAAATCATAAAGACAAAGTATGCTCCTTGCAAACCATCATATATCTTTCCTTTACCCTTGTCCTTCCCTGAGGGCTCGGGCTCAACTGCAATATAAGTCATGATATAGCAAGAATGAGCAACAAGTTTGCTCAGCAAATTTAAATACAACAATAAAGGATATATCATGAAGAATGAAAAAAATATCTGACAATGATTTCAACAAAATGAATATCTTAAAGATTCAACAATATGAATATTAGAACGATTCAATAATATGAATATCTGATAGATTCAATGATATGAACATCTGAACAATTCAACAATATGAATATTAAAACTATTCAATAATATGAATATATGATAGATTTAACGATATGAACATCTGAATAATTTAACAATATGAATATTAAAAGCAAAGATAATAATTGCCTTTAGAATGACTGATAGTCGAGTAGACTCTGAACTATAACTTTCCAATGGGTTCAATAACTAATTGACCCTTTTTGGATTACTGGCTTCTGGCTAAAGAAACTAAGTACCTCGAGGAGATCAGCCTCGGGCACAACGTGAATATGCATAACACTTATATCTGCTTACTCGTATCATATATATTAGATACCTGGGCACACTCCTATATATGAGGGGTGTTCTGTTCCGTCTAAGAATCCTTACCATCAATTGGTTTGGATAGCTTCAAAGAAAACTCCGTACACTAGTCTGACCGAGCAAAGGTTCAGACTCTTACTGACATAGTTCAAGAAATTTAGAACCTTGAATAATGTACAAGTCCAAGACTGTACGAGCTCAAATGCACTAGGTGCGGACATCAATAATATCAATGTAGAATAATTGATAAGTAATTAAACCACTAAATAACATGCTTGGAAATAAAGTTCAAGCAATCAAGTAAACAACTTTCGATTCAACAATAACCTACTCAATACAATATGAGAAGGATAGAGAACTTGCACAAAGTGAAGTTTAGAATTTGCACAATATATGAATTTGTGTAAGTTCGGGGAACTTGCACAATACTCAACGTGTGAAGTTCGGGAAACTTGCACAATACTCAACGTGTGAAGTTCGGGGAACTTGTACGATAATAGATTCCTGGCATAAAATAAATGCGTAGGCTTAGACACTTACAACATCAAAGAGTGAAATTCGGGGAATTTCACCATAATAGATCCCTTGCATAAAGTAAATGCATAGGCTAGGACATTTGCTTACAACGTTCTTTGAGTAAAGTAAACACAAAGATACGATACTTGCACAATAGACGAGTTTGTATAATTTTAGAGAACTTGCATAATAAAGAAATGAAGTTTGGGAACTTGCAAAATAACCAAAGGGTGAAGTTCGGGGAACTTTCACAATACTCAAAATGTGAAGTTCGGGGAACTTTCACAATACTCAAAATGTGAAGTTCGGGAAACTTTCACAATAACCAAAGTGTGAAGTTCGGGGAACTTTCACAATACAATAATAACCTGCTCAAAATAAATTTGAGAAAAGTTAGGGAGACTTGTAAATAATACAAGGACGGTTTCAAAAGAACTTGCAATACAATAATAACCTGCTTAATACAATATGAGAAGGAACTTGCACAATAAAGGTGAAGTTTAGAATCTCGCTTACACGATTCATTGAATAAGGTAGTGCAAGAATTTAAAATATTTGCACAATAAAAGTAGGGTTCGGATACTAGCTTACAATATTCGTTGAATAAAGTAATACAAGGGTCTAGGATACTTGCTCAAATATAACTTGAGGAAGATAGGGAAACTTGCACAAATAAGGACTGTAAGTCAGGGAACTTGCCTGTTTGCTCAGCTACAAAAAAAATTTAGCTTTAATTTAAACGGCGTTGGAACGACCTAATATTAACAAGTCGATCTCTCCAATTAGTATAAGTTCACACATAAAAGAATCTAATCATTATATAATTCTATCACATAAGATCACGTTCAATATCAAACATACCATTTATAGAATCGTAATATGTTAACTGTTAAAATTCGACTTAAGCAAATTGTTCGGGTCTGAAAGTGTCCCGACGTAACTCTGGCATGCAACTATTGCCATTAAACCAATACACATGTTTATCAAGTTATAATCTCCCATTTGAAACTAGCATGCTCGTCCTAATCCAATTTCGAAGTTATATGTTTTCATGCCAGTAATTCACATACTTTAACTACTATATGCTCATGCTTCAAAGTTGATTACTAAAGTCATGTTTTCATATAACAAGGCTAAACAATATATAATATGTATGCTCGAGTATACTACACACATATACTTTAGTCACCTAATTTATTTTCTATAGTTAGGCATGCATATGTGAAATTCGTATATAAACAAATGATGGTCATGTTACTATGTCTATAGGTATAATGAACTTTAATACACATGCTCGCATGATCATAATATCATTCACATGGTAATCATTGCTAGTTAGCTTCCACATTCTAAGTTCCTATTTGCAAAGTACACTAAGTCAAAAAGACAACACGGTACATGTAAAGCATCTCATAACCGCTACTCACATGTATTAGCATGCATATAATAAGTCACATACATGTATTTAAGTGGTCACAATCTAAAGACACGAGTCTTGGTTAAGTTTACTTTGAAAGTCTTAAGATTCTCCTTTGAAAGTCTTAACTTACAATCAAGTATGCTAGTGTGTTCTATCATATTAGACTTAGGTCTCATGTTTATAGAATACACAATCATGACAGTGAAATCAGAATTCATACATACTACGTATACGTCGCAGTTCACATTTAAAGCTTATGTTGTTAGTAACGTTCACTAATGAGTTCAACATGCTAATGCTTCATTACAAGTCATATAAACACAATTTAATGGATTATTCATGCATTTCCAAACCACACTAACATGCTTGCAAAAATCAGAATGTACATATGATAAGTTTACGACAAAGTTCACTTTAACTAGTCTAGGTTCATTTATAAAGCTATAAAGCTTTCTTTCCATAACATGTACTACAAGGTCTAAATTTTGTATGTAGACATCAAGGAACAAATATATATATATATATATATATATATATATATATATATATATATATATAAGTTAAACTAACTTGCATGCATGTCCAAATTAATACCAACTGTTATCACAGCAGCTTAACAGAAGCAGAAAACAAAAACTGGATTGCAGGGCCTGCGCAGCTGCGCTGCCACCAGGCATAAACCCGGCGCAGCTGCACCGGCTCTTGATCCAGCCAAGACTGAACTGCTTCGGCAGTTCCTTCCGCCCATCTCAGAAAATAATTTTGAAAATCTCTTCAAATATTCATATAACAGTTTCAACAAGTTTATATCGTCATCTAACACTTTAATACTCATATCTCATAATTCAATTACCAACAATTCATGAACAATTCAATAATCAAGAACTTAGCAAATTTACAAAAATTGAAAAAAAATAAGAATGCAATTGATTATACCTCTGTTATGGAATGGACTAGCTGCAATATTTCTCTCCCTTAACTCAATTGAAAATGTCAGAATACAAGCTCCACTTATCAATTCTATACTTTCATAAAATCTCAGCAAAACAAAGAAGAAGGAGAGGGCTCTATATATAGCTAATTTCTTACCCGGTTCTTGACATTGTTCCTCAAATCAAACTAATGGGAGATGCAATTAGCTAATGGTTATCAAATAGTGGGTTAGGAGTTGGTATATCTCATCATTATTCCTACTCCCCCATTGATGATTGCTATAGCTTTACTGAGTTTGAGGAGGAGAGTAGAGTAGCTAGCATGTGGGTTCACGTGTATGAGAAATAAGGGAGCAATTGGGCACATAATATGGGACAAGGAATCCTCAGCAAAATGCAAAGTGAAATACAACACTAAAGTCATATAATATATATACACATAGTATAAACTTAAGCTATATATATTCGTTCTAAATACATTTAAATCCCAATGTTACTCCAAATAAGAAATCAATAATATCATGTATCACATAGGTACATATATACCAACATATAATCTATGTACATTTTTCTACTAACACCAAATATAATATAATTGGGTATTATTATAATAATAACTGTTATTATAATAATTATAATAACTTATTGAAATCATTTATCAATTAATAATGTTATTGATATAATATAAGGTAATAGGGTATACATATTAATGTCTATCCATGTATTGGCACATGCTCTTATGTACACATTCAATTCATCAACCTCACATAATACAATTAAGGTTACTATATAGTCTATATATAATATATGGTTAACTACCATATAAATAACACATGTTTGTATAAAATAATAAATTAGTTAATCAAATAAATATAATATTATTATATTTATTAATCTCTTACTCATTAATTATTATCTATTCATAATAATAATTAATCATCACATTATCAACTAATTACTCCCAATTAATTAATTATTATTTATTCATAATAATTATAAATCAACAACAGTAATAATTTCATACGTTATCAATTAATTACTCAAATATAAATAATTAATCACGAATAAATCTCTACATCATATTCAAGAAATTTGAATATATGATTACTAACATTTTTATCAATACTCTGATATAGAAGTCTCAGGATTAATCTACTAATTTAAATGACCATTAGTGATTCCCTAAAAAAAAATCCTAGCATTTCTTCGCATAGATTAAATTCACATAAGCACATAACCACATAAGGTTTAAATAAGTTTGAAAAATTAACTCCTAAAAATTTTAAATCACATATAAAATTAATAAGGAGCTTAATATTCCTGATCGTTACATCCCTCCCCCCTTACAAAAATTCCGTCCTCGGAATTGTAAAAATAAGGTTACTCTAATAAACAGATAATTCGCTCTTATCACTTAGGTAATCTATACCGTCTGCTGTACCACTTCTGGTCCCAACAGTCGACGTTCACCTACCTCGTCTCAACACAACGGTGTTTGACACTATCCTTCCATAAAATGCTCCTAGCAAAATCTCTTCTCTTAGTTCTGGTACTAACGGTACCCAAATTTGTCCTTCAAATCATAGAAGTTCAGTGTTATCAACCTTAAATTTCAACTCATCACCTTTAGCTAATCGCTTCTAGATGTTATCACAAACTTCGTCCTTCTCTTGTTCCTCTATAACCTTATCCAATAAAGTCGGGCTTACTAACACTGTAAATAATCTCTCGTCGGTCTTCATCGGATACTTAACCTCTAAGTCTAGTCTTTCAAAAATATTTCACTAATTCTCCTGAATGGTCAACCTCGATAACTTCCCTCTGCCTTTCCTATCCAAGGCATCTGCCACTACATTTGCTTTGCCTGGATGGTACAGAATTTCATAATCATAATCTTTGATCAATTCTAGCCATCGGCGCTGCCTCATGTTTAATTCCTTCTGCGTGAAGATGTACTTCAGACTGTGTATATCTCACACTTCTCGCCATAGAAATAATGCTTCCAAAACTCCAAGGCCTAACAGTTTCTATGAATGTATTCTACGGGGATAACTTCCTTGTTTGCTACTACTACGTTCATAGGGTGTTCTAATTCCTCACGGGGTAAGTCTACCTGTTTAACAAATTCTTCAGAAACAAAAGAGCAGGTGGCACCCGAATCGAATAACACATATGCATCTATATAATTGATCGGGATGATACCTGATACTACGTCCTTGTTGTTGTGGTTGTCGCTAGCTGCAATGCCCTTTCTCTTTGGGCAGTCCTTGATTTGATGGTCTGTGGCTCTACACCCGAAACATCCTCCTTTTGGCTTATTCGGACATTGAGGAGCCATATGCCCCGGTTCTCCACAATGATAACATGCGTTCTTCCCCTTCAAGCATTCCCCCGAGTGGTTCCTTCCACAGTTACTGCACTTTAAACTTTTCTTAGCCTTTCCCCCTGATTTGCCACCTCCGGATGATTGGCTCTCCATCCATTTACGCTTATTGGGGTTGCTGCCTCCGCCGCTTCCCACTTTCGGTCCTTCCTGGCCGGTCTTCTTATCTTGTTTAAATTACGCTATGGCTTCATTACATCCTTCGGCAATGATAGCCCTTTCCAAAAGATCAGAAAAAGTCTTAATCTTCAACACATATATTGCCTTCTGCACCCATGGTTTCAATCTTAATTCAAATCTCTCTATTTTTCTGGCCTCCATATCCACCTGATGCGAGGTGAATCGAGCCCACTCTTTAAAACTCGCCGCATTCTCTGCGACTGGCATACCTCCTTGTCTCAGCTTCAGAAACTTAACTTCCATATCTTGTTGCGTATTCTCCGAAAAGAAATTCTTAAATCTATCCCACATAATAGCTCCTTCGCCTGCTAGTCCTTTATTGGGTTCCCACCAATTATTAGCTTTGCCCTTCATCATGAATGTGGCAAAACTTGTCTTTTGTGCCTCGGCCACCCGTGCAACCTCAAACACCTTCTCAACTTCTTCTATCCATGTCTGGGCTTCAATTGGGTCCAAGGTTTTCCAGAATTTCGATGGTCCTACCAATTTAAAGTCTTTAAAGCTAGCCAAGTAATGACCTGGCTACCCTGCTACTGGCTGGGGTCTGTTCTGCATTGCCTTTGTTAATAAGTTAACGAAGTTCTGCATAGGGTCGATATTTCCCCTTCCACCATTGCAAACAGATCATTCCTCCCTCTGGTTCAGCGAAAATCCCCTAGGCGGCATGATCCTGAGGACAGGAAGAAAACATTAGGCTTTATGTGATATGCTATTCATGTTAACATTAAGAAGTCAGGACGTCTATCAATCATAGTTGATTTAAATAAACAACTTCAGTATCACAATGAGACTCGATGGATATCCTCAATCCATCACCTACAAACTCTACTTGAGTTTCCTACTAAGGTTATAACTTAGGTTTCGCATTCCTAACGTTTATAACCTAAAGCTTCAATACCAACCTGTGACACCCCCGAATTCGGGTCCTCTGACCCCGGTCCGGTCGCCACGAAACAATACTAACATCCACCTTTAAGTAACATACGATAACTAAAATGCGGAATATAATAAACGTACGTCGTTCATTCAAAAGGTGTTACTAGTCCCAAGATTCGATAACCTTAATACATCAATACAAACATACCCTAGAATAAATATTAGGGTTCATATTACATTAACAGTAATTAAATAAATCATAAAGACAAAGTCTGCTCCTTGCAAACCATCCTATATCTTTCCTTTACCCTTGTCCTTCCCTGAGGGCTCGGGCTCAATTGCAATATAAGTCATGATATAGCAAGAATGAACAACAAGTTTGCTCAGCAAGTTTAAATACAACAATAAAGGATATATCATGAAGAATGGAAAAATATCTGACAATGATTTCAACAAAATGAATATCTTAAAGATTCAACAATATGAATATTAGAACGATTCAATAATATGAATATCTGATAGATTCAACGATATGAACATCTGAACAATTCAACAATATGAATATTAAAACGATTCAATAATATGAATATCTGATAGATTTAACGATATGAACATCTGAACAATTTAACAATATGAATATTAAAAGCAAAGATAATAATTGCCTTTAGAATGACTAATAGTCGAGTAGACTCTGAACTATAACTTTCCAATGGGTTCAATAGCTAATTGACCCTTTTTAGATTACTGGCTTCTGGCTACAGAAACTAAGTACCTCGAGGAGATCAGCCTCGGGCACAACGTGAATATGCATAACACTTATATCTGCTTACTCGTATCATATATATTAGATACCTGGGCACACTCCTATATATGAGGGGTGTTCTGTTCCGTCTAAGAATCCTTACCATCAATTGGTTTGGATAGCTTCAAAGAAAACTCCGTACACTAGTCTGACCGAGCAAAGGTTCAGACTCTTACTGACATAGTTCAAGAAATTTAGAACCTTGAATAATGTACAAGTCCAAGACTGTACGAGCTCAAATGCACTAGGTGCGGACATCAATAATATCAATGTAGAATAATTGATAAGTAATTAAACCACTAAATAACATGCTTGGAAATAAAGTTCAAGCAATCAAGTAAACAACTTTCGATTCAACAATAACCTACTCAATACAATATGAGAAGGATAGAGAACTTGCACAAAGTGAAGTTTAGAATTTGCACAATATATGAATTTGTGTAAGTTCGGGGAACTTGCACAATACTCAACGTGTGAAGTTCGGGAAACTTGCACAATACTCAACGTGTGAAGTTCGGGGAACTTGTACGATAATAGATTCCTGGCATAAAATAAATGCGTAGGCTTAGACACTTACAACATCAAAGAGTGAAATTCGGGGAATTTCACCATAATAGATCCCTTGCATAAAGTAAATGCATAGGCTAGGACATTTGCTTACAACGTTCTTTGAGTAAAGTAAACACAAAGATACGATACTTGCACAATAGACGAGTTTGTATAATTTTAGAGAACTTGCATAATAAAGAAATGAAGTTTGGGAACTTGCAAAATAACCAAAGGGTGAAGTTCGGGGAACTTTCACAATACTCAAAATGTGAAGTTCGGGGAACTTTCACAATACTCAAAATGTGAAGTTCGGGAAACTTTCACAATACTCAAAATATGAAGTTCGGGAAACTTTCACAATAACCAAAGTGTGAAGTTCGGGGAACTTTCACAATACAATAATAACCTGCTCAAAATAAATTTGAGAAAAGTTAGGGAGACTTGTAAATAATATAAGGACGGTTTCAAAAGAACTTGCAATACAATAATAACCTGCTTAATACAATATGAGAAGGAACTTGCACAATAAAGGTGAAGTTTAGAATCTCGCTTACACGATTCATTGAATAAGGTAGTGCAAGAATTTAAAATATTTGCACAATAAAAGTAGGGTTCGGATACTAGCTTACAATATTCGTTGAATAAAGTAATACAAGGGTCTAGGATACTTGCTCAAATATAACTTGAGGAAGATAGGGAAACTTGCACAAATAAGGACTGTAAGTCAGGGAACTTGCCTGTTTGCTCAGCTACAAAAAAAATTTAGCTTTAATTTAAACGGCGTTGGAACGACCTAATATTAACAAGTCGATCTCTCCAATTAGTATAAGTTCACACATAAAAGAATCTAATCATTATATAATTCTATCACATAAGATCACGTTCAATATCAAACATACCATTTATAGCATCGTAATATGTTAATTGTTAAAATCCGACTTAAGCAAATTGTTCGGGTCTGAAAGTGTCCCGACGTAACTCTGGCATGCAACTATTGCCATTAAACTAATACACATGTTTATCAAGTTATAATCTCCCATTTGAAACTAGCATGCTCGTCCTAATCCAATTTCGAAGTTATATGTTTTCATGCCAGTAATTCACATACTTTAACTACTATATGCTCATGCTTCAAAGTTGATTACTAAAGTCATGTTTTCATATAACAAGGCTAAACAATATATAATATGTATGCTCGAGTATACTACACACATATACTTTAGTCACCTAATTTATTTTCTATGGTTAGGCATGCATATGTGAAATTCGTATATAAATAAATGATGGTCATGTTACTATGTCTAAAGGTATAATGAACTTTAATACACATGCTCGCATGATCATAATATCATTCACATGGTAATCATTGCTAGTTAGCTTCCACATTCTAAGTTCCTATTTGCAAAGTACACTAAGTCAAAAAGACAACACGGTACATGTAAAGCATCTCGTAACCGTTACTCACATGTATTAGCATGCATATAATAAGTCACATACATGTATTTAAGTGGTCACAATCTAAAGACACGAGTCTTGGTTAAGTTTACTTTGAAAGTCTTAAGTTTCTCCTTTGAAAGTCTTAACTTACAATCAAGTATGCTAGTGTGTTCTATCATATTAGACTTAGGTCTCATGTTTATAGAATACACAATCATGACCATGAAATCAGAATTCATACATACTACGTATACGTCGCAATTCACATTTAAAGCTTATGTTGTTAGTAACATTCACTAATGAGTTCAACATGCTAATGCTTCATTACAAGTCATATAAACACAATTCAATGGATTATTCATGCATTTCCAAACCACACTAACATGCTTGCAAAAATCAGAATGTACATATGATAAGTTTACGACAAAGTTCACTTTAACTAGTCTAGGTTCATTTATAAAACTATAAAGCTTTCTTTCCATAACATGTACTACAAGGTCTAAATTTTGTATGTAGACATCAAGGAACAAATATATATATATATATATATATATATATATATATGAGTTAAACTAACTTGCATGCATGTCCAAATTAATACCAACTGTTATCACAGCAGCTTAACAGAAGTAGAAAACAAAAACTGGATTGCAGGGCTTGCGCAGCTGCGCTGCCACCAGGCATAAACCCGGCGCAGCTACGCCGGCTCCTGATCCAGCCAAGACTGAACTTCTTCGGCAGTTCCTTCAGCCCATCTTAGAAAATAATTTCAAAAATCTATTCAAATATTCATATAACAATTTCAACAAGTTTATATCATCATCTAACACTTTAATACTCATATCTCATAATTCAATTACCAACAATTCATGAACAATTCAATAATCAAGAACTAAGCAAATTTATAGAAATTGAAAAAAATCAAGAATGCAATTGATTATACCTCTGTTATGGAATGGACTAGCTGCAATATTTCTCTCCCTTAACTCAATTGAAAATGTCAGAATACAAGCTCCACTTATCAATTCTATACTTTTATAAAATCTCAACAAAATAAAGAAGAAGGAGAGGGCTCTATATATAGCCAATTTCTTACCCGGTTCTTGACATTGTTCCTCAAATCAAACTAATGGGAGATGCAATTAGCTAATGGTTATCAAATAGTGGGTGAGGAGTTGGTATATCTCATCATTATTCCCACTCCCCCATTGATGATTGCTATAGCTTTACTGAGTTTGAGGAGGAGAGTAGAGTAGCTAGCATGTGGGTTCACGTGTATGAGAAATAAGGGAGCAATTGGGCACATAATATGGGACAAGGAATCTTCAGCAAAATGCAAAGTGAAATACAACACTAAAGTCATATAATATATATACACATAGTATAAACTTAAGCTATATATATTCATTCTAAATACATTTAAGTCCCAATGTTACTCCAAATAAGAAATCAATAATATCATGTATCACATAGGTACATATATACCTACATATAATCTATGTACATTTTCCTACTAACACCAAATATAATATAATTGGGTATTATTATAATAATAACTGTTATTATAATAATTATAATAACTTATTGAAATCATTTATCAATTAATAATGTTATTGATATAATATAAGGTAATAGGGTATACATATTAATGTCTATCCATGTATTGTCACATACTCTTATGTACACATTCAAATCATCAACCTCACATAATAGAATTAAGGTTACTATATAGTCTATATATAATATATGGTTAACTACCATATAAATAACACATGTTTGTATAAAATAATAAATCAGTTAATCACATAAATATAATATTATTATATTTATTAATCTCTTACTCATTAATTATTATCTATTCATAATAATAATTAATCATCACATTATCAACTAATTACTCCCAATTAATTAATTATTATTTATTCATAATAATTATAAATCAAAAAACAGTAATAATTTCATACGCTATCAATTAATTACTCAAATATAAATAATTAATCACGAATAAATCTCTACATCATATTCAAGAAATTTGAATATATTATTACTAACACTTTTATCAATACTCTGATATAGAAGTCTCAGGGTTAATCTACTAATTTAAATGACCATTAGTGATTCCCTAAAAAAAAATCCTAGCATTTCTTCGCATAGATTAAATTCACATAAGCACATAACCACATAAGGTTTAAATAAGTTTGAAAAATTAACTCCTAAAAATTTTAAATCACATATAAAATTAATATGGAGCTTAAAATTCCTAATCGTTACATCAAGAAGTCAAAGAGTTTTTAGATGCAGTGATGGAAAGTGTTGAAGGAGAAAGGGAAGATGTTGTTATGGTGGATGTGGTGGTGATTCTTGATAAAGGTGCTGAAGAAGGTGAAAGAGAAGAAGAGGAAGAAGTTGAGATTATCACAGAGTTCAAGAGTGAAGAAAGGAGGGCCAACTACAATCAATTATTTTCCTACTTGTCCATGATGTCCTTTTATATAGCTCTGATTCTCAACACTTGGGATCACGTGTTCTGGGCATTCAAAATATATCCAGCAATTTCTGTGCAAGCCCAGGGATACCAAGCCACCTCAAGTTTGCTTGAAAGCTGATCACGAACCATTCGTCTTCAAAGACTGAGCAAGAGGTACACTTTGTTCCTATCTCTTTCAAGGTTAATGTGACATCCCCAAATCTGGGTACTTCATTTTCACATGATTTGGTGCTCACTATCTAAATGAAACATACAACTACTACCCAATAATAAGAAATACAAAATAAATTATAACCTTATAATTAAATAAAAATCTTCCTTAGAAGGACTACAACTTTAATCAAAATATCCCAGGGTTTATCTATCCTTAACATAAACAATAAGTGCGGAAATAAACATCACATAAAAAGTCTTATGTCTTATTACAATCATATCACAAATATAACAAGTCTTCACTTGTTCATCTTGCTTTTGCCTTTACTTGTTGACGGTACATCAACGCTTTCAACCTTAGCTGCAAGGGTTATTTAATTGCAAGAGTGAGCAAACAAAACTCACTTGGAATAACAACAATAATAGTGATGACATAAGCTGAATAACTTCAAACAATTTGAATAACATTTCTTTCATCAATAGTAAAGAATTGAATAATAATTCTCTCATAAAAATTTAGAATTTCGAATATAGAAATCATCTTAGGGTCATAAGACTTTGAACTATGTCCTTGGTTATAAACATTTCTATTTAAAACCTTTAACAGTCATTAGACTATATGGACTCTTAACTCGTACTTAGGGGGATCAGCCCTTCGTACCATGTATTGTGCACAAACATCTTAATGCTTTCGCATAGTAATCCCCTATTAAATAGGGTTGTTCATCTCAGTATATTTTAATAACAAGTCCGCACCAAAGAAAGTTTGGTTTGGATAAGCTTCAAGGGAAATTTAGAGTTCAACTATCATCAACTAAGGAGTAGTTGAATCGACTTACAATAATTTAAAATTCGATAATAAAAGAATTAAGAAATAACTATAAGTCATAATAATAGACATCATATTTAATAATCATGCTTTAGAAATAAACTTAAAGCATTTGAAAGACAATATGAACCTTGTTTTAACAATGCATATGAAACTTTATAAAAATAAAATTTTAAACTTCTAACATATTTTGAACATACATAAACACCATAACACATAATCAAAACACTTAATTTCATGATTTTGAAGAAAACACCATTTTTAAGCGTTCTTGAAGAAATTAAACACTGTGAGTTGGTTTTTAATCCAATTCACACAATTCAAAGCATATTGATTTTGTTTTTTAACATATTAACATAATCTATAAGCAATTTATACAATAACTTACAATCAAACATATATTTTGATTTTAAAAGAGCATTTCATCAAAACCAATTCACTGTAACTTTTGATGAACATGATTTCTTCATGTTTATTATATTTACATGAATTAAATTACTTAAATCATTATACTAATCGCATATAAGCATATTATAACATAAATTGCATATAAAATTCATGCTTTCATCAATTTCATACTAAACTCTCATATACAGAGAACTAAACTTGAAGAACACAAACAAAATTCTAAAAATTATAGAGTTTAGATTATACCCTTTTTGTGTTAGGAAGAAGAAGATGATGGTGCTTTGTTCTAGATTCACAAGCTTTCTTCTCCCTCTTTCTTTTCATCTTCTTCTCTCTTTTCTCTCTAGCTCTCTGTATATTTTTCTTTGTTTTCTCTTTTGCTCTAACTCTTTGTTTTAACTAACGTATAATACATATAATATAACTGACATATATTATACATATAATTCATATATAATCTACATAACTGTAAATTTTTATTTACCCTACTTAATACATATAACAGTTACAATTTATTTTGAATTTTAAAAGTCATAAGACTTGTTTGGAAAAATATATTATTTAAAAAAATAGCTTTTTAATAGTTAAAGCCATGTTTGGTAAAACAAGATTAAAATAAGTGCAAGGGCCTTGTTTGGTAAAACTAATTTAAAAACCCTTTTAATTTACTTAATAAATCCTTTAACATATACTTTCAATGTTACACTTTAATTAATTAAATCTTAACATTCTAATTTAATTAAATTAAAGCTAACAGCAATTAACCTAATAAAATTTATCACATAACAATTATAATTACTTGCTAATCATAATCTCATGTAACAATTACCACAAAAAATTCATCTAATTTAATTATCTCAATTAAATTAGAACTATACCATAAAATTATTACACATCAATTAAATTAAATATTTATTTAATTAATATATTGCACTTAATTAAATTACTCCACAACAATCACATATATTATTTATTTAACTCAATAAATAAATCAATTAAAATATTTATTTAATTCAATAAATATTAAAATTTATATATATAATTTTCATTCGTTACAATCTTCCCTCCTTAAAAGGATTCTGTCCCCAGAATCACAACACAAATTTTCATCCATTACATTCTTCCCTCCTTAAAAAGATTCTGCCCCCAAAATCGACATACAAGGAATTATACAAATAAATGGGGATAAGTTTTCTTCATTACATCCTCGAGTTCCCACGTCGCTTCTTCAGCACTGTGGTTCCTCCAGATTACCTTAACAGAAGGTATCACTTTATTTCAAAGTACTTGTTTTTTTTGTCAAATATCTGAACAAGAACCTCTTCATATGTTAGGTTTTTATCGAATTGTAAAGACTCGTATTCTATCACGTGCTTGTAATCGTGTTTGTATGGTTGCAATACGAAAATATGGAATACGTTGTGTATATTATCTAGCTCCGGAGGTAACGTAACCTCGTAAGCCACTTCACTAACCCTCCGTAATATCTCGAAAGGTCCAATAAATCGGGGACTCAGCTTCCCCTTCTTGCCAAATTGAATCTTTCCCATCTAGGGAGATACTTTTAGGAAAATGAAGCTTCCCACTACAAATTCTCGATTCTGACGATGATAATCGACATACTTCTTCTGTCTGTCTTGAGCAGCAATCAATCTCGTTCTGATTACCTTGACAATCTCAGCAGTTTATTGCACCAATTCTGGTCTCAACAGTTGTCGTTCACCGACCTCATCCCAATACAATGGAGTCCTGCATTTCCTGCCGTACAATGCTTCGTAAGGCGGTATGCCAATACTCGCATGGTAACTATTGTTGTAGGCGAACTCCACCAACGGTAGATGATCATCCCAGCTTCTTTTGAAGTCCATGACGCAAGCTCTAAGCATGTCCTCTAGCGTCTGAATTGTTCTCTCACTTTGGCCATCAGTCTAAGGATGGTACGCCGTACTCATTAGTAATTGCGTTCCCAGACACTCATGTAGTCACTTCCAAAAATTTAACGTGAAACGCGGATCTCTATCGGATACAATCGACACTGGAACACCGTGTCTAGAAATAATTTCCTTCACGTACAACTTTGCTAACTGATCTAAATTGTATCTAATCTTGATCGGTAAGAAATGTGCTGACTTCGTCAGTCGATCCATTATCACCCATTTCGCATCAAAACCTTTCTGAGTCGCTGGAAGACCAACCACAAAATCCATCGTGATATGCTCCTATTTCCATTCCAGAATATCTAGTGGTTGTAGTAATCCACTCGGTCGCTGGTGTTCTGCTTTGACTTTCTGGCACATTAGACATTTCACAACGCATTCATCCATGTCTCTCTTTATATTCGGCCACCAAAAATGCTATCTTAGATCCTGGTACATCTTCGTACTCCCAGAGTGAATCGAATATCTCGAACTATGAGCCTCGCTCAAAATCTCCTCTTTGACGTCCGGTACTGGCGGTACCCAGATTCTCCCTTCAAATCATAGCAGTCCTTCATTATTGATCTTGAACTTGATTTCTTCCTCATCGGTTACTCTCTTCCGGATCTTCTCGCACTCCTCGTCGTAAAGTTGTACCTCTTTCACCTTATCCACCAAGGTTGAACCAGTAGTTACTTGAAACAGCTTCTCATCTAATTCCTTCGGATACTTAACTTCCAGTTCTAATTTAGCCATCTCTTCTATTAACTGATCATGATTAGTTAATATATTTAACTTCTCTCGACCCTTCCTGCTTAAGGCGTCGACAATAACGTTAACTTTACCCTGATGGTAAATAATCTCGCAGTTGTAGTCTTTGATAAGTTTCAACTATCTCCTTTGGCGCATGTTCAAATCTTTCTGTGTAAAGATATACTTCAGACTCTTGTGATCTGTGTATATCTCACACTTTTCTCCATATAGGTAGTGTCTCCAAATCTTCAAGGCAAACACTACTGCCGCCAATTCCAAGTCATGGGTCGGATACCCTTTCTTATAGTCCTTTAGTTGGCGTGATACATATGCAATAACCTTATCGCTCTACATCAGTACACAACCTAATCCCTTATGTGAGGCATCACTGTATACTATAAAATTTCATGTACTGTCAGGCAATGATAACACAGGCGCAGTACTCAACCTCTTTTTCAGTTCTTGAAAACTTTCCTCAAACTTTTTCGTCCAAACAAACTTAACTGTTTTACGAGTCAAATTCGTCAATGGAGTTGCGATCTTGGAAAAGTCTTGGATAAATCTTCAGTAATAACCTGCCAATCCCAAGAAACTCCTCACTTCAGACGGTGTCTTTAGCTGATCCCAATTCATCACAACTTCAACCTTCGACGGATCCACCGAAATTCCCTCTTTGTCAATTACGTGGCCAAGAAATTGTATACGTTCTAACTAGAATTTGCACTTCGAGAATTTTGCATAAAGCTTTTCCCATCTCAGCGATTCTAATTTCTACCTTAGATGTTCAGTGTGTTCCTCCTCAGTTTTGGAATAAACCAAAATGTCATCTATGAACACCACTACGAACTTATCTAGGAATGGCTTAAACACCCTATTCATTAAGTCCATAAATGTTGCTAGTGCATTCGTTAGACCAAATGACATCACCAAGAACTCGTAATGTCCATACCGAGTTTTAAAAGCCGTTTTCAGTATATCTTCTCTTCTCACCTTCAACTGATGATACCCACTTCTCAAATCAATTTTCGAGAAGTATCTAGCACCCTTCAGTTGATCGAACAAGTCATCGATCCTAGGTAAAGGATACCTATTCTTGGTCATAACTTTGTTCAACTCCTTATAATCAATGCAAAGCCGCATCGATCCATCCTTCTTCTTCACAAATAATACTGGCGCTCCCCACGGTTAAATGCTCGGCTGAATATACTTCTTGTCCAGTAATTCTTGCAGTTAAACCATCAGCTCCTTCATTTTTACTGGAGCCATTTTGTATAGAGCTTTTGAAATCGGAGCAGTTCCCGGGGCTAAGTCGATCACGAACTCTATTTCTCTATCTGGCGGAAGTCCTGGCAAGTCGTTCAAAAATACGTCCACAAACTCCCTAACCACTGATATCTCTTCTATCTTCTAAATTTCCTTACGAGTGTCCACTATGTAGGCTAAGTATCCTACACAGCCTTGTTTTAAAAGTTTCTTGGTTTGCATAATCGTCAGGTAACTCGCTTGTCTAGGCGATTTGCTACCATAAAACACTACCTTCGACGAAGTTATAAGGTTAACAGACTTCTTCTGATAATCGATTATCGGTCCATAGTTGAACAACCAATCCATACCCAATATTACATCAAACTCCCCAAGTTTAATCGAAATAAAATCTATCCTCAATTCCTGACCCTTAATGTCCAATCTACATTTCTTGTAAATAAACCTAACAGGAATAACCTCCCTATTCGCAATCTCTATGTTCAAGGGGTAAACTAATTCCTCTTTAAGTAAGTCTAAGGTCTTAGCAAATTCATCAGATATGAATGAACAAGTATCACCCGAATCAAATAATACATATGCATTTATACTATTGATCAGAATAATACCTAACACCACATCTTTTGACTACACAACATTCTGCACCATCATATTGAACGTTCTGGCAGTTGGTCGAACTGCCTGCAGTGGTCCAGCGATAGTCAGAGTGCTGCCGTTGCCATTTCCTCCATTTCCTATTGACCCTCCAGCTGGCTTCCTCGAGTAACTTCGAGCTATGTGGTCCTTAGATCCACTTATATAGCAAGCTCCCTTCTTCGGGTTCGGACAATTCGGCGCAATGTGGCCTTCCTGACCACAGTTGAAGTATACCCGTTTCCCCCTCAGACACACTCCAGTGTGATTCGTCCCGCATGTAGCACATGCTTCAATCCTTTTCTTCTGCTGGATTCCCTGTTGACTCCCAGCAGAAGTGTTGTTGTTCCACTTCCTTTTCTGGTTGATAGCCCCGCTACCACCAGCCTTGTTTTCCGTCTCATTCTTCTTCTTCTTTAGGTCCGAATTATACTTGGTCACCGCATCCCTTCCACCTTCAGCGATGATGTCCTTTTCCAGCACAGCTGCAAACGTTCTTGGCTGGAACATGGAGACCTTCAATCCTTGCTCGAACCTTCTCACCTTTTTCTCGTAAGTACTGACCTGGTATGTAGCAAACCTGGCCAGCTCGTTGAATTTCGTGACGTATTCTGGCACCGTCATTGTTCCTTGCTTTAGCTCTAGGAACTGAACCTCTATCTGGTTATGCGAGCTAATGGGGAAATACATTTCAAAGAACATCTCTTTGAAACGGTCCCATGGTATAACACCTTATCCCTTTCTAGTCTTATTGGCTTGCCACCAGAAGCTAGCTTCCGACTTCAACATGAACGTCGCAAAAGCCGTCTTCTGGTCTTCATTAACTCTGGCCACATTGAAGACCTTCTCCATTTCCATTATCCACGTTTGGGCCTCTATCGGATTCACCGATCCCTGAAATTCCAGCGGTCCTACTGCCTTAAATTCCTTAAATGTCATGCCTTGGACTTGTAACTGATTCGTAAGAGCTCATGTCAGTAGGTTCACCAATTGTTGAATCGAATTGGGATTCGTCCTATCATTATTGTTGTCGTTGTTATTCGTCGAACCCTCTGGGTGTAGACGTGTACGTCTTCTTCTAGGAGGCATCTTTCTGTTAAGAAATATTTTTATTAGATCCTTTACTCATTTCTTAGATCTTCAAGTTCAATTTAAATATTTAAATTAACTCAATTCACACTTGAACACATAGCACATCAAATAACTTCTTTATTTTATTCATTATTAGTTTTAAAACATAGAATAGATAGCATCTATGTTATTTACATCATCTTTCCTGAACTAAAAAAGTTACATGATCACATTATTATCTTATCCCATTATTATCTCAAATTCTGGGATTTACATTTATTTATATATAAAGAAGCACATAATTAATGACTCTACTATCTAGGCATGTTAAGACGTCGCACAACCTCTCTACGCTCTTCTTCCATCACCCGAAACACTGTTCTGCGATCCACCATGTACCACGATAAATCTTTGAACTGTGCTGGGTAATAGAAGATACGATCCTGGGCCCTATCTATAGCCGTATGGAAGGCATAGTCTGTCTCCCTCAGCTTGGTCTTCTTCACTTGAACCTCGTCTTCAGCATGATCTACACGTTGAGTAGCCCTCAAGCTTGTTTCCTCCGCTCTGGCATGCTTCGCTGACTCCTCTTGGATGTCGTTCTTCAGCTTCGCTAGTTCGGCCAATGCATCATCTCTGTCACTCTTTGCGTGAACTAGATCCCACTTTGCATTTCCAAGCTCACTGCCCAGCTCTTCAATGGTCCCGTTCCGCTGCTGAATGGTCGTTCGACTCTCGTCTACCAGCTCCTCTAGTTCTCTGACTCGACCATAAAGTTCCACGTTGCGGTCGTAGATCTCTTCGTACATCTCAGCGCTAGTCGAGTGAGGTGGGAATTCCTCTTCAGTATCCTCCTCCTCTTCCTCTGACTCATCCTCGTCATCTCAGTCCATAACTGGCTCATGCTCCTGACCAACTACTATGATTAATGGAGATGGCTCTCTCTGAGCCAACTGCTCCCAAACAACTTGGATGTCTCGGGGCTCCTCGTCCCTAGGCATCTGGGATAACTCCTCCCTAGCCTGACTGGACTCTCTAACGTTTGTCATCCTGACAATAAAATTTTAAAGTTTAATTATTATGTGATATCGATCGATACTCTTCGAATACTAAAACGTAAACACATAGCACATAAGGTAGTTTATTATCTTTACTATCATTACTATCTTTTCGATCTCCTACAAGGTTACTACCTAAGGTTTCCCCCACCTAAGGTTCATAACCTAAAGCTTTGATACCAACCTGTGACACCCCCAAATCCGGGTTCTTCATTTTCATATGATTTGGTGCTCACTATCTAAATAAAACATACAACTACTACCCAATAATAAGGAATGCAAAATAAATTATAACCTTATAATTAAATAAAAATCTTCCTTAGAAGGACTACAACTTTAATCAAAATATCCCAGGGTTTATCTAACCTTAACATAAACAATAAGTGCGGAAATAAACATCACATAAAAAGTCTTATGTCTTATTACAATCATATCACAAATATAACAAGTCTTCACTTGTTCATCTTGCTCATGCCTGTACTTGTTGACGGTACATCAACGCTTTCAACCTTAGCTGCAAGGGTTATTTAATTGCAAGAGTGAGCAAACAAAACTCACTTGGAATAACAACAATAATAGTGATGACATAAGCTGAATAACTTCAAACAATTTGAATAACATTTCTTTCATCAATAGTAAAGAATTGAATAATAATTCTCTCATAAAAATTTAGAATTTCGAATATAGAAATCATCTTAGGGTCATAAGACTTTGAACTATATCCTCGGTTATAAACATTTCTATTTATAACCTTTAACAGTCATTAGACTATATGGAATCTTAACTCATACTTAGGGGGATCAGCCCTTAGTACCATGTATTGTGCACAAACATCTTAACGCTTTCGCATGGTAATCCCCTATTAAATAGGATTGTTCATCTCAGTATTTTAATAACAAGTCCACACTAAAGAAAGTTTGGTTTGGATAAGCTTCAAGGGAAATTTAGAGTTCAACTATCTTCAACTAAGGAGTAGTTGAATCGACTTACAATAATTTAGAATTCGATAATAAAAGAATTAAGAAATAACTATGAGTCATAATAATAGACATCATATTTAATAATCATGCTTTAGAAATAAATTTAAAGCATTTGAAAGACAATATAGACCTTGTTTGAACAATTAAGTCATGGTCACAACAATTCAATAATGAACTTGTTCAATAAGATAAGTATTAGAACACTTGCTCAACGAAAGAGTATCATTAGAAGACTTGCATAAACATAAAAGAAAGGATAGACAACTTGCTCAAGTAAAGTTTGAGTTTAGAAAACGTGCCTCAAGCGCAAGCTACAATTTACAATCACTTCCACAATTATCCTACATATTACATTACGTTTACAATACCAATTAGTTTTATAACCACTACGTTTAATCGTTGAACTTCTTACTTAAGTTCAACTTAACAACGTGGTTTGCAATTAATTCGCTAACTAACCACATACGTGAGTCTAAACTCACAACATGCATACCACACGTGTATAACACTTTAAACTATCAAAATCATACCCTATGATAACAATATCTATGTACACACAGAACATATTAATATGAAACTTTAAATTATCTTAAACATGTCAAAAATATGTTATCTTATTGTTTAATACACTTAATATGTCATCACATTAAGTTAGCTAATCATGTAATGTATAAAAACTACTCGGAACCAAAATAAAATCTCCTAACAGCACCCACACCCGCTGGGGAGGGTGTTTCTAGGCCAAAAGACCAGCTGGGGTGGGTCCCCCTACTGGTGGGATTTTCAGCTCGTGAACTGTGCAGAGAAAAAGCCAATTTGGCTTATTTCTTCGCACCAAAGTCCGTTTTTAACTAACACAATGCATATGAAACTTTATAAAAATAAAATCTTAAACTTCTAACATGTTTTTAACATACATAAACACCATAACATATAATCAAAACACTTAATTTCATGATTTTGAAGAAAATACCATTTTTAAGCATTCTTGAAGAAATTGAACACTGTGAGTTGTTTTTTAATCCAATTCACACAATTCAAAGCATATTGATTTTGTTTTTTAACATATTAACATAATCTATAAGCAATTTATACAATAACTTACAATCAAACATAAATTTTGATTTTAAAAGAGCCTTTCATCAAAATCAATTCACTGTAACTTTTGATAAACATGATTTCTTCATGTTTATTATATTTACATGAATTAAATTACTTAAATCATTATACTAATCACATATAAGCATGTTATAACATAAATTGCATATCAAATTCATGTTTTCATCAATTTTATACTAAACTCTCATATACAGAGAACTAAACTTGAAGAACATATAAACAAAATTCTAAAAATTTATAGAGTTTAGATTATACCCTTTTTGTGTTAGGACGAAGAAGATGATGGTGCTTGTTCTAGAATTCACAAGCTTTCTTCTCCCTCTTTCTTTTCTTCTTCTTCTCTCTTCTCTCTAGCTCTCTGTATATTTTTTTTTGTTTTCTCTTTTGCTCTAACTCTTTACATACTTAATACATATAACAGTTATAATTTATTTCTCTTTTTCTTCTCTCTATATACTTAATACATATGACAGTTATAATTTATTTTGAATTTTAAAAGCCATAAGGCTTGTTTAGCAAAACAGATTATTTTAAAAAATAGCTTTTTAATAGTTAAGGTCATGTTTGGTAAAACAAGATTAAAATAAGTGCAAGGGCCTTGTTTGGTAAAACTAATTTAAAAACCCTTTTAATTTACTTAATAAATCCTTTAACATATACTTTCAATGTTACACTTTAATTAATTAAATCTTAACATTCAAATTTAATTAAATTAAAGCTAACATCAATTAACCCAATAAAATTTGTCACATAACAATTATAATTACTTGCTAATCATAATCTCTTGTAACAATTATCACATAAAATTCATCTAATTTAATTATCTCAATTAAATTAGGACTATACCATAAAATCATTACACATCAATTAAATTAAATATTAAATATTTATTTAATTAATATATTGCACTTAATTAAATTACTCCACAACAATCACATACATTATTTATTTAACTCAATAAATAAATCAATTAAAATATTTATTTAATTCAATAAATATTAAAATTTATATATAAAATTCTCATTCGTTACAGTTAATCACTCCCATCTACCAAACTTCTATCAGTTTGATGAACTGCCAAGGTGGATGGAAGTGGTTCTTAACCCACTTAATCCATTTCCAGTTACAGAATCCCAAAACTCTGTAACTGATGAACCAAATGAACAACTTTCTATCATAGCACCATTTTCGTTCAACTCTTTGAACGACTCCACATTCGTCGAGCAACGATTCACGATAGTCAAGCAACAACCAAACACCACGACCAACAGTCAACCAACCTAAATCGTTGAGCCAAATATACCAAACACTGAAACAGCCTCATCTCCCATACACCAAACCCAAGCACCGCTCACTCAATTTGATATTCCCTCATCCTCAAACCATAAATACTTTGATATAGCACTTGCTCTTATAAGCATGCCAAGTGAGCACACTACGACCTCTTGTCCTGACCTTCAGAAAATATTTGATCATCTCTCTTTCCTCCCCACCAAAGAGGAGCTTTCTGAAGTCTCAAAGAGGATGGTCCAAGATGTTAGTTCTCTGGGGGCACACAATAGATCTAGAAGTGGGGGGGGGGGGGTTGAATAGATCCTTTGAAATTTTAAAAGCCTTTTCCAATTTATTTTGTACTGCTAAGTAATTAGCAGATGACAAACATAAGAATAAGTTTAAGCACGACGGAATAAGTTAAAGATCCCCTTCAAAGATATCTTGATAAACATAGTTCTAATGTTAGTTTAGGTGTAAGTGGTTATAGCAGTTATATCAGTTATAGTGCATAATGTAAATGACATAAATTAAATGACACAACGGATTTTAAGTGGTTCAGAGACTAAAGCTTCTAATCCACTCTTCTGCTTCAACAAGCAGGGATTCCACTAAGGAAATGGTAACTCTTGAATCACTAAGATTCCTTCAAGGCCAACAGCCTTGGAACTCTAGTTCACTAAGAACTCTTCAGGCCCAACAAACTTGGAACTGCAAACTAAGCCCAGCAGACTTAGAATCTCTTGTACCCTCCGATACTCAGCAAGCCCAGCAGACTTGACTTTGATTTAGTCCCTAGGACAAGGACCCCTTAGGCCCTGGTTGATTGTTGGTTTGTTGTTATTGGTGCTGAGCTGCTATAATGACTTGAAGCTTGTTCATCCTCTAGTACTTAGCAGCTTGGTGTGATCTTCTGGCATTCTGCATCGAGACTGGATCACTATTGATGGCCTGCTAAGTTGTACATGAAGCTCGACATCCTTGAGTAATTAGCAGTCTATCACATCTTTCTTTGTGTAGCTGATCTTTGTTGTTGATGCTTGACTTCATCTGACTTTAGCATTGCACACTATTCACCATTTAGGATCTGCTAAGTCTTTGCACTTAAGATAGACTCTGCATCTACTTCTCTTCAGCTCTGGTTGTTCATGGTGAATCGTAGAGTGGCCCTAGATATCTGCTTTCTGATCTGCCACTCTTTCTCTTGTCTTCTTGGCCTTCTCGACTCTCAGCTCAGATGCCAATGTGGTTGGCATTCTCATTCTTGTTGAGTGAAGCCTTTAGCAGTTAAAGCTCTTCATCATATCTGCTTCACTTCTTCTCTGGTAGTCTCACTGCCACTGAGACATATTTTATTTAGCTCTGTAGAACTCTAGAAGAGTCAACAACTCTTCTCCTTTGAAGCTTCAGCTATTATATACTCCTCCATCAGCTTCCTGTTGGAATATAGCCGTTGGAAGCTATTTGAATTGCTTCAAGGACTCTGAGTTATTTGGTGCAGACTGCTGACATGACGTGACATCACCTTTTTAACTTTTCTGATACAGTAGTATGCTACTTCACCTACCACCTCTGAGGTGTCACTTTCATGCGTCAGGATGGTAGTCACCTTTACTTCTTCTTTTTTTCTCAATTCGAACCAAAGGAGTTGACGACTACATCGATGCTCTCAATCACTAACGTTCGATTGTCAGTATTCATATTGATATCTTACCAGGACTTAATAATCAGATGACCGAACTCCACGATCCTGATGCAGACGTTCATGTGCTTGATCGTAGTTTGTCTGTTGGACGTTGCTCGTTGACTGACTTTGACAATACTACTATTCTGAGAGTGTTCTTGAGATTGACAATGTAGAACCTCTCACTCTTCACTCTTGCAGTGCTTCTATGAATCTGCTTGCCTTGACTTGTATCAAAAATTGATAACTTGGCTGACTGCTCTGGCCCTTCTGGTTTACAAGACTCTTCTGATTGATGCTCAGCTCTCTCAACTTTCTGCTCTGTGATCTCCCGCTCACTCTTCATGATGAGGCTGAACTTAGACAATCCTCTCCGTCTGTTTTCTATAGGTTGGCCAATATCTCTGTAAGTGTTTCATCAGTTTCTGCTACTCGTTTGGCAAACACCACGATCGTAGTCACCACTACGATCATTGTCTTCTGTTGGTTTGACAAACATTGCAATCGTTGTCTTCCTTTTGACAGTCACTTCATTCATTGCCTTCTAAAGATCGTTTGTAGAAGACTTCTCCTGAATGGCTTCACTTCTCAACCAGTCTGGCTGATAGAGTTGGTGTTTCGATCTTCTGTTTGCTTGCAGGCCATTCAGAAGTTTCTTTTTGATCTTCTTTAGGTAGACTACTTTCTGAGCCTTGACTACTCTTTCCATAGACTACGATCTTTGCATACTTCGGCAGTGCTCAGTTGTTAAGAATCGTAGAGTGCTCTACGATTCTTCCTTGGCATTTGTGAGCACTTAACTGACTACGTTTAAGCCTTGTTCTACAGAATGCAATTTGGCTTTGGTTCTGCAGACTACGATCTGGCTTTGGGCTTCTGCAGACACTATGACTTCGAGTGTAGTCTGCGACTCTAAGAGCAGATCATATGACAGACTACGATTTCTGCCTTAACAACTGCAGTCTCTTGACTGATCTGTCTGACTACGATTTCTGCCTCTGATATGATCTGTAGGCTCCACGATTTTGAGTGAAGCTTACGATTCTTGACTTGGCTCGGCAGGCGCTCGACAGGCGCTCTACTCTACAGGTTGTCTCCACGATTCTAAACTTGGCTTTTTTGACAGACTACTATCCCGAGAAAGTCTTCCTCGACACACCACGATTCTGCCTTGTCTCTCTTGGCAGACTACGACTTTGAGAGTGACTATCTCTACAGACTACGGTTCTGCCTTGATAGTCTTCGATTCTCCCTTGTCTCTCCTAGTAGGCTATAAAGGCTGGTGCAGTGCTCGACGATCAAACTAGCCTATCTATTACACTTTATAAGATCAACCTAACAAGATTGATCTTTCTATTCATAGTCCTTGTACATTGTAATCTTTTGAAGGACTTTACAAGGCTGTTCATTTATATAGCATCAACCTAACACATTTGATCTTTTCACTCTAAGTCCTTGTACATATGTTTATTATCTATTAAGGACTTTACAGCTTTCATCAATGCAGACATATTTGCATATTCATTTATTAAGTTCATAATCAAATCTTATATAAATAGAAATAACATTCTCATGTATATTCCTAACAATCTCCACCCATTTGATTATGACAAAAATATTAAGTACATATGTATGAGATGAATGAATCTTAATATACAGTGAGCATATGTATTACTAAAACAGATATCATGAATGTCATTGATGAGAATTTTAACTTACATGATATGACACTCTACATCTTGGATCCATAACGTACTATTACAGTTAAAGATTTACCTTTTCTTTTTCATTGTCTGCTCTTGTATGTCTTTTAGATGCTTTCTGTTCAGCTACTCATCTTCTTGTTCTTCTTGATTCTACTCCCCCTCAGATGAATGCTTCATTACATTATCTTGCTTTTGCTCCCCCTCATTCTTTGTCTTCATGGAGTCATCTTCTTTCGGCTCCCCCTCAGATGATGACTCTGCTGCTGCTTCCTTGTCCTTCTTCTGCTTCCCCCTCAGGTCCTTTGCTTTGCTGCTTCTGCTTTTGCTCTTTCTCTTCTCCTTTGTCTTTATTCTCCTCTTTGAGTGCCTCCAGTGCCTCTTTTTCTCCCCATTTTTGTCATTAAACACTTCAGAGAGATGCTAGACATTAGACATAAGCTGCTCCATCAGATGAGATATGTTGCCAACTTCAATCTTGAGTTCCTGTTGGCTGAGCTCTAGCTTTAAGGATAGAGACTGATTTAGGATGTCTGTTTTCTTAGAGAGAGACTGAATAGATTCCGCACTTTACTTCTGAGCTTGCAGGGCTTCTTCCTTCTGGTCCCTTATAGACTTTAGATAGATTTGATCTCTCTATTGGAGCTTGAGAGATATATTGTGGCCTGAAGCTTGTTGTGAAGCTCATTGTCTTCTCCTCCTGACATGATCTTAGCTTCTGCAGCAATGAGAGAGAATTTCTTAGCCAATTCTTCAGAGTTTTTCAGTAACTCTCGCTCTTGAAGAGTTTGGACATTTGGTTGGGCAGCCTCCTGTTGAGCAGCTGGTTGGACACCACGTTTCTCACTCTTAGAGAGCTTTTCAAAAGTAGTGAGAATCTCATAGAGATTTGAAAATTTATCGCTGTTGGAGGATGAAGGGATATCAGATAGCATTGCAGGAGCAGGTTTTGACTTCTCAGGCTGAGCTCGATCACTTTCAATTGTAGAGTGTAGAGGCTCTACGATCGTGGACTTTAATATGATCTTTCCAATTTCTAAGCTTTCTCGTAGATCGTAGGGAATGTAGATGTTGCTGGCTTGCCAATAGACCTTGAAGTGAGGCTAGTCTCTGATCAGCTTGGTTGCAAATGACTTGATCCTTGGAAAGTTTTGTGATATCAGCTCTAGGTTGGGAAAGTGTGAGTAGCACCATCTTAAGTAGCTTTTATCTCCAGTAGTGGATGCCTTCAGCCATGGCATCAAAGGGTAGAACCACGTTATCAAATGATTTTCAGAATCATATAGCATGGTTGTAAGGTCCAACTTCATATCTTGAATATTGTTGAGTAAATCTGCTGTGGACATTCTTACTACGTTGATTCTTTCATTACCATGGTCTACCCATCTACCTGGTAGCACATTCTGTGGTTTATCAAATACTTCCACCATTATTCTTGTTTTAACACGTGCAGGAGAAGGAACATGATAGTCTTCTGGCTTCTGATCCTCAAAGCTAGAGTCTTCTCCATTTCCTTCATGTCCTGATCCTGAGACAGACTGATGCAAGCTTATTTCAACTTACTCATCAGTAGATTCCTTTATATGCTCATCATTCCCATCATCCTCTGCTGAGCTCGCCTTCGTAGACTCACTGGTCACTTCCTACTCTGCAATCTTCAAAAACTCCTTGCTTTCATCACTGCTGAAGCTATCAGATATTTTCCTTCTTTTGCCCTTAACATATTCTCCCATAGTCTCAGGCTCATGATCATTATCATCACTAAGCTCAATGATCTTTGTAGAAGATTCTCCTTTCTTCTTTAGGCCTGATTGGGCAAGCAGTCTGCCGCTCTTTCTTCTTCTTGGAGGTTCAACAACAGGAAGTTCAGATGTTTCTTCTTCTTCAGATTCTAAATCCTCTAAATCAGCAGAAGGACTCATTGGGGATTCAGCCGTAGGAGATCCAGATGCTTCTTCTTTTTCTGCTACTGAACCTTCCTCATCAGCAAAATAACTACTTGGGGGTCAGCATAGGACTTTTAGTTGCTACTTCTTCTTCTGATTCTGCTTCTTCTCCTTCATTAGAGACTTCTTTAGGGGACCTCTAGTGACTTTCTCACCACCTTGGCTCTCTTCTTGGATGGATTTTTAGAAGTGGACTCTAGAATTCTAGAATCTTCAGCGTGTGATAGCTCATCCTCTATATTACTTGCCTTCCACTCTTCATAGTGCTCTTGCTACTGCTGCTATACGTCATCAACTTTTTGTTCTCCATGGGATTCTTCTTCCAGTTTTAAAATAGTTTGGGAGACATTAACTTGTGAATATTCAGGGATTCACCCTCAGCATCTTTTATCTTATTCTTCAACTTCTTCTTCAGAATGATGCTCAAAAATTTCCCATGGAAAACCTTTGTGAGCGGTTTATTTGTTGACATCTTCTTTTCTGCCTTGTCCAGCCACTTGGACATTAGTTTGAATAGTATGACTCCAAAGTTGATTCGCTACTTCAGTATAGTGGCAGACATGATTCTCAACTGTTGATCGCTCACCGTGTCATATGCAGTATCTTTGCTTAGTACACACTTCTCTACTATCTCATCAAGGAACTCAAATTCTTTAGCGAAATCCTTCTTCTTCATATCCTTCAGACTAGGGTTCCTCTTGTAGCGCATGACCCTTTTTCCTTCTTCAATGTCGATTTCTTCAAGGCTTTTCAGACCCTGGTCAGAAAACCCTAGACATTGGTTGATGTCTGTAGGTTTTATCTTCAGGTTTAGTCTTTTGACCTTTGTAGATAAAAGCCCAGAACTTGTCGTTACATTTGAGTATAACTCTTTCACCAGGTCGGTATAGATACGGGTGTTTGATTCAAGGCATTCAAAAAACCCAGCCTTCTTCACGAGTTCAAGAATGTCTCTGAACTTCTTTTCTAATTTTTTAAATCTCTTGGTGCAGAGTTGAATACCCGTGACAACACACCAATCTTACATTTGATTGGTTAGGTGTATCTGGGTATTAGTTTTTAGGAATATTGGCGAAGGTATCTGAGAGCGATTTGAGGATGGCTAACTGTTTGAGTGTATTAGGCTGTTTGAGAGTGTTTAGGGTTTTGGTTTGAGAGAGAGAAGATGGATTAGAGAAGGTAACAGCTTTTTGGTAGACTCTTGTAAGTGTAACTGCCCCAGATTTGAATTTTCCTTTTGTAACTGTTCCCTCTTCTTTTCAATGGGACAGGTGTAAGAGCCCAATAGGTTATTATCTGTAACTGCTTATAACAGATCAGCTTTTCAGAGTTGACTTCCCCTTGGTTGACCATTGCCTACTTTAGTTCGTGGAGTATCCTTATGACTTAGTTCAGTACTCCACGATTTCTTTTGACTGGTCGACGATTTCTTTGTCCATTTTGACGATCATCATCTGTAGCCATGCTTCGACAGACAACACTTCATTAATCTCCAACAAGGAGTTACATGATTCATTAACAACTTGTATTCTTTTGAGGGGCTACTATATGTTTCTGCAGAGGACCTTATGATGCATTCAATATCAGCACTTCTTCTGGGTTAAGGTTGCTCAAAAAGGGCTGGCCTCTAAGTTAACACTTAGGGTCAGGTTTGTCTCTAAGGCGCTTATCAGAAGAAAGGCTTCTTAGACTTGGTGGTTACAATATCATCACAGTGGGCTACTCTGCCAAGAAGTTCACTTACCAACTCTGGATCTTCTTGATGTTGGTATCTGTATAGGCTGCGATCGTGGGGTCGGCATGCTCTTATACTACGATCAAGTGTTTGATCGTAGATTCTTCACGATTGGAGTGGATGGTTGATATGGTTACCAATAGCATGTTTTGGGACGTTACTACTGGGGAGGAAGATTTATTTGGTTCATTAGCCACAGAGTTTTGGGACTCTGTAACTGGAATGTGGATGTTTTAGGTAAGCTTCTGTTTTAGCAACTTGACATAAGTGGACTGGTTCTTTGTGGAGTAGTCAACAGGCATGAAAGAGAGGTTGACCAGTCTTCTGAGCTTATCTCAGGACTTCTAGCAAGAATCTCACTTCTTTATTTTCTCCTTAAGCTCCACCACCTCCATATCATTAGTTGTTCTTTCATAATCTTCACCATCTCCATCTCTTCACTTGCTTTTCCATTGTCATCAAGTATAGCATCCTTCAATGTCTGTGAGATCGGAAGTATTTACGTCACTGTGCTCCCAAGCTAATCTGAGTACTGCTAGACTTAGCAGACCACTGCTCCCCCATAGTTGATACCATCATCTTAGGGAAAGATGGACTATTCTTTTATACATACATAAGTAAGGTAGCCTTGCATATCTCCTTCTAACTGGAATCTTCAAGGTTGAATAAGCTTCATTAGATCATAGAGTGATTTCTTTAGAACTGGTCACTCCACGATTGTTGACTAGACACTACGAATTTAGTTTCTATCATTCAGACTTTAACATATTTTGTACTCGTGGAGCTATGCTTCTATGATGCATACTTCATAACCTTTGGTTAATGATCCCTTGATATGAACTTCCTTGATGTTCCTTTTGAGATGATATGCTTTGCATGAATAAGCATGGAAGGTCTCTTAAATTTTGACATGAATAGCCAGCTTCCTTATGATGATCAACAAAGGATTTTGGAATCCATTTAGGTTTATGTGATCTTCATTCATGGGGACTCAGCAAATCTTCAGGAGCAAGCTTTGGCGTTGGATGACCTTGAATTAGAGCATTGCTGAGATATCTTTAAACTTGTAGATGGTTAAGTATTTGTAACTAAAGCCATCTGCTTCAGTTTTCCTTAGTGAGGTCAGATAGACCAAGTACCTACAGGTTAAGCAAATTTCTATCTTGGTACCCTTGGTTGCTTGGGTCCTGCTAGGTTAGTTTTCTTAAAATCCCAATTCCTTATATTTTTGAATTTACATCATATAAGCATCAACAATCATATTCATGCATATATTAAATTTAGATATGACAGTTATAATACATGATTGTGAGTGTGAGTGTTTGTATGATTAAACATTTTGATATGATAATCTTTTTCTTTGGTTGTTACACCATTTGCTTTGCCATGTTCACAGATTTTGAATGTTCACAGAGTAAGGATCAGCTCTATTACTTATTTGCATCTGGTTGGTTCGTGGAGTTGATCAATTTCTAAGAACCTTCAAGATACACGTGTAGTGTTGATCATACTCTACGTTTATCAAAAACACAAAACATTGGCTTGTATGAATTTATAGACATACCAACCCATCAGCAAAGGTAGAGCAACTTAAACTTCTTAGATTATAATTTGCTTATAGCATATTTCAGACTTCTTTCAAAAATTTATTTTCAACCTAAAACACGGGTGAACAGAAAGTTTGTTAGCAATAAGTTTTCAACTTCAATGTACTTTCTCGCTTTTCCTTTTTAGGAAGAACATAATCTCTTGATAGAATATTGTTATAGTACATAAGGTGATGCAATATGATGAATGTGTAGATTAATGAGGAAACATACATTGACACTGTCAGTTTCTTGACAGTTATTTGTCCTGTTTATATGTACAATGATATTAGGCATTGATATGCATATCTTTGCATTTGGTGCTGACAGCTTGTTGTTCCATATGACCTTAGATCAATCAAGCACAGTCTTGGAGTTATAATCAGAGGAAAGTCTTGTCAGTTTGAATTCTTTGACATCCTCGAACCTCAAGGTTAAGATCCATGTAATTAGCCAAATACATATTTGAAGAATTCTCCTTTCTCCTCTGGATAAGCATCTCATTGCATGTATAGGCATTTCATCTTTCGAAATAGTGGACGTCAGATCCTTTGCTCTAGATGCTTCTTGACTTCCCATTATTAGACTACAGACTGCTGATTGACTATGGACAAGGATTGACCTGATTGCTATAGCATTTAAGGACAGGGACCAATCTGGGCAGCTTCAGGAGTATATGCACATTTACCTATACACATAATTTTTAACGTGTGAGTTCATCTACATTCACAAGTGACTTACTACTAAAACTAAGTTTAGAACTTTGTTTGTGCCTAGAACCAAACTCAAAGCGTTAGTTTTAGAATAGCATGAGAACCTGCTCTGATACCAATTGTAAGTTCCTAGGGGGCACACAATAGATCTAGAAAGGGGAAGTTGATTAAATCCTTTGAAATTTTAAAAGCCTTTTCCATTTTATTTTGTATTGCTAAGTAATTAGCAGATGACAAACATAAGAATCAGTTCAAGCACATCGAAATACGTTAAAGATCCCCTTCAAAGATATCTTGATAAACATAGTTCTAATGTTATTTTAGGTGTAAGCGATTATAGCAGTTATAGCAGTTATATCAGTTATAATGCATAATGTAAATGACATAAAATAAATAACACAAGGGATTTTAAGTGGTTCAGAGAGTAAAGCTCCTAATCCACTCTTCTGCTTCAACAAGCAAGGATTCCACTAAGGAAATGGTAACTCTTGAATCACTAAGATTTCTTCAAGGCCAGTAGCCGTGGAACTCAAGTTCACTAAGAACTCTTCAAGCCCAGCAAACTTGGAACTGTAGACTAAGCCCAGCAGACTTAGAATCTCTTGTACCCTACGATACTGTAACAAATGAGAATTTTGTATATTTATTGAATTAAATAAATATTTTTATTTAATTTATTTATTGAGTTAAATAAATAATTTATGTGATTATGTTATGAAGTAATTTAATTAAGTGCAATATGTTAATTAAAGTGATGTTTAATATTTTGTGGTGTAATTCTAATTTAATTGAGATAATTAAATTAGATGAATATTATGTGGTATTTGTTACATGGAATTATGATTTATGAGTAATTATAATTGTGTAGCAATTTAAGTTCTGTAGCAATTTTATTTAATAAATTGATGTTAGCTTTAATTTAATTAAATTAAAATATTGGGATTTAATTAAATAAAGTGTAACATTTATAACCATGTGTTAAAAGAGTTAATAAAATAAATTAAAAGAGTTTTAATTCAGTTTTACCAAACAAGGCCCTTCAATCTATCTTAATGTTTTACCAAACAAGGCCTTAAGTCCTAAAAATCTATTTTTAATTTAAAGAGGTTTTGCCAAACAAGCCTTATGACTTTTGAGTTTTAAAAAGTTGTAACTGATATATTATTAATATTATATATTATGTCTTATCAGTTATATATTATATACTTATATCTATATCAGTTATGTTTTATACGTTAAGTTAGAAAAGAAGAAGAACATAGTAAAAGAGTTAGAGAGAAAAGAGAGAAGAAGAAAGAAAGAAATAAGAAAAGCTCTGTGAATTAAAAAACAAAGAATCATCACCATCATCTTCTTCTCCTAATAATAAAATGTAGTAAGCTAACTCTAGAAAATCTCTAATTATGTTCTTTATTGTTCTTTATGCTTTTAAGTTATCTGTAACTTGATTTTTATGAGAATTCATGTAAATATAGCTTATATGTGTTAAATTATATGTATAAACTATTCTATATGTTTCGTGTGAGTAATTAAACTATTCAATTCATGTAAATATGATGAACATGAAGAAATCATGTTCATAGTAATTTACAGTGAAATATTTTGAAAAACGGTTTCTTAAACATCAAAATTGTGTTTGATTATGCTATGATTATGAGAATTAGGTTTAGATTATGATAATATGTTAAGAAATGAAATAAACATGATTTGAAGTATGTGTTTTGATTTAAAAACAAAGTCACTGTTGATTTTCATCAAGAACACTTAACAATAGTGTTTTCTTCAAAATCGTAAAATTAAGAGTGTTTGATTATGTGTTGTGATGATTATATATGTTAAAACATGTTAGAAGCATAAAATTATGTTTTTATAAAGTTTTATATGTATTGTGTTGGTTAAAATCTGAGTTTGGTGCGAGAAAATAAGCCAAATTAGCTTTTTCCTGCACAAGTTCGCGAGCTGATTTTTTTCACCAGTATGAATATCCGCCCCAGCGGGCTTCCTCGCAGTCCGAAATTTTGTTTTGTGTGTTTTAAGCCTAACATGATAAGCAAATTTAATGTGATGAACTTGACGACATGTTAAGTATATAAAATAATAAGATAACATATTGTTGACATGTATAAGACAATTTGAAGTCTCATATTAACAAGTTATGCATAAATTTGGATATTGTTATCATAGGGTATGATTATGATGGTTTAAAAGGTTATGCATGTGTGATATGCATGTTGTGAGTTTAGATTCACATTATGTGGTTAGTTAGAAAGTTAAGTTTACGAGCCACGTTGTTAAGTTGAACTTAAATGAGAAGTTCAACGGTTAAACGTAGTGGTTATAAAACTAATCGATATTGTAAACGTAATATAATATGTAGGATAATTGTGGAACGTGATTGTAAATTGTAGCTTGTGCACGAGGCAAGTGTTATAAACCCAAACTTTACTTTTATTGAGCAAGTTGTTCTATCCTTTCTTGTTATATTATGAAAGTTATTTTATTCTCTAATTTCCATATTGAGCAAGTATATTAGTGAAGTTCATTATTGAAATAATGTGACCTTGACTTAATTATTCAAGTAAGGTCTATTCTATCTTTCAAATGCTTTAAGTTATTTCTAAAGCATGACTGTTGCATATGATGGTTATTGTTATAACTCATAGCAATTTCGTAAATTCTTTTATTATTGAATTCTTAATTATTGTAAGTTGATTCAACTACTCCTTAGTTGATGATAGTTAAACTCCAAATTTCCCTTTGAACTTATCCAAACCAAACTTTCTTTGGTGCGGACTCGTTAAATAAATACTGAGATGAACTGTGACGCCCCCAAATCCAGATACTTGTAACCCGAACTTGGTGCTACACGATATCATTTATTTGAGCGGAATAATTATAACAAACTTAATTTACATATCAGAGTTGTCTAATCCCAGGTACACGACCTTTAAACATTCATTACATGATGGATAATAAATAATATTATCTTTGATAAAATAAAAAAATTATACGTAAAATTTATTATTTAATTATATAAAAATATTGGGTTATTACATGAACAACCCTATTAATAGGGGATTATCATGCGAAAATGTTAAGATGTTTGTGCACAATACATGGTACGAAAGGCTGATCCCCCTAAGTACGAGTTAAGAGTTCATATAGTCTAACGACTTTTAAAGGTTTTAAATAGAAATGTTTATAACCTGGGATATAATTCAAGGTCTTATAACCCTCAGATGAATTCTAAACTATATATTCATTTCTTGATTATCGATGAATGAAATATTATTCAATTCAGTTGAAGCTATTCAATACTATGTCATCACTATTGATTGTTATTTCCAGTGAGCTTTTGTTTGCTCACTCTTGCATTTATATAACCATTGCAGCCAAAGTTGAGAGAGTTGACGAATCGTCAACCAGCAAAGGCAAGAGCAAGATGAACAAGTGAAAACTTGTTTATAATTATGATATGATGTGTAATAAGACTTTAATTATGTTATGATGTTTTATTTTCTGCATTGATGATGTTTAAGGTTAGAAACCCTGGGAACGATTTGATAAAGTTGTAATCCTTTATATAAGGAAGATTTTTATTAATTAAGGTTGTAATTTATTTTGCATTCCTTATTTACGGCCAGTAGTTATGTTTTATTTAGATAGTGAACACCAAATCCTGTGAAAATGAAGTACCCGAATTTGGGGGTGTCACAGGTACTCAGCAAGCCCAGCAGACTTGACTTTGATTTAGTCCCTAGGACAAGGACCCCTCAGGCCCTGGTTGATTGTTGGTTTGTTATTGTTGGTGCTGAGTTGCTAAGATGACTTGAAGCTTGTTCATCCTCTGGTACTTAGCAGCTTGGTGTGATCTTCTGGCATTCTGCATCGAGACTTGATCACTATTGATGGACTGCTAAGTTGTACATGAAGCTTGACATGCTTGAGTACTTAGCAGTCTATCATATCTTCCTTTGTGTAGCTGATCTTTGTTGTTGATGCTTGACTTCATCTTACTTCAGCATTGCACACTATTCACCATTTAGGATCTGCTAAGTCTTTGCTCCTCAGATAGACTCTGTTTGGTAGTTAGCATCCTTTGAACACTGGTTGTCTTGTGTCCAGATTCGGTTCTGCATCTACTTCTTTTCAGCTCTAGTTGTTCATGGTGAATCGTAGAGTGGCTCTGAATATCTGCTTTCTGATCTGACACTTTCTCTAGTCTTCTTGGCCTTCTCGGTTCTCAGCTCAGATGCCAATGTGGTTGTCATTCTCCTTCTTGTTGAGTGAAGCCTTTAGCAGTTAAAGCTCTTCATCATATCTGCTTTACTTCTTCTCTGGTAGTCTCACTAACACTGAGACATATTCTGTTTAGCTTGTAGAACTCTCGTAGAGTCAACAACTCTTCTCCTTTGAAGCTTCAGCTGTTATATACTCCTCCATCAGCTTCCTGTTGGAATATAGCCGTTGGAAACTATTTGAATTGCTTCAAGGACTCTGAGCTATTTGGTGCAGACTGTTGATATGGCGTGACGACACCTTTTTTACTTTTCTGACACAGTAGTCTGCTACTTCACCTAGCACCTCTAAGATGTTATTTTCACACATCAGGCTGGTAGTCACCTTTACTTCTCCTTTTTTTTCCTCGATTCGAACCAAATGAGTTGTCGACTGCATCGATGCTCTCAATCACCAACGTTTGATTGTCAATCTTCATATTGAGATCTTGCCAGGACTCAATAATTGATGTTCAGCTCTCTCAACTTTCTGCTCTGTGATCTCCCGCTCACTCTTCATGATGAGGCTGAACTTAGACAATCCTCTCCGTCTGTTTTCTATAAGTTGACCAATATTTTTGTAAGTGCTTCATCAGTTTCTGCTGCTCGTTTGGAAAACACCGTGATCGTAGTCACCACTACGATCGTTGTCTTCTGTTGGTTTGACAGACACTGCAATCGTTGTCTTCCTTTTGACAGTCACTTCATTCATTGCCTTCTAAAGATCGTTTGTAGAAGACTTCTCTTGAATGGCTTCACTTCTCAACCAGTCTTGCTAATAGAGTTGGTGCCTCAATCTTCTGTTTTCTTGCAGGCCATTCAGAAGTTGCTCTTTGATCTTCTTTAGGTAGACTGCTTTCTGAGCCTTTACTACTCTTTCTAGAGACTATGATCTTTGCATACTTCAACAGTGCTCAGTTGTTGAGAATCGTAGAGTGCTCTACAATTCTTCCTTGGCATTTGTGAGCACTTAACTGCTTACGTTTAAGCCTTGTTTTGTAGACTGCGATTTGGCTTTGGTTCTGCAGACTACTATCTGGCTTTGGGCTTTTGCAGACACTACGACTCCGAGTGTAGTCTGCGACTCTGAGAGTAGATCATATGACAGACTACGATTTCTGCCTTAACAACTGTAGTCTCTTGACTGTTCTGCCCAACTACGATTTCTGTCTTTGATATGATCTGCAGGCTCCACGACTTTGACTGAAGACTACGATTCTTGACTTGGCTCGGCAGGCGCTCGACAGGCTGTCTCCACAATTCTAAACTTGGCTTTCTCGACAGACTACTATCCTGAGAAAGTCTTCCTCGACACACCACAATTCTGCCTTGTCTCTCTTGGCAGACTACGACTTCGAGAGTAACTATATTTAAAGACTACGGTTCTGCCTTGATAGTCTCCAATTCTCCTTTGTCTCTCCTGGCAGACTACGAAGGTTAGTGTAGTGCTCGACGATCAGACTGGACTATCTATTACATTTTATAAGATCAACCTAACAAACTTGATCTTTCTATTCATAGTCCTTGTACATTGTAATCTTTTGAAGGACTTCACAAGGCTGTTCATTTATATAGCATCAACCTGACACATTTGATCTTTTTAGTCTAAGTCCTTGTACATATGTCTATCATCTATTAAGGACTTTAGAGCTTTCATCAATGCAAACATAGTTGCATATTCATTCATTAAGTTCATAATCAAATCTTATATAAATAGGAATAACATTCTCATGCATATTCCTAACACAAGAGATGGAAGAGAACATTGAAGCTCATTCCCTTGTGATTTATCAACGCTTCAATAATATGATCGATTCTGCCAATACTTTTCCTAGTAACTTGGGGACTAAGCTCTCAAAGAGACTGAAGGAGATCATAAGAGAGATGATTGACAGTCTGAATAAAAGGGATCAAATTCACTTTCAGGCTTCCAACAAGCACAAGGAAGTAGTTCTCCTCCTTCAGAAGACTCAGGAATCTCAGAATAAAGTTATTGCTGATCAGATCCACAAACTAAGTATCTCTCTGCGAGAGTTCAAAGAGTATTCTTTAACTCAAGTAAGGCAGACATACAATGCCTTGGCCATGTTGCATCAACAAAAATCAGATTCTGAGGTTATAGTTCAAAAGAATCGTAATGACATTGCCCAGTTGCGCTCTCAAATACACGAACTGGTGCAAGGAGTAAATTATCTGTCCGAAGACATTCGAACCCTGGATGCTGACATAAATTGGGAAAATACAGGGGAAAGGGAGAAAGGCACAGAGAAAAGCAACAAACAGAAACAAATATCATAGTCTTCAAGGAGCAATCGTAGGAATCAGCCTCCTACAAGACAGCCTCGCAATCAGCCTCAACGATCAGAACATCGCTAACCAATTATTATGGCAACCCCTCTGAGGAGCCAAGGCCCAACATCTTTTAGCTCACAAAGAGTATCTTACACTGGCTTGAACATGCCCATTGGAGATCCTGCCTTTATGAACAGACATAATAAGAATGAAAATCCTAGTTTAAGTGAGCTAGAAGAGATTGCAAGGAGAGATGAAGCTAGCAGAAGAAGGAGAGCTGAAGAATATACTAATCCTCCAAGAACCAAGAGGCCAAAAAGATAGAAGATAAGTTTTCATTTATTGTTATTCATGTAACTATTATGAATTGTAATACCCGTTTTACAACATCAATAAATTCATGCTTATTCTCTAGAATTTCAGTTGCTCACTGAAACATTAAGTCATATTTACTTTCTAGCATCCTGCATTATAATTTGATGATATGATGCAAATCTCCTTAGTTAAGTTAACATCAAATAGGGAGAGATTATTGAGAATTGCATATTCAAATTTTATGTTGAAAGTAAATAAATGTGCATGTATTTTTCAATATTGTAAAGTCCTTATTAGAACATATGTACAAGGACTTAGATTGAGGATCAAAATTATTAAGTTGATCTTAGCTGAACGTTTATCATTCTGTAATTGAATGTATATAAGAAAGATCAAGCTTCTTAGGTTGATCTCTTGAAATGTAATAGTTAGCCTTAACAGATTCCTAGTCTGTCGAGTCAGCCAAGAGTTTGCAGAAGCCAAGGCAGAATCGTGGAGTGTCGAGAAAGTCACTCTCAGAATCGTAGTCAGTCAAGGAAGCCATGTTCAGAATCGTTGAGATAGTCTGTCGAGCGCCTGTCGAGCCAAGTCAATAATCACAGTCTTCTCTCAGAAACGTGGAGTCTGCAAGTTATCGCAAGATAAGATCGTAGTCAGTTAAAGCTTAAGCAGAATCGTAAAGTACTCTACGATCCAGACTGAATCGCTTACAAGCACTCCAACACACAACGATCAAGATCATGGTGTGAAGACAACGATCATGGTTCTTCTTCAGTTAGCATCAGAAGTATCAAGATTCGCCTATCTGATGAAAGAGGATGTCTAACAAATGAAGAATGGCTTATGAACGTTGACATTTCGGGAATCCCAATGCTCTATCATATATCCTTAGTTTGAATCGAAGAAACGTGAGGAAAAAGATAAGGTGACTACTTTCTGTCTGCTGAAAGTACCTTTTTAGGTGTTAGGTGAGAAAGTAGTTTGCAGTGTCAGGTGAGTCAGACAGTAGTACACCATATTCCGAGAAAGTCAACATCAGTGCTCAAAAACGTCTGGAAAATTAAATGCTCTAACGGAAGCCTTTCAACGAGAAGATTTTAAAGGCTCCTTCATAAGGAAAACAGATTGAAGATTTCAGACAAGCAAGCAAGAACGCACAAAGCTCAAGAACACTCAAAGCCAAACTCTACGATCTAGAAAGAATAGCTTGCTTCGTTACTCAGTTCTTTAGAACTTATGCTTAACGGCAACTTAGTAGCACCAACGAACTAAACTCTCATTACAGTGTATTCCAAGTCTGCTGGACTTGAAGAGTTCTTAGTGAACTAGAAGTGTCAAGTCTGCTGGACTTGAAGAGTTCTTAGTGAACTAGAAGTTCCAAGACTACTGGTCTTGAAGGAATCTCAGTGATTCAAAGTTGTATCGATATCCTTAGTGGATATCCTACTCGTGGAGTAGAAGAGTGGATTAGAAGTCTTGAGTGCTCTGAACCACTTAAAACCACTGTGTCATTTATATTCACTAACTGCTATATCTGCCATAACTGCTAATCGAACTATAAACTTGTTTTATCTTAAGGGGAACAAACAAATCATATTCCGCTGTGGTTAATTAATTATTTAATTAACAGATCTGATAAGTTATTTTGAAAAGCCAAAAGTTTTAAAATATCTATTCAACCCCCCTTCTAGATAACTATTTGTGCCTCCGGGAACTAACAGTAATTACTAATATGGATCCAAAATTGAACCAACCCATAACCTAAAAACTAGTTAACCAACCCAATAGATCCAAATGGTTTTGGTTAACTATATGGTTTTCAACCTAAATTGTCAGCTCTACATTGGATACTGCCTTTATATAGGTTAATAAAACAGAAAATAAAAGATGTACAATTTCAAGGTACATAACCCAAGCAAACTTAAAAAGAAATTAACAAGTAATTTAAAGTTAAACAAGCTTTTCATCGGTACTTTTTGGCGTGAAGTTTTTAGTTTACTAGGTACTCAACCAGGGGCGGAACTAGAACGTTTTTAGAGAAGGGTAAAAATACATCAGTAAAAAAATTTATTTATTGACACTTGGAGCGCTTCTTTCGACTGTACGACTGAGAGGAGGCAACTTATCCTGCGACTCTACATAGTTTGAAAACGTCTCAAAATTTTGGTCAATATCAAAATTTATGTAGAAATATTTTTTTTATTTCATGTAGAAATACCTGAGAGGGATTTGTGTAGAAATATTATTTTTTTATGTGAAAATATCAATTTTCTATATAGAACAAAGAAAATTAATCCATAAAGAAATCAACAAAGGGGAGAGTCTTTGAAGTAAATTCATGATGTTTAAAAATATAAAATGTTTGTAGAAAATAATTTGGTAAATAAAGAACTTGGTTTTTGTGACCATTCTTAAACCTCAAGTTGTGACTTAGATTTGATTGTGTTTTAAGTTCTTTCATTTGAATTTTATTGTAAAATAAAATTTATTCTATTTTTTAATTTATGGAGCGCATGTAGAAAATTTTAGACTGCTATTATAAACTACTATTATTATACATATATACATGTGTGTGTGTGTGTGTGTATATATATATATATATATATATATATATATATTGACTATTAACATATGTATGAAATTGACTATTAGTATATGTATTAATATATAGCATGTGCAGAATTTTGGTGGGTGGTCATATGACCCCCTTCGCCCCTGGTTCCGCCCTTGTACTCAACTCTGTTATAGTCTTATCATCCCGAGAGTGATGGACAGATAGAGAAAGTTAATAGATGTCTTGAAAACTACCTTAGATACCACATGGTATTTGGCCTAGCGGTATGACTTGTCTCATGATTTTTATGGGGTCGAGAGTTTGATCCTTGGTGGCAGCAAAGGGGTGTGTGTGGTGTGTGTTAATGTAGTAAAAAAAAATTGAACTCAAGAAAGTGTTGAGCAGTAAATTCCCTGCAATATGACCTGAAGGACAATTTTTGGTTGAACCAATCGCTGTTCTGGATAGGTGTTTGGTGAAGAAAAATAATCGCCTAGTTAAACATATAAAGTATTTTCTTATATCATATCCATTCCATATCACAAAAAGTGTCTCATTTTTTAAATTTACATATAAAAGTGTCCCTCCAAGTTGTCACCCAATTTTAATTTTACCCTTTACATGGCAAAAATATCAATTGAGTACTTCAAGTGACCAATTTAATTTAATCGAGTCCCTTCATCGCAAACATCTCAAAATGAGTCGAAGTAAATGTCAGTAGTCATTTAAATCAAATTGTCAAAAGGAAGAAGAAAAAGAAAGACAGTTGATATTATTGATGTGAAAAATGAGGGTGCTCGCCGATAACTGTAGCTTGAAGTACTATTCAATGGGTTGTTAGAAAAATTATAAAAGTATTTCCAACTAAATGTTCAAGGGGTTGTTGATAACTGTAGCTTGAAGTATTGTTAATGGCAGCGCATGCTCTTGCACGAGCAGCCGGTTCTAAGTCTGATCAGGAGGTTTGGGGACAATCTCCTCCCTCTTTTCTTGTTGATGTGTTGGCCTCTAATTTATGATTAATGAAATATAACCTTTTCAAAAAAAATGTTATTTGTTTTACCAATAACATTTTTAGTGAAATATCAAAAACTAAAAGAAAAAGGAAAAGAAAAGTAATTTGGCAAACAGGGCTTATTTGAAGTTCCTACTAGAAAAATAGGATTTATTTGAACTGACCTGCAAAAAACATTAAAAATAGCTTAGACTAAGTTTTGTGTTATTAATATAATATCTTTGCTGGATTTGGTGTTGGCCCATATACGTTTATTATCTATTTGCTCAAATAGTGGGTGAATACTTATTAAAGTAAGATTGCGTTTTCTTATTTGGTGGGATAAGGAGATCTAACTTGGGAAGGAAGCGATCAGTCATTAATTGTCGTTATAAGATGATTCTAAAAAGGACTCCTTCTCCTAGTTAAATTCGGGTGGGCATGACTTCTATAAATACAGCAACAAGCAAGAGTTGGGGAACACAAGAACATATGACACAAATAAACAATTTGTACTCTCCTTGTTATTATAGTGGATTTATTCTCTCTCCGTGGTTTTTTCTCAATTGAATTTCTATGTAAATTCTTGTGTCCATATTTTATATCTCTTATAATGATGTGTGTATATTTATCTGTGTGTATTTCATGAGTTTAATTTCATAACAATACAATCAATTACTTCAACAACCGTTATCGCTGTTTTGGCCTGCTATTTTGGTAATTTCGTCAGACGTATAAAATATGGCATTAACATTGGCGCCGTCTGTGAAAAACAAAATTTTGTTCGAAAAATCACCAATTACTGAGATATAATGAAGACGATGCAATTATGAGATTGGTTGAAATATTTTGATCTATATAACATGCAGAACCATGAGCAATTCAACTAAAGCCAAGTCTTTTATCTCTTTCTTTATCTATAAATTTTTTCTGACAAGTATGTACTAACATTCAAGTACTCATTCATCAATTAGAATTCTTGATATATAATTAATATTATTATTCAACATTATCATATTCATGTCCTAAATAATTCCACCTGGGTGAGTTGTTTTACACTATGCACGTGGGTTTATATTAATTACCTTAGTATACACATGGGCATGTTGATATTTCAAACAAGTGAGATTTATATTAAGGCTGAAAGACACTTCTGTCTCTCCAAGTTGTCACTCACTTTTAAAATTATTCTTAAAATTTATTTTTCGTCACTTAGGTCCTTAAAGTGACATTTTTCTGGCATTTTCGTTCCTCATACCTGATTTGACCACAACCCGACCCATTTTGACCAAATTTTAACCCAACCCCAATTTTTAATATTTTAAAACAATAATGATATTTAATATTTTAAAAAAAATTATTATTTTTAAAATAATTGTAAAATAATAATTATTTTTAATATTTTAAAATAAAATATTTATTTTAAAAATATTTATTTATTATATTTAAAATTAAATATTATTTTTAAAAAGTTATAAAAATTGTTATTATTTTAATGAAAAAATATTAGAAATTTTATTTTTTCAAAAAGGGGTAAAATTTCATAAAATATAGATTCAAAAAACTTAAATAAGAAAATAAAACTTTATTTTTTTAAAATGTAATTTTTTTTTCATTTTTTATGTAAAACTTTATTTTAAGAAAAAAAGTGATCATTATTATATGTATTCTTAATATAGGAATTTTCAAAAACAAAAACTAAAAATAGAAATTAAAATAAAAAAACAGTAAAATATAAATAGAAAAGCTGATTCAATTTTTTTAAAAAAATAAATTAAAATGTTTTAAAAATAATAATTATTTTCTGGAACAAAATTTGATTTTTTTTATAAAAAAAAATTAAGTAAAGTTTTTTAAAATATATATTTATTTTCACAAAATAATTTTTTTTCAAGATGTGTAAATTTTCATAAAAATAATTAAGATTTAAAAAAAATTTAACTTTACTTTTTTTGAATCTATATTTTTTTTGAAACTTTACTCATTTTTGAAAAAAATATAAGTTTCTAATATTTTTTCCTTAATATAATAATTATTTTTAAAAATTATATTTTATTTTAAATATAAAAAATATTAATTATTTTAAAAAGAATATTTTATTTTAAATTATTAAAAACAATTATTATCTTATTTTAAAATATTAAATTAAATTACTGTTTAAAATATTTTTAAAATAATATTTTCTTTTAAAATACTAAAAATAATAATTATTTAAAAAAATATTTTATTTTTAAATATAATTATTATTTTAAAAATATTAAAAATAACTAGTTTTAAAATAATTATTTTATTTTAAAATATTTAAAATAATTATTATATTTTAAAATATTAAAAATTGGGGTTGGATCAAACTGAGTTGGGTTGGGTCAAAATTTGATCAAAATAGGTCGGGTTTGGTCAAATCGGGTGTAACGAAAACGCTAGAGAAATATCACTTTAAAGGCCTTACTGACGAAAAATGAACTTTAGAGACGATTTTAAAAATAAATAACAGCTTGGACGAACAGAAGTTCGGCCTTTATATTAATTACAGTAGTACACGGGCCCATGCATATATTGGAGGAAAGAATTAACTTTTCAAGTTCCCATGTGCCCTAGAGATGGCCAAATTGGCTTATTCTCACATACTGTTAAAAAAAAATTCTGGGTAAAATTTCCTCACTAAACACTGCATTAGTCTCAAGAAATTTTTAATCCCTTTCCTCACTAAACACTGCATTAATCCGATTCTCCACCAAATTTGAATTTGTTTGTCTCTGAATTGTCACTTTCAAGATGAGAACGCGATTTATGTCTGTGAGGTGAGGGAGAGATACATAAAAATGTGTTTGGCAGCAACACAACCCCAAATCCCACCGGAATTACCCTGTACCACTCCACTCTAACTAGAGACAGAGCAGTGTTGAACGACATCCTCCGGCCTCCAGCTTTTTCACGGTGGTGATAATCAAATTCGTCTGTGAGCTGTCTACAGATTAACAAGGCACTGTTTGGCTCTCTGCAATAAAAAAAATAGAATAATGTAAAAAGTTCAAAAAGTGATATGACCATCTTATCCTCTGGTCTTTGTGGCAGATAATTTAAGCAAGTATAAGGCTCTGTTTGTTTATTTCAAAAAGCAGCTATCATAGCAAATGTGTGTTTCTTTATCTATTACTACATTTCAGTTTTGAAGTGCTATGAATTCTTTGAATTGGCAGTGTGTTGTTCAATGCAGGTTTATCGTCCTCAAGTTCGAGCTAAGCAAGGGCAATGGGGATGCTGCATTGTTATTTGTCAAGAATTTGCAGGGAAAACCTGATCGAGAAAAAAAAATCATTGTTCAAAGATTAAGCAGGTATGGGCCATCTTTGGAGGCTGCAACAGAAATAAGTGGCACTGCCCCATTAAAGATCACGATTTTGCACCTCCGACCATTTTCTCGGATTCTTCTTCATCACTGTTGTCTATTGTAATCACAAATTTCCACAACTAGTTAACCTGAGCTTGATATAGAGAAAACAGATACCTTAAGTATTTCCCAATGGTTATAAACGATGTCGGCTTCCCTTCGGAGTAATAAAAGGATGCGGCTAATGCATTATTCTACAACTTAAATCAAGAGAAGGACAATTCAGACTCCAGAGTATTGAAACAGCAGTCTCAAATGGAGGAGCGCTCGTGAAAGAATCTTCATCCTAAAAACAGGGCCAGACACATTCGCCACTTCGGCATGCATAAAATAAATTTTATAACGGATTCAGACAGCTTTGAGACTTGGGTTAATTTTTGTATCACCCCGACGCCAGTTTCATTTTTAAGGACATCGACTCCAACTTCGGCACCATAACCCCCGAGCACAGACCCATGAACGGCAGAGAGGTCATCGACTAAACCCAGTACACTATTTTCTTTCTCTCCGGTCACGGACAAAGGTTAGCAAATTCAAGTAAGGTACAAAGGCTTTCGAATGGACAATTTTTCTAGAGAAAGAGACCGAGATTTCCCCACTACAATCAGACAAATTCAACTAGATTATTCAACAAAAGTTTTGCGAATTTTTGATCAATAATTTGTTGAATAAATATTTCTGTTTTGGTGAAGTTTTGCGATTTCTGGGGCAAAATTTTTGGTAAAAATTGAGATTGATTTTGAAGGTTTGTGATGAATGACGCTCAACAGTTGGTTTGTGATGTAATATGGCACTGGTTGTCACACATAAAAACGATGTCGCTTTACATTGGTCGAGAGGTTTTAAAGTTATGGAACGGAATATGTGCAAAGATAACAACAGAGCTCGGCCTTCTTGCTGAAAGTTGGAAGTATATTTTCGGTGGTCTTATTTGTCAGATTCATCGCAGTATGATGATGTTCCTATGGTTGGTGAAAATATGGGTTTGGAGCCTTGAAATCAAGTGCAGTAACTTCACTCTTCTTATTACGGAGCAAGTCAGGGTACATTGAAGATGGATGAGGATAAATTGGCTGGGGGCAGGATATACTATCATGGTATAAGTTTCGACAGTTCGAGATGTTCACTCCTGAGTGATGACACTTCAGGCAGCAATGGTTCACTTTCGGACGATAGCAGTTCACTTCGGACGATAGCAATTCACTTCGGAGTATATCACATCGGCTCCTGGGAGCGAGCAGGATTTTTGGTGTTCCGCGGTATCTGTTCGGCTCTTGGGAGCGAACATGATTTTTGGTGTTCGGTGATATCTGTTCGGTTCCTGGGAGTGAACATGATTTTTGGTGTTCGATAGAATCTGTTCAGTTCCTGAGAGCTAACATGATTTTTGGTGTTTGATGGTATTTGTTCGGCTCCTGGGAGCGAACATGATTTTTGGTGTTCGGTGGAATCTGTTCGGCTTTTGGGAGCGAACAAGATTTTTGGTGTTCAGTGGTATCTGTTCGGCTCTTCGGAGCGAACAAGATTTTTGGTGTTCAGTGGAATCTGTTCAGCTCCTAGGAGCGAACAATATTTTGGGGTTCGGTGGACCATGTTCAGTTCCTGGGGAAGAACATTTTTTTATGGAATTCGGTAGAGTATTCAATTCCTGGGAACGAATACATAGTTATATTTAAGTGTTTACTTCTGTGAATGAGCTCTTTTCTTCTTTATATGGGTTCAGACCTTTGGGCGTTCCCTTTGGTTATTTTTCTTCCTTACTTATTTCTTAAAAGAGTTACTTATCGTTTATTGCATATAAATAGAAATGTATCTTCGGTTGTGATAAGGTTGGTTCGATTGTGATAAAGTTGGTTCGGTCGTGATAAGGTTGGTTCTCTTTATCTTCGGTTGTGATAAGATTGGTTTTCTATATCTTTGGTTGGAATAAGGTTGGTTATGTATATCTTTGGTTGGGATAAGGTCGGTTATTTGTCTATCTTCGGTAGTGATAGGGGCGATTATTTATCTATCTTAGAATTGAATAGAGGAGTGAGGCGGCAATATTGAGAGCCAAAAGTTTATGTTCGGCATATGGTGTTTGGGTGTGACAACTCGTCTTCGGCAGATACAGATCTTTTGTTGGTATAAATTTGCATACTTTTTTATTTTAAGTTTCTTATAAATAAGAGATTGGGGGGCAATGTTGGGATGCAATTATTTGGGTATAGCCAAAAAAGTAGTCGAATCTATTTAATAGACTGGATTTGGTGTTGGCCCATATACGTTTATTATCTATTTGCTCAAATAGTGGGAGAGTCTTTATTAAAGTAAGATTGTGTTTTCTTATTCGGTGGGAGAAGGAGATCTAACTTGGGAAGGAAGCAATCAATCATTAATTGTCGTTATAAGGTGTTCTAAAAAGGACTCCTACTCCTAGTTGGATTCGGGTGGACGTGACTTCTATAAATACAGCAACAAGCAAAAGTTGGGGAACACAAGAACTTATGACACAAATAAACAACTTGTACTCTCCTTATTATTATAGTGCATTTATTCTCTTCGTGGTTTTTTCCAATTGAGTTTCCACGTAAATTCTTATGTCCATATTTTATCTCTCATACAATGATGTGTGCATGTTTATCTGTGTGTATTTCGTGAGTTTGATTTCATAACAATACAATCAACTACTCCATCAACCGTTAGCGCTGTTTTGGCTTGTAATTTTGATGATTTCGTCAGGCGTACAAAATCTGGCGTTAACAATTCACTTTGTATTTATTTGTGTATTCATGGCCTAACCTCACTACCAAAAATCTGGGCATCTGAGATGGAAAAATTCGTCTCAAATACAGCAGAATCTGTCTCAAAATTGATTTTGAGACAGAAGAGACAGATTTTGTCTGTCTCAAAATCCGTGTCAGTAGGTCGCGTCGCTAATTTGTCAGTCTCAAATAAAAAATTTAGATACGAAAAATGTCCGTCTCAAATCCGTCTCGAAATATTAGATACGGAAAATATGCGTTTCAAATTCGTCTCAAAACTGACCCATAGGGAGCTGACTTTTGAAATCGATTTTGCTGGTTTCAAATTTGGCGGGAAAAATTAGCGCCCTTTTTTTAGCACACGTAATTTTAGACGAAAAAAGTTGTTTCAAATCCGTCTCAAAATTGGTAGACAACTATTTTTCCTACGCATATTTTGAGACGAGTGGGAGCTGTCGTTGACACTCAAAAATTAACCTCACTTTCACTTCACAAATTTAAATAATTAGCACAGTAATAAGCAAGGATCAATCCCACAGAGAGTAACTCGTTTTAGATTTATTCATATATTTTTAACAGAAAATAAAAATTGGGGTTTTTTTAATTGTTTTCAAACTAAGAAAATAGAATTTAACTGATGAGTTTAACCGAAAATGTGACAATTTCAGTTTCTTAGTTCAGCTTCACCAAGTACAACAATTAATTAATCAAATTGTTATTATTTACCCTTCAATGAAACTATTAGCCATAGATAACAATAAGCTCTGCTATCCGAAATTCTCCTTAGTTATTTACTGTATGAAACAAACTCTTTACCATATTCAACTAGCATACAACCTAGAACAAGCTCTCTAGATTTAATATGATAGAAGCATTAAGAAATAGAGAATTAGGCTAATCCAAGCAACAAACACATAAGTTCGATTTGTTTAATTTATTTTCTAATAATCTTAGCAATACACAAAAACTTGTCCACAATTAGTATTACCAAGTTGCTACTTATGATGAAGACAGATATCAATTACACGTAATAGCAATCTTAATCTAGCAAATGATAATGATCAAATTAACTCAATTGGCCATATCAAATCAATTAAATCAATTAGCATGCAATCAATGAAAACAGATTATCAGAAGAAATTTCACACAAGAAGGAATAAATAATAATACTCAATTAATCAATTACTTGTAACAAAGTTCCACCTCCCTTTAGAACTGAATAAAGAAACTAGCCTGACATGCTCCAATTCTGCATTTCAATGAGGTATGATAGTTGGTAGAAGATTGAATGAAATAAAAACATGACTATCATCCTCTATTTATAATGCTAGACAAAGATCTAAATCCTATGAGAACTAGAAATCCAAATCCTAAAAGTAATTACAAATCATAACTAGTTTTCATAAAGAAATAGAATCCAATAAGGAATAAAATCTCAGTCCAAAGCAATCCTAATTCTAATAGCAATATCAATCCAAATCCATGTAGAAATCTCCAAAATCGCGAAAGTCAAACTCTAGTCAAACCTCGCTCTGCAATCATATTTTCTTTTTCTCTTCAATTCTGCTCCAAGTCAACTTGTTTCCATCCTCTTAACTTTAATTCACCTAAAAACAATAAACACCTTAATAAGTCCATATACACCACAAAACATGCAATAAACTAAACATAAAGGAATCAAAATATATGAACATTATGCACTCATTAAATTCCCCCACACTTAGCCTTTACACGTCCTCGTGTAAACCAAAGATTTGATTTCTAGAAAAATTCTATTTAACCATAGTGTCAAAAAGGCTTCAAGGTACAAATCATAATTATCAACACTAAACCCACAAGAATATAGTCAATGCTTCATCAATCAACTCAAAACAACAACCATGCCTTTTTACCATTGAATTTGATTAAATCAAATTGTGCCCACATAAACAACTGTTCTATGATCCACACACTTACTTAACTTAGTTATCATGGAGCAAAAACCGTGCACACCGCTCAATACTTAAGACATACTTTTCCTGCTTTATTTTTACAAGAACCTTTCCATCTTTCTTTTGGTTTCAGTGAATGCATTTTACGCTCCACACATTCCTCAATCTTTCTTTTGTAAGTGAGTACATTTTATGCTTCTTCTCACTTATTCGCACGTGTTTATGGGAGATTGCGTTTTACGCTCCATTTCATCCCACCACATGGGTTTTCTTTTGTTTCTTTTTCAATTTTTTTTAGCAGATTCTCACTGTGAATAACAACTTTTCTAATTTTTTTTCACATGGTCCTGTAAATAGCATAAGCAGTTCAATAGTTCTAAAGCATGAGATTAGTGCACATAGACAACTCCACAGATAACTTAGCCAACTAAGCATATATCACATGTTCAAGTTCTTATGCAACTACGAATTTAATTCAAATCAGTTATTATGGATCATGGCTTAGTTCTCATTAATCATAAACCAAATAAGCATCAAATAAAAGCTGAAGTTTAGTATTGATTTCTAATTTTTGACTTTAACCTTCGGAACACATAGGCAAATAGAATCATGGAACCCATTTTTTTTTAAAATTTTCAAAAGGCATCAAAATTTCAAATTTCTTACCAAGAATGGATTGATATCCCTAAAGAAAAACCTAAAACCTCCCCCCACACTCGAACCTTACATTGTCCCCAATGTAAGAAAATCATACAAAGCAGAGAATATTATTCAACTAACATGCAAAAACTAAAAAATAAAAGAAGAAAAAAAAATCAAATCTGAGTTCTTGGGTTACCTCCCAAGAAGTTGCCCTTGTTTATTGTCTTTAGCTCGACATCATGCCTTTCTTCTCATCCTTCATAGATTGGATCATCCAGCTCCACCATCTCAATATTTTCCACCTGATGTCCCTCATAGAACAGTTTCAATCTATGTCCATTCACCTTAAAAATCTTTCCTGTAATTGGACTATGAATCTCAACTGCATCATGAGGAAACACATTAGTAATAAAAAAAGGACCAACCCATTTAGATCTCAATTTACCTGGAAATAACTTAATCCGAGAATGATATAGCAAAACTTTATGCCCCACAACAAAGGTTTTTCGCACAATCTGCTTATCATGAAAGGCCTTGGTCTTTTCCTTGTAAATCTTCGAACTTTCATAGGCTTCATTCCTCAATTCTTCCAACTCTTGTAACTGCAACTTCCTGTGTACTCCAGTTGCCTCCAAACGCATGTTGCACTGCTTGATTGCCCAAAAGCCCTATGCTACAACTCAACAGGTAAGTGGCATGGTTTTCCAAACACAATCATGTATGGTGACATCCCAATAGGAGTTTTGAAAGCAGTTCGATACGCCCAAAGTGCATCATCTAATCTTAGACTCCAATCCTTCTTGCTCGGGTTGACTACCTTCTCCAAAATAGATTTGATCTCCCGGTTGGATACCTCAGCTTGACCATTACTCTGCGGATGAAAGGATGTAGAAACCTTGTGCATCACATTATATTTCTTGAACAAAGTCGCTAACACCCTATTGCAAAAGTGAGTTTTGCGATCGCTAATGATGGCCCGTGATGCTCCAAACCTGACAAATATGTTAGTCCTGACAAAATCTGCAATAATTTTAGAATCGTCAGTCCTAATGGCTTTAGCTTCCACCCATTTTGAGACATAATCAACAGCCAAAAGAATATATACATTCCCAAAGGATGAAGGAAAAGGTCCCATAAAATCTATACCCCAAACATCAAAAATCTCAACACCTAAAATAGGAGTTTGAGGCATTTGATTTCTTTGAGAAATATTCCCCGTCCTTTGGCAATTAACACATGTTTTACAAAACAGATAGGAATCTTTAAAAAGTGACGGCTAATAAAAACTACTTTCCAAAACTTTGTTAGCAGTTCTTTTTGGACCAAAATGTCCTCCACAAGCATGAGAATGACAAAAAGCTAGATTAAATTTGAAGTCATTATTTTGGCACACATCTTCTAACTATCTGGTCAGTACAAAATTTTCATAAGTATGGATCATCCCAAATATAGTGTCTAGAATCACTCTTTAGCTTTTCCTTCTAGGATTTGGAAAATTCTATAGGAAAATATGCACTTACCAAATAGTTCACCAGATTTTCATACTAGGGGGTTTCAGCATGGATGGAAAGTAGCTGCTCATCTGAGAAAGAATCACGTAATGGTAGTTCATCCTCTTCTTTCAACAATCTACTCAGGTGATCCGCTACCAAGTTGTCTGCACCCTTCTTATCTTTGATCTCCAAGTTAAATTCTTGCAAAAGGAGAATCCATTTGTTAATCCTAGGTTTAGAGTCCTTCTTAGTTAGCAAATACCTGAGCGCAACATGGTCAGAATAAAACACAAATAAAAAAAATATTATCGAAATTTATCTAAAGAAAAAACCACATATAAAAGTTCTTTTTCAGTTGTGGAATAGTTTATCTGAGCCTCATTCAAAGTCCTAGAGGCAGAGTAGATGGTATGAACAACTTTGTCACTCCTTTGTCCTAACAAGCCTGTAAGACCCCTGTGACACCCCCAAATCCGGGTACTTCAATTCCACGGGACTTGGTGTTCACTGTACGAATATCATCTATCTATCTACCCATAGAAATGCAAACCATGAAATAAATAAAAATAATCCTCCCCTTATGGGTTTACAACATCTGAAAATAAATACATCAATCCCAGGTAATACTAACCTTAAACATCTGTGCGGAACATAAACAATTAAATAGTCTTACACAACTTTAACATAGAGCTGAAACATAAACATATAAAATAAACAACAAGTCTTCATCACTTGTTGACCTTGCCCTTGCCTTTGCTAGTAGAAGGCTCGTCGGACCTTTCGTTCTTCACTGCAATGTTATTATTACGCAAGAGTGAGCACGATTGCCCACAAGTATAATAATATGACAACAATATAATAACATGCGAGTGAATCAAAGACATCTGAATAAAGAAACTCAACTTCTGACTCGAGGATAAATAATAGGAATCAAAAGAACATCTGAGGGTCATAAGACCTTGAACTATATCCTAGGTTGTAAAGTGTTTATGCTTTAAACCTTTAACAGTCATAAGACTATGGACTCTACTTCTCGTACTTAGGGGGATCAGCCCTTAGTACCATACTGTGCACAATATCTCAACGCTAAAGCGTAAATAATCCCCTATTAAAGGGTTGTTCATCTCAGTTTTGACATCAGAGTCCTCACCAAAGGAAGTTTGGTTTGGATAAGCTCAATAAGTATTCTAGAATTTAGAACGTACATCAACTATGGACTAGTCGAATAAATAAGGGTCACTAGTCCTATAAGTTCAACAATATCATCGATATTCAACTTGAATTGTAAATCTCAAGAGTATACAATCGAATAAGTATTGTATAGCTGAATCATGCTTAAAAAAAATAGTAATATCTCATATGAAAATCTCAACTTGAATAAACAAGGATAAGAACTTGCTCAATGTAAAAGTAAGATTTGAGTTTAGGAAACTTGCAAAATATTAAACAAGTTTAAGGATAGGAAACTTGCCTCTTGCACAAGCTACAATTTATAATTCACGTTCTTTATTAAATCCTACATATCAATACGTTCACAATACACATTAATCAATAACTCGATATACGTATCGAATCACACACATCGGTCTTGAGCATGTTATTGGACTATACAATTCACGATTCAAGTCATGTAATTAACTTATTAATTACTCACGTAATATAAGTTATTAAGCTCTTATTATATGTTTAATCATGTCTTCATGTTTATTACATTAGGTTCCAATTACATTTTCTGAACTTGAATAATTAAAATCTCATTTTTGGGAAAAATTACCAAGTGGCGCTGCAGCTCCACCATTTGAACTAAAAATGGCGCTGCAGCTCCACTGGCGCTGCAGCTCGGACTTTAAGCTTAAGTCTGGCGCTGCAGCTCCACTGGCGCTGCAGCCCCACTCTTAGGCTTAAATCTGGCGCTGCAGCTCCACTGGCGCTGCAGCCCCACTCTTAGGCTTAAAGTTGGCGCTGCAGCTCCACATGCCAGTTTCAGAATCTGTAGTTCGCGAATAACATAGAACAGAGCACCCAAAACTTTGCTCAAACAATAAATTAATCATACTCATCAATTCTAGACTTTACAGAAGTATAACCCAACACTTATAGCATGATTTTGACAACTTAAACAACTAAATTTAAACCCATAAATTCCATGTTTTTGCTATTTTTCAAAGTTTCGTCAATTTTCATGAAATCACACAATACAGATTCGTTATAACACCAAATCAGTCCGTTTAAGTTTCGTTCTTTTTGCTTTTACATGTACAAACATATTAAGTCGTCAATTTACAGTTTTACATGCAACTAAGGCATCAAATTTCATACATACAAGCTATTTTCAAATATTTTTCACTGTAAACTCAAAACTTTCTTTTTAAACACAATCTAATGGATTAATTCAACCAAAATAGTTTATAAACATCATATAATGATTTATACATACTACCTAACATATATCAATCACTTTCTCATGTATTAGTCACAAAATTCATTTACAGAGAACTGAAACTAATTTTTCTATGAAAATTCAAGAACATGAGAAATAGAGATTATAACTTGGATTCTTACCCTTTGATTCTTGTTTAGATGATAGAAAACTCTTCTTTGATTCTCCAAACCTTCTTCAATCTCACTCTCTCTTAAATTTTTCTCTTTTTCTCTCTGTGTTCTCTAACTTTCTTAACTGATGAATGTAATATATGATATATGATATACTACTAATATGATATACGTGTAATTAGAAGTCGTGGGTTATGGGTCGTCAGTTAATCCCACAATGGGTTAACTGGCTCCAACCCCCACTAAGGCTTTGTTTACTTGCCCCTTTTATTCTTCCTTTCCCATTAATTTAATTAACTTACTATAATATAGTTTAATAATGTCACACTTTTAATTAATCAATAATCCTATTTAAATCAATTAAATAAAATTGCATAATTCCAAAATAATTCACATAGTCACATAATTAAAATTCTTATTTATTAATTATGTCAAATCATTAAATCTCTAATTAATTATTAAATTAATTAGAATAACATTATGCTTATTAATTAATATATTAATCAAATAAGCTCAATTAAATACGTACTTTGAATATAAAATTCACCACATTAATTTAACTAACGTGACACATATAATTAAACTAATCTACCATAATTTCATCAATTAATTATTTAACTCAATAATTAAATCATTGATATTTATTTAATTCAATAAATATTCACATTAAATTATAAAAATCTTGTTCGTCACATCTTTCCCCCCTTAAAAGGATTCTGTCCTCAGAATCACGGTTCAATTAAAAATTCGTCCCGTTACATTCTCCCCCCTTACAAAGATTCTGTCCCCAGAATCGCATACACATAAATTAAGTAAATAAATGTGGGTAATTCTTCATCATATGCTCTTCGAGTTCCCACGTAGCTTCTTCAGCATTGTGGTTCCTCCAAATTACCTTAACAGAAGGTATAACTTTGTTTCTGAGGACTTGTTCTTTCCTGTCAACAATTTGAACAGGAATTTCTTCATAGGATAAGTCTTTTTCAAAATTTAGGGGTTCATATTCAATCACATGCTTGTAATCGGGTTTGTAGGGGCGTAAAACTGAAACATGGAAGATGTTGTGGATATTTTCTAGCGCCGGAGGTAAGGCTACCTCATACGCAACTTCTCCAATCCTTCGCAGTACCTCAAAGGGTCCAATGAACCTCGGGCTCAATTTTCCCTTCTTTTCGAATCTAATCTTCCCCTTCCAGGGAGAGACTTTCAAAAATACAAAGCTACCCGATTCAAACTCAATATTCTTACGGTGTGGATCAACGTATTTCTTCTGCCTATCTTGAGCGGCTACCAGTCTTGTCCGGATCATTTTGACTATCTCTGCTGTCTGTTGTACCAACTCTGGACCTAGCAATTGTCTCTCGCCAACTTCATCCCAGTATAGCGGAGTTCTGCATTTTCTTCCGTACAACGCTTCGTAAGGCGGCATGCCAATACTAGAGTGGTAACTGTTGTTGTAACCGAATTCCACAAGTGGTAGGTGATCATCCCAATTTCCTTTAAAATCCATGATGCATGCTCGCAACATATCTTCCAATGTCTGGATCGTTCTTTCACTCTGCCCGTCTGTCTGAGGGTGATAAGCTGTACTCATTCTTAACTGTGTCCCCATGCATTCCTGTAGTCGCTTCCAGAAGTTTGATGTGAAGCGCGGATCTCTGTCGGAAACTATTGACACCGGAACTCCGTGCCTCAAAATAATTTCTTTCACATATAGCCTTGCCAACTGGTCTAAGTTGAATCTGATTTTGATTGGAAGGAAGTGTGCTGATTTCGTCAGTCGGTCAACGATAACCCATACTGCGTCGTAGCCTTTCTGAGTCGTCGGAAGGCCAACCACAAAATCCATCGTAACGTGTTCCCATTTCCATTCTGGGATTTCCAGGGGTTGTAGCAAACCACTTGGCCTCTGATGTTCTGCTTTTACTTTCTGACAGGTCAGACACTTTGCAACACACTCAGCAACATCTCGTTTTAAATTTGGCCACCAGAAGTGCTGTCGAAGATCCTGGTACATCTTGGTACTACCGGGGTGAATCGAATACCGTGAGCTATGAGCCTCGCTCAAAATGTCCTCCTTAATCTCTAGCACTGACGGTACCCACACTCTATTCTCAAATCTCAGTAGTCCCTCACTGTCTATCTTGAATCTCGGTTCGATTCCTTCAGATATCTTTTTCTTAACCTTCTCACATTCTTCGTCCTGAAGTTGAGCTTCCTTAACTTTATCCAATAGGGTTGTACCAGCTTGTATCTGGAACAATTTCTCGTCAATCTCCATCAGATACTTCACTTCCAATTCCAGCTTTTCCATTGCTGAAATTAACTCCTCTTGAGCAGTTAACATCATCAATTTCTCCCGACCCTTTCTGCTTAAGGCATCGGCAACCACATTAGCCTTACCCGGATGGTATAAAATTTCACAGTCATAGTCCTTAATTAACTCCAACCACCTTCTTTGGCGCATATTCAAGTCCTTCTGTGTAAAAATATATTTCAGACTCTTGTGGTCTGTATATATTTCACACTTCTCCCCATAGAGATAGTGTCTCCAAATTTTCAAAGCAAATACCACTGCAGCTAACTCCAAGTCATGGGTCGGATACCCTTTCTCATAGTCTTTCAATTGTCGTGACGCATACGCAATGACCCTGCCGTTTTGCATAAGCACATAGCCAAGTCCTTTATGCGACGCATCACTATAAACCACAAAATTTCCTGTGTCATCCGGAAGGGATAACACAGGTGCTGAACTCAACCTCCTCTTAAGCTCTTGGAAACTTTCCTCACACTTCTCTGTCCAAACGAATTTCACCGATTTTCTAGTCAAATTCGTCAGCGGAGTTGCGATCTTGGAAAAGTCCTGAATGAATCTTCTACAATAACCCGCCAATCCAAGAAAACTCCTCACTTCCGATGGTGTTTTCGGCTGATCCCAGTTCATCACAGCTTCGACTTTAGAGGGATCTACCGAAATTCCGTCCTTGTCGATCACATGTCCAAGAAATTGCACTCTTTCAATCCAGAATTCACATTTCAAAAATTTGGCGTACAACTTCTCTCTTCTCAACGCCTCTAATGTTAACTTCAGATGTTCTACATGTTCTTCCTTGGTCTTCGAGTATACCAAAATATCGTCGGTAAAGACCACCACTAATTTGTCCAAAAAAGGCTTGAACACTCCATTCATTAAGCCCATGAATGCTGCAGGAGCATTCGTTAGACCAAATGACATCACCAGAAATTCGTAGTGACCATATCGAGTCCTAAATGCTGTCTTTGGGACATCCTCTGGCCTCACCTTCAGCTGATGATAGCCACTCCTCAAGTCTATCTTTGAAAAGTACCTTGCACCCTTCAATTGGTCAAACAGATCGTCGATCCTTGGTAATGGATATGTATTCTTAATTGTGACCTTATTCAGTTCTCTGTAGTCGATGCAAAGCCGCATCGTCCCGTCCTTCTTCTTCACAAACAACACCGGTGCTCCCCACGGCGATACGCTCGGTTGGATGTACTTCTTGTCCAGTAACTCTTGTAGTTGTACCATCAACTCTTTCATCTCTACCGGAGCCATCTGGTATGGTGCCTTCGATATTGGGGCCGTCCCTGGCGCCAAATCGATCACAAACTCAACCTCTCTGTCTGGCGAAAGTCCTGGTAGATCATCCGGAAATACGTCAATGAAGTCCCTCACGACTGGTATATCTTCCACTTTCGGGTTTTCTTTACGACTATCAACTATGTAGGCTAAATATCCTACACAGCCTTGTCTTAACAACTTCCTGGCCTGCATTATCGTCAGACAACTCGCTTGTCTAGGCGATTTGCTGCCATAAAACACAACCTTTGACAGGGTCATAAGGTTGATACACTTCCTCTGGCAATAAATTACAGCCCCATAATTGACTAGCCAATCCATTCCCAGAATAACATCGAATTCCCAAAGTCTAATCGGGATAAGATCTACGTTCATAATGTTACCCTTAATATCTACTCTACAGTTCTTGTGTACATACTTAACAGGGATCACTTCTCTATTCGCAATCTCTATGTTCATGGGGTATTCTAACTCGTCCATAGGAAGTTCTAAGTTCTTCGCAAAGTCATCAGATATAAATGAACAAGTAGCACCCGAATCAAATAGTACATAAGCATTAACTTTATTGATCGAAATGATACCTGACACCACATCGCGAGACTGTACAGCATCCTGCACGGTCATGTTGAAGGTCCTGGCGGTTGGTCGATTGGTTGCGGTTGGTCCCGTGATAGTTAGAGCACTTCCACCGCTGTTTCCTCTGTTCCCTCCTGATCCTGCCCCTCCAGATCCCTTCTTGGGACAGTCCCTTGCTAGATGGTCCTTTGAGCCGCAAGTGAAACAAGCGCCCTTCTTTGGGTTCGGACAGTTAGGTGCTATGTGGCCTTCCTGACCACAATTGTAGCATACTCGTTTTCCCTTCATACAGACCCCCAGGTGAGCTTTTCCGCAGGTCGAACAAGCTTCGATCCTCTTCTTTTGACCTCCTTGCTGATTCCCAGTTGATGAGTTATCATTCCACCTCCTCTTCTGATTATTACTCCCTCCCATGTTGCTACCACTAACCTTGTTAACTCCTTCACCCTCACTCTTTTTCTTCTTTTGGTCTTGATTGTACTTTGTAACAGCGTCACTCCCGCCTTCAGCGAGAATGGCCTTCTCCAACACCCCAGCAAAAGTGTTCAATTGGAGCATTGACACTTTGCTATACAACCAGGGCTTCAGGCCCTGCTCAAACCTCTTTGCCTTCCTCTGATCGGTGTACACTTGATACGTGGCAAACCTAGCCAACTCATTAAATTTTGCCGCATATTCCGGTACGGACATATTCCCCTGTTTCAGCTCTAGAAACTGAATTTCCATTTGATTCTGTGAACTGGTCGGAAAGTACATCTCGAAGAACATCTTCTTAAACCTCTCCCAGGTAATCACACCTTCACCTCCCCGGACCTTATTCGCTTGCCACCAATAGCTGGCCTCGGATTTCAGCATGAACGTTGCATAGGCAGTTTTCTGGTCTTCTCTGACTCTGGCGACGTCGAAAACTTTTTCCATCTCCATGACCCAGGTTTGAGCTTCTATCGGGTTCATGGTGCCTTTAAACTCTGGCGGTCCCACCGCCTTGAAGTCCTTGAACGTTGTGTTCGGTGGAGCTTGAGGTTGGTCGTTAAGCGCTCCAGCAAGTAAGTTTGCCAACTGCTGAACGGGGTTAGCATTGGCGTCGTTGTTGTTGTTAGTTGACCCTTCCTGGGCCGGTCGACGGTTTGGTCTTCTCCTTGGCGGCATATTTCTGTTAAGATATACGCTTATTAGAACTTTATTCAATCTTTTAAATATTTAAGGCTTAACTTAAATATTTAGACACAATCAGTCAACACATTATCTCAGATAAACTCTGATATATTACTAAATCAAAAGTTTTAACATAATACGATAGCATCACTGCTATTTACATCAACTATCCCGAGATAAGGAATCTACAGGATTTAAAACATAAAATATTCCTCTGTTTATAAACACATTGGAATTTACATTATTAACTACCAGATAGGTTTTACAAAATCAAATGTTCCTATCACTGCCCATTAAGGCGACGAACAGCTTTGCCACGCTCTTCTTCCATAATTCGGGACATCGTCCTGCGATCTAACATGTACGACGGTAGTCCTTCGAACTGAATTGGGTACCTCATAACCCGATCCTGGGCCTCGTCAATTGCATACTGAAGTGTAGAGTACGTCTCTTCAAGCTTGGCCTTCTTCGCCCGACAATTATCTTCTGCGAGATCTGCTCGTCGTGATTCCCTTACCCAAGCCTCCTCTGCTATGGCCAGCCTTGCTGATTTCTCTTTCAGTTCATTCTTCAATTCCTCTATTTCCTCTGACTTCTGCTCAGTTTGGCCTTTCTCGTGAACCAAATTCCACTCTACATTTCCCAAACGTGTGTGAAGAGCCTCAACCTCTCCATCCCTCAGCTCGATGGTAGACTGTTGAGTAACCGACCGCTCCCTCAGCTCCTGAACAGTATCACGTAACTCTATGTTACGGTCATACAGCTCATCATACATCTCAGCACTGATAGAGCTCGGTGGGAACTCTTCAGGGTCTTCCTCCTCATCTTCAGCTTCCTCAGCCTGAACCTCAATCTCCTCAGGGTCTTCCTCAGAGTCCTCCTCTGAATTAGACACCGGCACATACTGCTGACCAACGACTATGATTAAGGGTGATGGCTCTCGTTGGACTAACTGCTCCCAGACTACGTGAATATCTCGGGGCTCCTCCTCTCTAGCCTCTAGGGGTATAAGGTCCCTGGACTGACTAGGTTCTCCAGCATCTGTCATCCTGATAAATAAAATTTTAAGTTTTAGTAATTACGTGATGCTAATCGATACTCGAATATATAAGTATAAGCACATAATACATAAGGTAAGTTATTATCTTTCTTAGAACTCGATAAGAGTTATCATTACTATGTTCTCGATCTCTAAAAAGGCTACTATCCTAAGGTTTTCCCCCAACCTAAGATACATAACCTACGGCTTTGATACCAACCTGTGACACCCCCAAATCCGGGTACTTCAATTCCACGGGACTTGGTGTTCACTGTACGAATATCATCTATCTATCTACCCATAGAAATGCAAACCATGAAATAAATAAAAATAATCCTCCCCTTATGGGTTTACAACATCTGAAAATAAATACATCAATCTCAGGTAATACTAACCTTAAACATCTGTGCGGAACATAAACAATTAAATAGTCTTACACAACTTTAACATAGAGCTGAAACATAAACATATAAAATAAACAACAAGTCTTCATCACTTGTTGACCTTGCCCTTGCCTTTGCTAGTAGAAGGCTCGTCGGACCTTTCGTTCTTCACTGCAATGTTATTATTACGCAAGAGTGAGCACGATTGCCCACAAGTATAATAATATGACAACAATATAATAACATGCGAGTGAATCAAAGACATCTGAATAAAGAAACTCAACTTCTGACTCGAGGATAATTAATAGGAATCAAAAGAACATCTGAGGGTCATAAGACCTTGAACTATATCCTAGGTTGTAAAGTGTTTATGCTTTAAACCTTTAACAGTCATAAGACTATGGACTCTACTTCTCGTACTTAGGGGGATCAGCCCTTAGTACCATACTGTGCACAATATCTCAACGCTAAAGCGTAAATAATCCCCTATTAAAGGGTTGTTCATCTCAGTTTTGACATCAGAGTCCGCACCAAAGGAAGTTTGGTTTGGATAAGCTCAATAAGTATTCTAGAATTTAGAACGTACATCAACTATGGACTAGTCGAATAAATAAGGGTTCACTAGTCCTATAAGTTCAACAATATCATCGATATTCAACTTGAATGGTAAATCTCAAGAGTATACAATCGAATAAGTATTGTATAGCTGAATCATGCTTAAAAAAATAGTAATATCTCATATGAAAATCTCAACTTGAATAAACAAGGATAAGAACTTGCTCAATGTAAAAGTAAGATTTGAGTTTAGGAAACTTGCAAAATATTAAACAAGTTTAAGGATAGGAAACTTGCCTCTTGCACAAGCTACAATTTATAATTCGCGTTCTTTATTAAATCCTACATATCAATACGTTCACAATACACATTAATCAATAACTCGATATACGTATCGAATCACACACATGGGTCTTGAGCACGTTATTGGACTATACAATTAACGATTCAAGTCATTTAATTAACTTATTAATTACTCACGTAATATAAGTTATTAACCTCTTATTATATGTTTAATCATGTCTTCATGTTTATTACATTAGGTTCCAATTACATTTTTTGAACTTGAATAATTAAAATCTCATTTTTGGGAAAAATTACCAAGTGGCGCTGCAGCTCCACCATTTGAACTAAAAATGGCGCTGCAGCTCCACTGGCGCTGCAGCTCGGACTTTAAGCTTAAGTTTGGCGCTGCAGCTCCACTGGCGCTGCAGCCCCACTCTTAGGCTTAAATCTGGCGCTGCAGCTCCACTGGCGCTGCAGCCCCACTCTTAGGCTTAAAGTTGGCGCTGCAGCTCCACACGCCAGTTTCAGAATCTGTAGTTCGCGAATAACATAGAACAGAGCACCCAAAACTTTGCTCAAACAATAAATTAATCATACTCATCAATTCTAGACTTTACAGAAGTATAACCCAACACTTATAGCATGATTTTGACAACTTAAACAACTAAATTTAAACCCATAAATTCCATGTTTTTGCTATTTTTCAAAGTTTCATCAATTTTCATGAAATCACACAATACAGATTCGTTATAACACCAAATCAGTCCGTTTAAGTTTCGTTCTTTTTGCTTTTACATGTACAAACATATTAAGTCGTCAATTTACAGTTTTACATGCAACTAAGGCATCAAATTTCATACATACAAGCCATTTTCAAATATTTTTCACTGTAAACTCAAAACTTTCTTTTTAAACACAATCTAATGGATTAATTCAACCAAAATAGTTTATAAACATCATATAATGATTTATACATACTACCTAACATATATCAATCACTTTCTCATGTATTAGTCACAAAATTCATTTATAAAGAACTGAAACTAATTTTTCTATGAAAACTCAAGAACATGAGAAATAGAGATTATAACTTGGATTCTTACCCTTTGATTCTTGTTTAGATGATAGGAAACTCTTCTTTGATTCTCCAAACCTTCTTCAATCTCACTCTCTCTCAAATTTTTCTCTTTTTCTCTCTGTGTTCTCTAACTTTCTTAACTGATGAATGTAATAAATGATATATGATATACTACTAATATGATATACGTGTAATTAGAAGTCGTGGGTTATGGGTCGTCAGTTAATCCCACAATGGGTTAACTGGCTCCAACCCCCACTAAGGCTTTGTTTGCTTGCCCTTTTTATTCTTCCTTTCCCATTAATTTAATTAACTTACTATAATATAGTTTAATAATGTCACACTTTTAATTAATCAATAATCCTATTTAAATCAATTAAATAAAATTGCTTAATTCCAAAATAATTCACATAGTCACATAATTAAAATTCTTATTTATTAATTATGTCAAATCATTAAATCTCTAATTAATTATTAAATTAATTAGAATAACATTATGCTTATTAATTAATATATTAATCAAATAAGCTCAATTAAATACGTACTTTGAATATAAAATTCACCACATTAATTTAACTAACGTGACACATATAATTAAACTAATCTACCATAATTTCATCAATTAATTATTTAACTCAATAATTAAATCATTGATATTTATTTAATTCAATAAATATTCACATTAAATTACAAAAATCTTGTTAGTCACAACCCCAAATTTTATGAATAAAAATTTAATTTCCTCTATATATTATTTTGAAATAGTAAGGTATTGATTTGATAAATGTGATAAGTTATGGGTGAGATGTGCAAAGTTTACAAAGTAAGCAAGTGGTTATAAAATATTCGTTGTGCCGGAGAATATTCGTTTGGTCGAGGAATATTCTTTTTGTCTGAGAATAGTCGTACGACGGCGCAAGCATTGGTGGACCCCACAACGAAATGAATTTCGGATATAGAAAGCGACAGAAATAACCTTTTTACAAAAATAAAGGTAAAACTTTTACTGTTAAAACTGTTGAAATACCCGGTAGTTAAAATACAATAGCACACGGTGTTGCACAGTAATTTTAATTATTGATTCTTACGTAAGAAGTCACTACTCAATAATTGTTACAGTAATTACTGTTTAATATTTTATTGATTCAATAGTTGTTACGTTAATATTTTATATTATTGATTCAATAATTGTCATTGCACAGTATTTCAAATTATCAAATCAATAATTCATATTATTGGAATAATATTATTAGATAGCATTATTGGCAATGTCTAAGAAAGTTCTGTCTATGAGGGGTCATTTAATTGTGCGCCAGTAAGGAGAAATCCTTATCGGAAGGCCCCCTCTTTTCTGGAAACGACCTGGTTGTCAATATTGTAGTTCTATAATATTATTTATAAATAATTAATTGTTGATATATATTCAATGTGGATTTTTAACGGAGGAATTTTTAGCTTGTGACATTGGTTGAAAGTTGGTATTTTATCTTTTCTGATAAAATAATTCATTCAAATATGTTATTATAAGATTACATTATAGTAGTATGATGTGATTATATAATAGTATGATTTTTATAATTAGAATGGTAACATTATTATAGTAAATTCATGGTATAAAAGTTAAACGAGGTGGAAGAGTGCAAATTGAATTTGAACTCTTATGATGCAAATAATGATGTCATCGGAGTGATGAGGTAAGCAAGGATGTCATATGATCGATGATGTAAGCGATAATATCATAAGTTATGGCAAAAAGACTATTTTACCCTTACTCTGCCGAGCCTATAAATAGAAGCTAATTTCTTCAATATTTCTCACCAATTCACTAAAGCTATAGAGAGAGAAAGTATAGAGAGAATAAGAGAGAAAGAAGAAGAGTATTCTGCTATTACACTAGTGCAGTCTTTAAATTTTTAAGGTAAGGGGTATTATTTCTTTCGTATTCATGAAGAGAGTTATTTTCTTTCAATACTCGTAAGGGTTGTTATTCCATTCTTTATTATTCTGTTGGAATAACCTGTCTACGCGGACTACCGCATGCATGGTGAAATTCTTTTGTTATTCCATTCTTTATTATTCTGTGGGAATAACCTGTCTACGCGGACTACCGCATACCTGGTGAATAACCCTTCGTATTCAGTAGTTATTAAATTGTGAAAATAATCTGTCTGAGCGGACTACCGCCTGACGGGTGAAAATCCAATTGCAGTTTCGTATATTGTTTCATTTCAGATTCCTAACTCTAAACTTACTACGGTAAGTATTGCTTCTATAATTCCTGAAATGATTAGAAATTTTCTTGAGTTTTGCGCTTCATCTAGTATTATTTCACCAGAATAATTTTTTAAATTTTCTCGTGAAATTTTTATCTTTTCATGTTGAGTTACTATTCATGAGTTACTATTCACGTATTACTATTCATGAGTTACTATTCACGGGGTACTATTCACGGTAAAAAAATAAATAAATTTTTTTCCTTCGATTGGATTCAGGTTTTGATCTTCATTCTTGAACTCTGGATAAATTCTCTAATATTTGTCCTTTATCTCACTGGATTTGTTATTCGTATTGTTTTTCATCATCCTCAGTCCTAAATGGTGATATAACTGAATATCTTTGGCCTGTAATGCAAAGATGAATGATTACTTGATGAATATCTTTGGCCTGTAGTGCAAAGATAAATGATTACCTGATGAATATCTTTGGCCCGTAGTGCAAAGATGGACAGATGTTGAGATGAACATGACCAACTGGTGATACAAATGAATATCTTTGGCCCGTAGTGCAAAAGATGAATATTTAATTCAAGTTGTATATTGATTGATGTTACAGGGATAAAATATTGATGATGGACTTTTAAATCAAATAAGATAGTAGACATCATTTTCTACTTAACTCTTTTAATGAATTATTATTTTCGCTGCAGTTGTTGATCTAAAACTTGTTGTCCATAATATTTTATCTGATTTGTTGAAGACTAACGAAAATTTAATCTTCATTATCTTAGTCATAATATTCTTTACTAGGCTAGTGAGCTCACTTTTTTTGTAACAATCTAGGTCATATCCTAAGTCCGAAATAAATCTCGGGTCAAATCCCAATTTCGAAACGAATTAAATCCATCCAAAATAAGGCCTTAAATCACTGGCCCAATAGTATCTTCTTGGGTCATCTTAGCCCACCACAGGCTCACCCAAAAGTCATGACTGAAGGTACTATTGGTAGTAACTTATTTCCTTAAGTATGGACACATATCTCCCCTATCTTTTGATGTGGGATTGGGGTGTTACAAACTCCCCCACTTAAATTTTTGATGTCCCCGTCAGAATCGATCACACACACTGTCCAAAGATCTTTGCCTCTCTAGCCATTGTGGGATAATACCGGCTGGCTTTGTGTCCCCACCTCCGGAACTCTCCATTGTGGGATAATACCACCAGCCTTCGTGTCTCCACCTCCGGCAACCCTATCGGATGACCTGACCAGAGCTTTCGAGAGTCGGCTTTGATACCATATGACCAACCAGGGTCAAATCCCGAGTTCGAAACAAATCTCGGGTCAAATCCCAAGTCCGAATCGAATCAAATCCATCCAAAATAAGGCCTTAAACCACTGGCCCAATAATATCTTCTTGGGGCATCTTAGCCCAATACCATATGAACAACCCGGGTCAAATCCTGAGTCCGAAATAAATTTTGGGTCAAATCCCAAGTCCAAATTGAATCAAAGCCATCCAAAATAAGGCCTTAAACCACTGGCACAATAATATCTTCGTGGGCATCTTAGCCCACCACATGCTCACCCAAAAGTCAAAGTCATGACTGAAGGTACTATTGGTAGTAACTTATTTCTATATATACAGACAAATTTCTCCCTATCTTTCGATGTGGGATTGGGGTGTTACAAACTCCCCCACTTAAATTTTTGGAGTCCCCGTTAGAACCGATCACACATACGGTCCACAGATCTTTGCCTCTCTAGCCATTGTGGGATAATCTTCGTGTCCCCACCTCCGGAACTCTCAATTGTGGGATAATACCACCAGCCTTCGTGTCTCCACCTCCGGAAACCCGATCGGATGACCCGACCCAAGCTTTTGAGAGTCGACTTTGATACCATATGAAATAAACTGGGTCATATCCCGAGTCCGGAACAAATCTCGGGTCAAATCCCAAGTTCGAATCGAATCAAATCCATCCAAAATAAGGCCTTAAATCACTGGCCCAATAATATCTTCTTGGGTCATCTTATCCCACCACAGGCTCACCCAAAAGTCATGACTGAAGGTACTATTGGTAGTAGCTTATTTCCTTAAGTATGGACACATATTTCCCCTATCTTTTGATGTGGGATTTGGGTGTTACACTTTTCTTCCATTATTCTCTTCAGGAAATGAGAATATCGCGGATACTAGTCGGGGAATGGAGTGATGATCAGAGTTAGAGCTGTAGAAGTTCTCACTATTCTATAAAATAGTGAGACAATAATTGTAATGAATAAGGAATGAATTTAAGTGTTTATATTTCGTATTATATACGATTTGTATTAAAACTCACAGTTTGCGTGGTCGTATTTTGCACGACCGTATGTTATAAAGGATTGTATTTAGATTCTGTACTATGTATTTGGCGACTCAGAATGGGTTGAGTATTGAACCTATTTTGGGGGCGTCACACAGCCCCTACTGTATAGTTACTTGCATCACACATGATCTTAAATGGAAACTTCCAATTCGGTGGTTGAATCACAAGAGCCGAAGTTAGTAATTTCTTTAAAGTGTTAAAAGCCTCCTTGTACTCATCACCAAACTAAAAGTCCACATCTTTTTGCAGCAATTTAGACAAGGGCAATGCATTCTTTGAGAAATCCTTGATAAACCTTTGATAGAATCCTGCATGACCAAGTAAAGAACGAATCTCCCGCACGCTGACGGGGTAAGGCAAAGTAGAAATAACATCTATCTTAGCTTTATCAACTTTTAGTCCTTTAGATGACACAACATGACCAAGTATTATTCCCTGTTCTACCATAAAATGACACTTTTCCCAATTTAGAACAAGATTAGTTTCCATGCATCTATCTAAAACACGACTCAAGTTATCTAGGAATGCATCTAAAGAATCACCATGTATTGTGAAGTCATCCATGAAGACCTCAATGCAGTTTTTAGAAGATCTAAAAAAATGCTTACCATGTATCTCTGAAAAGTACCGGGAGCATTACAAAGTCCAAATGACATACGTCGGTATGCAAATGTGCCAAAGAGACATGTGAATGTGGTCTTTTCTTGGTCCTCGGGTGCAATCACAATCTGGTTATATCCTGAAAAACGATCTAGAAAATAGTAATAAGTATGCCCAGCTAATCTTTCTAACATTTGATAAATAAAAGGAAGAGGAAAATGATCTTTTCTAGTTTCAACATTTAATTTCATATAGTCAATACACACTCTCCATCCTATTTGCATCCGTGTGGGCACCAACTCATTATCATCATTCTTGATAACGGTGATTTCGAATTTCTTTGGAACTACTTGCACTGGACTTACCCATTGACTGTCAGAAATATGATAGATTATGCCGGCATCGAGCAATTTGAGTACCTCATTTTTCACTACCTCCATCATGGGTGGATTCAATCTCCTTTGTGCGTCCCTCGTGGGCTTAGCTCCATCCTCTAATAGTATCTGATGCATGCACATTGCAGGACTAATGTCCTTGATATCTGCTATCGTCCAACCAAAAATAGTGATATGATCCCTTAGGACTCTCAACAATTTATCCTCCTGCACTTTGATTAGATTACTAGCAATAATCACAGGCAAAGTATCATTCGATTCCAAATATGCATATTTTAAATGGTCTAGTAATTGTTTCAATTCTAGGGTTGGAGCTTGCACAACAGATGGTAATAATTTTTGATGAGAAACAGGTAATTGAATAGAATAAAATGCATACTTATCTGAGAATTTTGGCAATGAGTGTAGTGCAGCCACAATTTCCTTCAACTCTTGAGTTTGCTCAATCTCATCTTCCTTGTCCTTATCCAAACTGTTGGTGATGACAACCTCCAAACTATCCCTATGCATTTGTTCATAAGCTCTATGCACTAAGGAGTCTCTCACATCGATAGCAAAAACTTGTCCTATATCACTAGGGTACCTCATGGCATCATATATGTTAAAATGAATCTTTTCTCCATCGAATTCCATTATCAAGGTTCCATTATGCACATCAATCATGGTTCTTGCTATTTTTAGGAATGGTCTGCCTAGCAAGATGTGAGATGGGTTGGCTGATGTATCATCTTCCATATCCATAATGTAAAAATCTGCAGAAAAGATTAGTTCATTCACCTGCACTAAGACATCTTCAATTACCCCTCGGGGGTAAGTGTTAGTAAGATCTGCCAATTAGATAATGACACCAGTATTTTTCAAAGGACCTAGATTTAAGGAAGCATAAACAGATAGAGGCATAACATTAATTGAAGCTTCTAAATCTAGCATGTCTTTTTCAATTCTGGTGTTTCCTATTTTGCATGGGATTGTGAACATTCTTGGATCTTTACATTTGGGAGGAATTTTTCTTTGAAGAACAACATATACATTTTCTCCAACTGTGACTCTTTCATCATTTTGTAATTTTCTTTTATTAGTGCATAATTCTTTTAAAAACTTAGCATACCGTGGCACTTGTTTGATTGAATCAAGGAGAGGGATGTTCACTTCAACTTTCCTAAAAGTTTCCAGAACTTCTTTTTCTTGTTCATTTTTCTTTAAAGTTTTAGAATTTTTTGGGGGAAAGGGTAAGGGAACACTTTTAAGATGATAAGGAGAGTTAGGTTGTACCTTAAGTTTTTCAGTTTCCTCGTTAACTGCTTCCTCCTCCTCAAACTCAACGGTGGCCGGTGGTGTATTTCTTTGTTTTCCACTTCGCAGAGTTATGGCACTTGCATTCTCCCTTGTATTGACTACTGTTTAAGATGGCAATTTCCCTGAGCCTTTAGATTCCAATATTCCTACAGTTGTAGCCAGCTGTCCTACTTGGTTCCTCAAATATTGAATCGAAGCTTTTGTCTCCTGCTGGAACTGCTGTGTATGAGTCATGAATGCTTTGAACATATCTTCAAGGGATGTTCCTAAAGTGGCTGGAGCTGCTTGTCGCGGTTGGTACTGAGGTTGTGTCGGTTCGAAACCTTGTTGTCTAGGTGGGAACACTCCTTGTGGTGGTGGCCTATTCCCTCCATAACTGAGGTTCAGATGATCTCTCCATCCTGGATTGTAAGTGTTTGAGTAGGGATAATACTTCTTTGGTTGAATTTGGTAGTTACCTACTGCATTGGCTTGTTGTGCATTCTCATCCTCTTGCAATGTTGGCACGAATCAGTAGCATGCCCTTCCACTAAGCATATTCTACAAGCCTTCGCAACCGGCACGTTTCCTGTTGTTAATTGTTGCACCATAGCAGTTAAGTTAGAAATTTGTTGTACCAATTCACTCGTGCTTACCTCACTTACCCTTTGTGGAACATGATCATTCATTGTTCCGTATTGTTGCGAGTTAGCAGCCATGTTTGCAATCAGATTTCTTGCAGCCTCCGGTGTCTTGTCTACTAATGCTCCTCCACTAGCCGCATCGATCATACTTCTTTCCATCGGTATCAGTCCCTCGTAGGAGTAATGAATCAAGTGTTGCTCATCGATTTGGTGGGGAGGGCAGCTGGAGCACAATTTCTTGAATCTCTCCCAGTACTCGTACAGTGTCTCTCCACTAAATTGTCGGATCCCGCAGATCTCCTTCCTTATATTAGCCACTCTTGAAGCAGGAAAATACTTCTCTAAGAATAGCCCTTTCATGTCGCTCCATGAATTTATTGATCCGGATGGGAGATAGTACAACCAATCCTTTGCTAAATTTGATAGGGAGAATGGGAAGGCTCTTAACTCGAGTTGCTCCTCTGAAATTCCGTGTGGTTTCGTGGTAGATCACACCACATGGAACTCCTTCAAATGCTTGTATGAATCTTCACCTGTAAGACCACGAAAAGTAGGTAAAAGATTAATTAGTCCAGATTTAAGTTCAAATCCAGCATTTAAGACAGTATATTCAATGCACAAAGGTTGGTGAGTGAGATTAGGAGTAGCCAATTGTTTCAATGTCCGATTATTGTTTGGCTCCGCCATCTTATCTTCTTCGTCTGATTCGGTGAATGATTTGTTAGAAAGTAATTCCAAAGCTAAGTTGAGGCCCAATGATGATGCAGAATCCTCGTCTAAATATGCAGTATACTGTTGAACTTTTTGCTTCCTTAGCCTCCTTGTAGTTTTCTCAATCTCTGAATTAAAATCTAATGTAGTAGATTGAGAAGATCAAGTCATAAAACAAAAACAAAAGAAATAATAGAATAAAAATAAAACGCACAATTACTCCCCGGCAACGGCACCAAAATCTGGGAGCAATCGTTGACACTCCAAAATTAACCTCACTTTCACTTCACAAATTTAAATAATTAGCACAGTAGTAAGAAAGGATCGATCACACAGAGAGTAACTATTTTAGATTTATTCTACTATTTTGAACAGAAAATAAAGATTGGGGGTTTTTTAAATTGTTTTTAAACTAAGAAAACAGAATTTAACTGATGACTTTAACCAAATATGTGATAATTTTAGTTCCTTAGTTCAGCTTCACCAAGTACAACAATCAATTAATCATGTTGTTATTATTTACCCTTCAATGAAACTATTAGCCCTAGATAACAATAAGCTCTGCTATCTGAAATTCTCCTTAGATATTTACTGTATGAAACAAGCTCTTCACTAGATTCAACTAGCATACAACCTAGAACAAGCTCTCTAGATTTAATATGATAGAAGCATTAAGAAATAGAGAATTAGCCTAATCCAAGCAACAAACACATAAGCTCGATTTGTTTAACTTATTTTCTGATAACCTTAGTGATACACAAAATCTTGTCCACAATTAGTATTACCAAGTTGCTACTTATGATGAAGACATATATCAATTACACGTAATAACAATCTTAATCTAGCAAATGATAATGATCAAATTAACACAATTGGCCATATCAAATCAATTAGCATGCAATTAATGAAAACAGATTATCAGAAGAAATTTCACACAATAAGTAATAAATAATAATACTCAATTAATCAATTACTTGTAACAAGATCCCACCTCCCTTTAGAACTGAATAAAGAAACTAGCCTGACATGCTCCAAGTCTGCACTTCAACGAGGTATGATAGTTGGTAGAAGATTGAATGAAATAAAATCTTGACTATCATCCTCTATTTATAGTGTTAGACAAAGACCTAAATCCTATGAGAACTAGAACTCCAAATCCTAAAAAGAATTACAAATCATAACTAGTTTCCATAAAGAAATAGAATCTAATAAGGAAATAAAATCTCAGTCCAAAGCAATCCTAATTCTAATAGCAATATCAATCCAAATCCATGTAGAAATCTCCAAAATCGCGAAAGTCAAACTCTGGTCAAACCCCGCTCTGCAATCATATTTTCTTTTTCTCTTCAATTCTGCTCCAAATCAATTTGTTTCCATCCTTTTAGCTTTAATTCACCTGAAAACAATAAACACCTTAATAATTCCATATACACCACAAAACATGCAATAAACTAAACTTAAAGGAATCAAAATATATGAACATTATGCACTCATCAACGAACACCATCCTTCTCAATTTCGTTTCAACTTTGGTGCTAATATCTTTTTAGCGCGCATTTTTTGAGACGAAAAAAAGCCACCTCAATTCCATCTCAATATGTTTATTAACAACAAATTAAAAATATTTCCATAATTTAATTTCAAAATCTACAAATAAATATTTTCAAAGTAATAATGATAATTACTAAATTGTTATTTATAGACAGTATTATATAAGACATCTATTACAAATATCCTATAAAAGATAATTTACTACAAGTCTCACCAAATACAACATAAGTAACTTTTAAAAACTACTACTTTAGAGCTCAAAAATATACATAATCACACGTATTCATCTTCGATGGTAAAAAAAAATGCTTACTGCTGATTACTTTAACATATTCATCTTCCTTTGTTGATCTTCTAAAAAGTACTACCTACAAGATCAACATGCATATATAATCACAAGTATCCATCCTCGTTACCATCGCCTAATCTTCATCATGCTCATCCTCGACATCAACATCCTACAAGTAGCAATATATGCAATGCATGCCAAATATATGATACTGATATACTTTGAAATAGGAGCGAAGAGAGCTGATATTGCTATAACTACAAAAGTGCTAACCAAGTTATTGCTCTTAAGCACCGTAAACATCCCTTCTCTATAAAGATTGAGACCGGAAGCTTAAGCAAATGTCCATCAAAAGTGTATAAATATATAAAAAAAAGCCTCTAAGTATAAAGATTGGAAAATAGAAATATTTATGCACCTGGAAATGATTGGCACATACAATGATAAAAGTTCCTCGTGAATGAGTTTACTTTTTAGAATCTTAAGTTTATTAAAATTTTATTATTTTGTATATCCATAGGTACATATACTGAAAACCATTAAAATTAGTGTGATTAGAACTCCAAATCACTTTGTCAAAAAAGAAAAGAAAGAAAAAGAATTTCTAATCACTTTAACCAGTTGGGAGTAGAGTTTGCTTTAATATAATGAATACATGATGATGTGGTTTAAGTCATAATTCTTAAGCCCATGAACGAAAACATCACAAATAGATAAATTAAGAGCATAATTTTACGACTAGACATAATGACATAGTTTATAAATTAATATAAATATATGAATAATTTATTTGTGTATTTACTCACAACAAAAATTAACACATTCTTATCACAATATAAATGTTTTTGTTGAGAAAATTACGCCTAAAATAATCTCAATTCCAAGAATTACTTTTCCGTCTTTGTGCAATTAAATAGGAAATCAACAAAACCAATTATGAAAACTAAAATAACAAATAACTATCCACAAGCAAGACACCAAATTTACGTGAAAAAACCCTCTAAAATTAAGAGGTAAAAACTACGGGTCAAACTCTGAAAATCAACTATACTCAACTATGAGTACAAATAGTTTTTCCAAGTTTTATAACTAAAAACTTGAAATATTATGAAATTGAGAAAATACAAGAATACCTTAATTTGAGTGAAAACTCAAATTACCTCACCACCTAGAACCTCCGAATTAATTAAAGTCTTCAAGCAATTAATCGATCCAAAAAGATAATAAAAACTCGTGAATAAACCATCACAAAACCTCTCAATTTTCTCCCACTTTTTCTCACTGCACTCACTGTTTTTCTTTCTATTTCGTGTGTTACCAAAATCAATACTCTGATTCTAATTCGTGGTGTTTAATTCAGGCCACCAATGTCTATATATTTATATATATATATATATATATATATATATATATATATATATATCATCCCATGATATATTAAGACTCCTATTAGGCTTAGAAAAGAACCCACCGTGTAATATTTTTCCAACGTCGTTTTTGTAGTAAAAAACCATATATGCCACACTACCATATATTAATTAAAATTCCTAATTACTTTAGGAAGTGATTTACCGCCACAAGCATCCTTACACGAAATCTCCAATTCCAATATTGCTTCCATTAACCCAATTTCTAATCTTGGATTCTGTCTCATGGGTGAGGACCAACACGCAATAATCTCCCCCTCCGAACCCATTAGAGGAGGGATCACCAACCACAACTCTTTACTCGAAGTTAATTCCAACGAAGTCTTGGCTCAACCCAAGCTTCTTGGAATTTTCAACCATCTTCATGTCCGACTTTGTCTGATCATCGGCATGGTTTTTCTCAATAGGAGGATCTAACTCAAACTTGACAGATTTTTTCTTGCCAAACTCGTTCACAACCGCTTTGTACCCTGGCTGCAAGCTATCACTTTCCTTTTTTCATTTTTGGTACCCATTTAAAGCGAAGAGCTTTCTTTTTGCTGTTTTCATGCAAAGTTTTTCTCCCATCTCGCACGGCTTTGTACAACACCATTTCCCGCCTAACTCCCCCATCTTCAATACCTCTCACATGCGTCTGCATCTTGTAAAGAGTGTCTACTTTCTTACCTCTAGTCACTACAAGAGACCCTTTAGTGAGCTTCCACTTACCTTCACCAAAGTAACTTTTATAACCATTCTCATCAAGCTTACCAGTAGAGATGAAATTAAGACGTATATTCGGAACATGTCTGACTTCTTTTAGCATCAACCTGCAATAACTATTAGTTTCCAAACAAATATCTCCAATGCTTATAATCTTGGATGCACTTCTGTTTCCCATCCGCACATATCCAAAATCACCACTACTATAGGATGTGAAGAGCTCACCACGCGAAGTAGCATGGAACGAAGCACCCGAATCAATAATCCAATCATTAATATGACACTTGGGTTTAACATCACAAATAATGACTACATCAACGTCGGATAGATACACAATTGAATCTTTATCCTCATCTTTTTCCTTAGAATGCTCCTTCTTTAAAAATCTGCACTCTCGCCTTATGTGACCTAGTTTCTAGTAATGAAAACAAATTATCTCTTTTCAATCTCTTGAACTTCCCCTGAATTTATCATCTTCAGGTGAGTTTCCATCTTTGTTTCTGCCCCTACTCTGTGAGAAAACTTGTGACTCCGCACTAGTCACTATGGTATTGTTGGCTTGTTTGAGTGCTAATCAAAACAACACACACACATAAGTGCACGTGATCCACAAGTAATATAGAGTGAGTAGAGTATCGTGTTAGGAATATGCATGATAATATTATTTCTATTTATTTAAGATTTGATTATGAACTCAATAAATGAATATGCAAATATGTCTGCATTGATGAAAGTTGGAAAGTCCTTAATAGATGATAGACAATATGTATAAGGACTTAGACTGAAAAGATCAAATATTTTAGGTTGATCCTACATGAAGGAACAGCTTTGTGAAGTCCTTCAAAAGATTACAATGTACAAAGACTACGAATAGAAAGATCAAGCTTATTAGGTTGATCTTATAAAATATAATAGATAGGCTAGTATGATAGTCGAACCCACACCAGCCATCGCAGTTTTCTAAGAGTGTTAAGGTAGAATCGTAGTCTATCAAGGCAGAACCGTAGTCTGTAAAGATAGCCACTCTCGAAGTCGTAGTCTAACAAGAAAGACAAGGCAAAATCGTGGTTTGTCAAGGAAGACCTTCTCGGAATAGCAATTTGTCGAGAAAGCCAAGTTCAGAATCGTGGAGCCAGCCTGCCGAGGGCCTACTGAGCCAAGTCAGGAATCGTAGGCTTCACTAGAAGTCGTGGAGTCTGCAAATCATAACAGAGGCAGAAATCATAGTCGGGCAAGTCAGTCAAGAGATTATAGATGTCAAGGCAGAAATTATAGTCTGACATATAAACTACTCTCAGAGTCACAGACTACACTCGGAGTCGTAGTGTCTGCAGAACCAAAGCAGAATCGTAGTCTGCAGAACCCGAGCCAAATCGTAGTGTCTGTAGAACCAGAGCCGAATCATAGTGTTTGCAGAACTAGAGCCGAATAGTAGTCAGTCAAGTGTTTACAAATGCCAAGGAAGAATCGTAGAGCACTCCACGATTCCCAACAATTGAGCACTTCTGAAGTGTACATAAAATCGTAGTCTCTAGTAAGAATAGTCAAGATTCAGAAAGTAATCTACTTGAAGAGTATTAGTAAGCATTCTCTGAATGGCCTACAAGCAAACAGAAGATCGAAGCACCAACTCTATCAGCAAGGCTGATTGAGAAGTGAAGCCATTCAGGAGAAGTCTTCTACAAGCGCCCATAAGAAGACAACGATTGCAGTCTCTGTCAAACCAATAGAAGGCAACGATCGTAGTGTTGACAACAATGATCATGGTTTTTGCCAATGAGTAGAAGAGATTTATAAAGCACCTACAGAGATAGTGGCCAACCTACAGAGAACAGACAAAGAGAATTATCTATACTCAGCCTCTCCATGAAGTGTGAACGGGAGATCACAGAGCTGAAAGATGAGGAAGCTGAGCATGACTAATCAGAAGAGTCTTGTAAATCAGAGGTCCAGAACAGACAGACAAGTTATCCGTTCCTAATGCGAGTCAAGGTAAGCAGAATCGTAGAAGCACTGTAAGAGTGAAGAGCGAGAGGTTCTGTGACGAACGAGAATTTTGTAAAGATATTTGAATATTTATTGAAATAAATAAATATTTTTAATGATTTAATTATTGAGTTAAATAATTAATTCATGAATTTATGGAAGATTAATTTAATTATGTGTGTTACATTAATTAAATTAATGTGTAGTAATTTAATAGTTCAAGGTATATATTTAATTGAGTTTATTTGATTAATTGAATTAATTAAATAAGCATATGTTACTTTAATTAATTAATGAATTGACATAATTAATAAATATTAATATTAATTATGTGACAATGTGTTTAATATGAATTATCTTATTTTATTTAATTAATTTAAATAAAATTAATTAATCAATAAGTAAGGTGACAATTAACTATATAGTAAATTAGCTTATTAAAATAAATGGGGAAAGAAAAGAAGAGGAAGGCAAACAAGGCCTTAAGAGAGGTTAATCCGTTTATTATACAACGGTAACATTTATATAATACGTATACTTATTATTTCTAAGTTATTATCAGAAGAAACTTAGAAGTTTTTCAGAGAAAAGTCAGAGAGAAAAAGAAGGAATTGAGAAGAGATTGAGAGAAAGAAATTTGAGAAATCCTAAGTATTGTCTGTGATTGTGTTATCTACATACAAAAGGGTAATTCTTCTTTTAAGTTTTCAAAATTAAGATTTCTTAAATACGTACTTTTAAGTTTTCTGTGAAAATTGAATTTCCCAATTGGGTTACGATATGGCTTTATCTATATGGGTATGAGATCATAACGTGTTTTTCTAACATATAAACATGTTTTAAAGGATCAATTTTATATAATTTGGCCTTAATTGGTTTTTCAAAAAGTTACAGAGTTTTCTATGATATTGTAAAATTTCTCTGTCAGTACTTGTTTTTGAAAAATTAAAGTGTGAGGTTATTATATATGTGACCGTATATGTTAATATTATGTGTTGGATCATGTATCCATGATTTACACTGATCACACCAAGTAATTTTGTTAATAATTGGGTTTATGAAATTACTAACAAAATTATAGAGTGTTGAATATGGGCTATATGGGTGAAATACATGTTGTAATCATATGTTTTGATTAAAATTGACGTTTGATTATAAGTGTATATGTTTAAACAAAGAGTATGGAATTAAAATGAACGGATTCGGTGTAGTAACAAATCCGTAATGTTAAATTTTATATTTTTCATTAAATTTTATAAAATTTATGAAGAACAGTGAAATTGATGGTGTTAAATTATGTAATTATATGACTTGGAATGTTAAGAACATGTTATAAGTGATATATAATATTCTTGTGAAGTTTATACTTCATGGGTAACATTATAAATCAGTGTAATGATGTGAATTGGGAGAAAATGGGAGAAAATCTGTGTTCGTTCGCGAACTTCAGATTCTGAAATTCCGCAGCCGCGCCTGTCCGAAAATTTTGAAAAAAATTGCCAAGTGTTGGAAAATTTTGAAATGTGTTTTGAGTCTAATGAACATGAACACATGTTGTATAAATATGATAAAATATTGATATGAGTTTAATAATTTATGTTATGTGATTAATTAATAAATTAATTACGCGACTTAAACTATTATTTGTAAAGGTTAAATAATGTGATATAAATATGAAGACATTATTTTAAGTCTAATAAATATGAAGGCATGTGATGTAAATAATAAGTTATTAATACAAGTTAATAACTTAAGTTATGTGATTAATTAACAAGTTAATTAATCAACGTAAACCATTATTTGAAAAAAATCTAATAATGAGTTTGAAGAATATAATTGTAAATTAATAATCATATCGAACCTGTGATTAATTGATATTGTAAATGTGTGATAGGTAAGAGTAATTCAAGAAGTGAGTAATAACTGTAGCTTGCGCACGAGGCAAGTTTTCTATCCCTAACTTATTATTATTGTTGGGCAAGTTTCCTAAACTAAACTCTTTAAATTAAGCAATTGCTATGCTTAATTACTATTGTTGAGCAAATTCTTACTCTTGAATATCCAAGTTTAGTATTTTACATGAGATGCCATGATTCTTTTAAAAGTATCATTTAAGTGTACAATACTTATTCGATTGTATACCTTGAGAAGTTAATATTCAATTTGAATATCATTTATTGAGTTATCCAAACCAACTTTATTTGGTACGGATTCTGACGTCAAAATGAGATGAACAACCCTAATATAGGGGATTAATGAAGATGCTTTAAGTTTTAAGATAGTGTGCACAGTATCAGTACGAAGGGCTGATCTCCCTAAGTACGAGAAGTAAAGTCTATAGTCTTATGACTGTTAAAGGTTGGAAAGGTTAATATACTTGACAACCTAAGACTCGGTTCAAGGTTTTAATGACCCTCAGAAGTAATTTGACTGTCGATTAATATTCTTGATTCAAAAGTTGAGAAGTAATTTGACTCTTGATTAATATTCTTGATTCAAATGTTGAGCTTTCTGTTATTCAGAATTCTTTCACTTGCATGTTATTATTCTGTCATATTTTTATACTTGCGGGCATTCGTGCTCACTCTTGTATAATAACATTGCAGCTAATAATGAACGAAGTGATGTACCTTCTAGTAGCAAGGGCAAAGGAAAAGCTAACAAGTGTTGATGTTAAGAATGTTAAAGTTCAAGATTTATGTGTGATGACTTAAGACTTATTTGTTTACGTTTCCGCAACAGAGATTTAAGGTTAAGTTTAACCTGGGGTTTATGATGTATTTTTATTTCAGATGATGTAAGATGATGATTTATTTATCTAATAAATGACTTTCATTATTTATGGGTAGATAGTTGTATGATATTGGAACAGTGAACACCAAATCCTGTGGAAATTAAGATACCGAATTTGGGGGTGTCACAGGTTCTACATTGTCAATCCAAAGAATACTCTCAGAATCGTAGTGTTGTCAAAGCCAGTCAACCTGCAACATCCACAGACAAACTACTACCAAACATGAACGTCAGCATCAGAATAGTGGAGCTCGTTCATCTGAGTATTGAGATTAAGTAATATCTCAATATGAGGACCGACAGAAGAACGTTGCTGATTAAGAGTACCGATGCAGTCACCAACTCCCCTGGTTCGGATCGAGAAAACAAAAAGGAGAAATAAAGGTTACTGCCAACCTGACTTCTGAAAGTGACATCTCAGAGGTGTTAGGTGAAGTAACAAACTGATGTGTCAGGAAAGTCAAAAAGGTGATGTCACGTGTGGCATGTGTATAACGGATAGGTAGAAAATATAAGATTTGGTGCGAGTTCTTTTAACTCACACTTATGGTAAGTTCGTGACTCATAATCGTATGATGGAACCCCTCAGCGAATGGACGACTTTGGTCTGACTAGGATAAGTTCCTAAACCCATATTGTGAAAAGTTTCTGAACTCATAACGTGTGGCATGTTTGATGAACTGTACTGGGATATAGAATTATGTGAACGGCGAATTGAGGATCATAGGAATAGATAGATTTATTAAGAAATTAATCATTTGAAAGTGAAGTTGATGGTGGAAGCATAGGTATTCCAAATCTTCTAGCTGTGCTAGACTTCAAATTTTTGACATCAAGCTAAATTAGCACTGATGTGCCTTTAAAAATATAAATGAATTTTTTGTTCTCAGCAACACATGGTTACAATTGTATAGAAGTGGTCTTCGTACCACTAACACATCGTTACTAGTTGCGGCATGATAACATCACAAAAATAATTTTCAATGGTTTTGAGCTATTTAAAGAAAAGTCGATGCTAATTATTTCGGCTAGACGAAAATGATTTGAAATGTATCAAAATGTATTTTATATATAATTAATGCATCATGTAACCTGGTGCAAAGATGATAAAAATGATGGAGTTATCAATGCAGAATTACTTAGTGTCGGATGTGATCTAAAGATCGTCAGCCACTATGGAATAATGTTGTATGACAAAGTCACACAATGACGGAATCCTCAAACAGACTATAAATACAGTGCGGTATCATGACGTCATAAAATAATTTTCAGAATTTTAAAGGTAAGTTATTGCCAACTGAATTTGGATAGACATGTTTCGATTGAAATTCGAATTATTGGTATACGTCTAAGCTATTTGATTCAGCTAGACAAATGTGTATGAAAATTCAAAGTATTTTTGAGAATTTATCCCGAACCAAATTATTTTGGTGCGGAATCCTATGATAAGACTGAGGTGAACTATGTTGATTGGATAAAATAATCCAATCTAGTAGCGTAAATATTCGCTAGACATGATTGATACGTTATGCATGACGTAGGGTACGATAGGCTGATTACCTAATGTACTTACAGAAGTAGTTTACCTTCTTTGTGATTGTAAACATACTTAGTAGTTATTGTTTTGCGATATAAATATCGTTAAAACTATGTGTTCATGGTCTATATGACCCCCCCCCCCCCTCAGCATAATTTGAAAAGTTTTTAACTCCTTGGAGAGAAGTCTGGGTAGAAGGTATCGATGGAATAGTTCCTCATAGAAGGAAGCAGTATGTACTCATTAAATTGAGCATGAAATCAGGTAAAGATTAACTTAAAAATCTAATTTTGATGAATAAAAAGAGTTGTGATAAGTAGCCTGTAATTTCGAGGATGAAATTCTTAGAAGAAAGGGTGAATGTGACAACCCGAGAATTTGTAAGATTAATAAAATCTTAAATGATTAAATTAAAGGTTAAAGTTTAAAACCTAGAGTGGAAATAGAGGAATGATTTAAAAATTTTAAAGAACCTATACGGTTTGATTTAAAATTTTTAAGTAATGCAAAGAAATTAAAGTAGGAAGCCCAAACAATAAATCAAATAGCCCAATTTTTCTTAGCCTAAAAGGTGAGGGACTTTTTGGTCATTTTATTAAACAACTTAATAAAATACAAAATTGAACAATTATTGGATGCAATGAACCGGGCAACGAGAAGATTACTTGAACATGTGGGAAAATCAATTTTCTAGATTTACAAGTAATCTCAAGATAAGGAGAGAGAAAGAGGAAGAAAGAGAAAAAGAGAGAAAGAGAAAACAAGAAAGAGAGAAGAGAAGAGGTCTTCGGGAAGGCTTAAGGAAGGAAGAGAAAAATTTGAAAATTATCCATATACTTCACCATAACCACTATTCATCATCTTCTTCATTAAACCTCCAAGAAAGCAAGAGAGAAGCAAATGGGTGGAGTGAAGGAGCATGATTTAAGCTTCGGGAGAAACTCATGAAGAATGAAAAGTAAACTATAGGTAAGCTCTAGCAAGTCTATAGCATTTAAACATCTTTTATATAACATCCATAACCACTATTCATCATCTCCTACCTTGAAGCTTTGAAAATCCTAGAGAGAGAAAGAAATGAGTTTGTTGAAGGAGCTTGATTTGGGCTACGGGAAGGATCAAGGAAGTAGAGGAGAGCATCCTAGCAAGCTTTAGATCATCATCTAGCATCTAAGTGGAGTTAACTTCAAGAAGTAAGCTTTAAAAATCTTAACTTCCATTTTCTTCATTTTCATGGCTATGATAATGTTCTTGAGTTATATGTGTAAAGAAACCTATTAAGGATGATTCTCTGAAGATAAATGAACTCTTAAGAACATCCAAGTGGAACTAAATCACACAAAATCCGAACCTCTGCGTAAATGATGGAATGATTGACAAAGAACATTATGGACATATTTTTGGACTGGGTTTGAGGACTTTGCATGGCTATGTTTTACGTTTAAAAAACTTAGTTTGATACTTGTATATTGTACTTCTTTAAGTTCTGAAGATTTCTTAACTTGAATGAACCAAAACGGAGTTAAAACGAATCCGTGGTGAAGATTTTAGTAAATTATGTCTAGAAATGAAAACTGGATGAACAGTGACTATAGTGTCAAAATCTGGAATAGCTATGTTGCCTGAAAAACTCTAAGTTTCTGGGTAGTTGTAGTGCACTGAGTTAGGAAGCCATAGGCTTTGGAATGACCTCATTCCGACTTCGGATGAGGGAGTTATGGTGATTGGGAGGAAATGTGTCGAATCTGTCAAACTGTAAGCAGGAGATGCTATTCGGGACACTGTTTCGATCAGTTAATGTTTTCAGAAAATTCTGGGCTTTTAATATGTTATAGTACACTGAATAAGCTTTCCATAGACTCTGAAACGGACTAATTCCGACTTCGTAGCAAAACGTTATGACCATTCAAAGTAGTCACACCATATCTGCCCAACCAATCGCGAACAGTCCCCTTCCACGAAATTTCTGGATTGATGTATTTAGAATTTGGAAAAACGTCATTAGACAAAAGTTGTAGTCCCGGAAGTTAGCTTCGCGTGGGCTCAAGAATCACTCAAAAATGTTTTGAAACAAAAACGTTATAACTGTTTTAGCGAGAGAGGGTAAAGCTGTGAAAAATGTTAAAATCGTTATGAACGTCCATTTTTGACGAATTGTTTGGAGGGCTTAATGAACCTGAAATGGAGGTTTCATATTTTTTAAAAATATTCTCATATGATACGAAAAACATATCCAAAAATAGGATCAATCGGAGTTATGAGTAGCGTGTACGAAAATCGCGAAGAAGCCAAGCCGCTAAGCGTTGCAGCAGCACTAGCAGGCAGCTGGGCAGCAGCGCTCGGCGTTCGCCGACGCCTGCTGCTGCTGGTGCTGCAATGCGTTGCGCGACGTGATTTTTGAGACCTGTTTTGACGACCTTTCGTGTACTGTTTTCGCGGTGTAAAATTTTTCTAAAATACTACGCCATGAGGTTTATTACATGCCCAAAATTTCACTGTTATATGACTTATGATTTGAGAATTAAAAATGAGCAACTGAGCATGTTAGAACTTAAAATTGAGCGAACGCCGAGCGTCGGCGCATCGAGCGACTTTGACGTTTGACGTTCCGAATCGCGTCCCATCGAAATAATAAGTTATAATAAATCTAATAAAGTCCCACGGGGCGAGATTTGACTATAAGTGATATTTTATACCGAGAAACTTCCTTTCGGACATAAATAAAGCAATAAAAATATGTAATAAATATAAATTACATATTTAAGCGAAATAAAAACTATTGTTGCCTATAAAATTATTTTGTGGTGCAACGAAGAACGTAAAACCTTTGAAAATTTGTATTAATCATAAAAATAATATTTTGAGGTTTTCGGAGTTCAAAATGAGATTTTTGAGCTAAGATTTATTTAACGCAGTATATATATATTTAGCATATATATAGCGAAAATGCGAATATTCGTAAAACGAAAAATAAAACGAATGTGCTAACAAGATGAAGTGTTTATATATGAGACAAAAGTTCGAGTTGACTCATGAACGGGCAAAATGAAATAAAAATTATTTAAATTAAAGACATAATATAGTAAATTGAGTTTTACTATAAAAGCTGTGTATTAGCTGTTTAAACTCCGAATTTGCGAGTAAAGGTAAAAGATATTTCTAAAATGGAATATAAATGGTTTAAGCTTCAAGATGTAAAATAGTTACATCTTAAAATATGTAAGACCTTTATTATTTTATATTTAGATGATGATTAAAATATTATTAAATGATTAATAATATTAGTAAGTGATTTGAATATTATTAAGTGATTAATAATATTAAAAGATGATTAAAATATTATTAAATAATTAATAATATTAGATAATGATTAAAATATTATTAAATAATTAAGAATATTTGATTAATAATGTTAAGAAGTGATTAAATATTATTAAGTGATTAAAATATTATTAAATAATTAATAATATTAGACGAGTTTAAGATGATGGTTAAGTGATAGTAATATTATTAAGGGATAATAATATTACTAATGAATTGAAGAATTATTCAATGTTTGATTATGTGGCTAAAGATTAGCTAATTTATTATTCAAGTGATAGTATTGTGAGATAAAGTATGTTATGCTAATTGAAATATAAATCTTATAACTGATAGGTCTTTTCAATAAGAGAGACTAAATTAGATTGCTTAGCGGTTATCAGCGGTACAGGCAAGTTTTCTTGAACTATTCTTTCATATAGTGGTTAATCATTGTTGATTATATCACGTCTATGATTTATTAATTCGCACGTTGTGCATGTTGCATATGTTCATCAGGTATGAAAGGCTGATCACCTTCATTGCCATATTGTTCAGTTGAATTTATTCATGTTCCTTATTGACCATTCATTTTTATTGTCTCGGTCGTTCAGTTATGTAAATTTGATTCATGCTATTTCACAATGGTTACATTGTTGAAAGTTAGCCAGCTTATTGTTCATTCTTTTCAATCATGATATATCTTTTCTTGAAATTAAATTGCTGGGCAAACTTTTTGCTCACCCTTGCTATATCATGATAAACATTGCAGATTAGGATGAATACGTCGGATACAGGAAAAGTCAAAGATAGTTCCAGCATTGGTATATCGTACAGATAAAACTTGTAATAGTATTATATGCAAATGACATTGTATGTCGGATAAGATATTGAATTCAGGTATTAAGTTAAGGTTTCAGACCTTGGGAATTAGGTGTAAAGGTTATTGTATAAATAATTTATGTTTATATCTTCCGCAATAGTTATAGAAAGGATGTATCGTAACGTACTAGGTCCGAGGTTCTGGGGACCCGGATTTGGGGACGTCACATAGCAATACAAAAGAAAATGAAAAAGCTTTTAAAATTAAAAATGATCTATTCAACCCCCCTTCTAGATCTATTGTGTGCCCCTGGGAACTAACAATTGGTATCAGAGCAGGTTCTCATATTATCCAAAAGCTAACACTTTGAGTTTGGTCCTAGGCACAAATAAAGTTCTAAACATAGTATTAGTAATAAGTCACTTTTGAATGAGGATGAGCTCACACGTTGAAAATTATACGCGTAGGTAAATGTGTATATACACCTGAAGCTGTCCAGATTGGTCCCTATCCTTTAATGTTATTGCAATCAGGCCAATCCTTGCCCATAGTCAATTAGCAGTTTGCAGCCTAGTGATGGGAAGTCAAGAAGCATCAAGAGAAAAGAATCTGACGTCCACTGTTCTGAAAGACGGGAATGCCTATACTTGTAATGAGATGCTTATCTAGAGAAGAAAGGAGAATTCTTTAGATATGTATTTTGCTAAATCCATGTATCTGAACCTTGAGGTTCGAGGGCGTCAAAGATTTCAAGTTGCCAAGACTTTCCTTTGATCGTAACTTCAAGACTTTGCTTGATTAAGCTAAGGCCATATGGATCAACAAGCTGTCATCATTGATAATGCAAATATATGCACAACAATGCCTTATATCATTGTGCAAATAAGTAGGACAACTATCTGTCAAGAAATTGACAGAGTCAGGGTATGTATCCTCATCACTATATACATAACATCATATTGCATCACCTTATGTGATATAACAATATTCTATCAAAAGACCATTTTCTTCCTAAAAAAGAAAATGAGAGAAAGTACATTTGAGGTTGGAAACTATTTGCTGACAAACTTTCTCTCCACCCACGTTTTAAGTTGAAAATAAATTTTTGAAAGAAATCTGATATACGCCTTAAGCACATTACAATCTAATAAGTTTAAGTTGCTCAAACATTGCTAATGGGTTAGTATGTTAGTAAATTCATACAAATCAATGTTCTGTGTTTTTGATAAACCATATAGTGTGATCAACACTACAGGTGTATCATGAAGGTTCTTAGAAACTGATCAACTCCATGAACCAATAAGATGCAAATAATTAATAGAGCTGATCATCACTCTGTGAACATTCAAAATCTGTGAACATAGCAAAAAGAAAATGGTGTAACAACCAAAGAAAAAGATTATCATATCAAAATGTTTAATCATACACACACTCAATCATGCATTATAACTGTCATATCTAAAATTAATATATGTATGAATATGATTGTTGATGCTTATATGATGTAAATCTAAGAATATGAGGAACTAGGGTTTTGAGAAAACTAACCTAGCAGGACCCAAATAACAATGGGTACCAAAATAGAAAAATGTTTAACCTGCAGGTACTTGGTCTATATGACCCCACTGAGGAAAACTGAAGCACAAGACTTAAGTCACAAAGACTCTACCAGCTGTAAGATCAAGATCCCCCAGCAATGATCTCATTCAAGGTCATCCAATGCTAGAGCTTGCTCCTGAAGATTTGTTGTGTCTCCAAGTATGAAGATCTCATGAGCTTAAATGGATTCCAAAATCCTTAGTATGATCGTCATGATACTTAAAAAGGAAGCTGGCTAATCATGACAAGACGTAAGAGACCTTCCATGCTTATCAATGCAAAGCATATCATCTCAAAAGGAACTTCAAGGAAGTTCATATCAAGGAATCTTCAACCAATGGTGACAAAGTATGAATCATAGAACTAAAACTCCACGAGTACAGAAGATGCTAAAATCTGAATGATGGACACTACGTTCGTAGTGTCTACTCAGTAAATCGTGGAGTAACCAGTTCTGAAGAAATTACTGTATGATCAAATGGAGCTGATTCAACCATGAAGATTCCGGCTTGAAGAAGATATGCAAGGCAATCTTACTTATGTATGAACAGAAGATTAGTCCATCTTTCTCTAAGAAGATAGTATCAACTATGGGGGAGTAGTGATCTGCTAAGTCTAGCAGTGCTCCTATTGACAAAGGAGCACAGTGAAGCAAATCCTTCAGATCCTAAAAAATGAAGGTAGCTATACTTGATGACAAGGGAAAAGCAAATGAAGATATGGTGGTGATGGAGTTTAAGGAGAAAAAGAAGAAGTGGGATGCTAGCTAAAAGTTCAGAGATAAGCTTAGAAGACAGGTCAACCTCTCTTGCATGTCTGTTGACCACTCCACGAAGAACCTGTTCACTTTTGTTAAGTTCCTAAAATAGAAGCTTATCCAAATAGCCACATTCTAGTTACAGAGTCCCAAAACTCTATGGCTGATGAACCAAATAAATCCTCATCCCCAGCAGTAATGTCCCAAAATGTGCTACTGAAAACCATATCAGCCTAACTACCCCAATCATGGAGTACCTAAGATCAAACTCTTAATCGTAGACTAAGAGTATGCTGACCCCACGATCGCAGTCCATACAAATACCAACATTAAAGAATATCTAGAGTTGGTAAGTGAACTTCATGGCAGAGAAGTCCACCGTGATGACATTGTTACCACCAAGTCAAATGAGCCTTTCTTCTGATAAGCGCCTCAGAGACAAACCTGACCCTAAGTGTTATACTAAAAGGCCAGCCCTTTCTGAGCTACCTTAACCAAGAAGAAGTGCTGATATAGAATGCATCACGAGGACCTCTACAGAAGTATACAAGAGTCCCTCAGAAGAATTTAAGCTGCTGATGATTCATGCAACTCCCAGTTGGAGATTTATGGAGAGTCATCTAATGAAGTATGGCTACAGATGATGATCGTCGAGCAGATAAAGAGATCGCCGAGCAGACAAAGAAATCGTGGAGTACTAAACTATGTCATGAGGCTAATCCACGAACTGAAGAAGTCAACGACCAACTTAACAGAAGTTAAATCTAAAAGCTGATCTGTTATGATAGTGACCTATGGGGCTCTTACACCTGTCCTTTTGAAAAGTAGAGGGAACAGTTACAAACGAAAATTTCAAATTCATGGCAGTTACACTTATAAAGAACTACCAAAAAGTTGCAAGACTATCTAGTCCATCTTCTCTCTTTGAACCTGAAATCCTAAACACTCTCCAATAGCCTAACTGTCTCAAACCTCTAAGCCTTACTCAAATTGCCCTCAAGTACCTCCTACAATACTTCTTAAATCAAACACCCAGATATTCGTAACCCTTCTAATGGAAGATTGGCGCGTCGTCAAGGGTATTCAACTCGGCTCTAAGAGATTCAAAAAATTTGAAAAGAAGTTCAGAGACATTCTTGAACTCGTGAAGAAGATTGGGTTTTCTGAATGCCTTGAATCGAACACCCTGATTTATGCCGACCTGGTAAAGGAGTTCTACTCATATGCAACGACAGATTCTGGGCTTCTATCTACAAAGGTCAAAGGATTGAATTTAAAGATACGAGCTTCAGACATCTATCAATATCTAGGGTTTCTTGACCAGGTTCTGAACAGTCTTGAAGAAGTCGACATTAAAGAAGGAAAAAGGGTTATGCGCTACAAGAGGAACTCTAGTTTGAAGGACATGAAGAAGAAGGAGTTCCCTGTAGAGTTTGAGTTTCTTGTTGAGATTGTAGGGAAGTGTATCTTGAGCAAAGATATTGCACATGATACAGTGAACGATCAGCAACTGAGAATCATGTTTGCCATTGTCTTAAAGCAACGAATCAACTTTGGAGCTATATTGTTCGACTTAATGTCCAAGTGGCTAGAAAAAGGCAGAGAAGAAGAAGTCAACAGATAAACCTCTCACAAAGGTTTTCTATGGGAGATTCTTGAGCATCATCATGAAGAAGAAACTAAAGAACAAAATAAGGAATGATGAGGGAGAACCCCTTAATATTCTCAAGGTGATGTCTCCAAAGCTGTTTGATAACTAGAAGAAGAATCCCATGGAGAACAAGAAGCTGAAGACTTATGGCAGCAGCAGCAAGGGCATTTCGAAGAAGAGGAAGGCAAGCAATGTAGAGGATGAGCTCTCTCACTCTGATGATTCCAAATTCCAGAGTCACTTTTGAGAAGCCATCAAAGAAGAGAGCTAAGGTTATGAGAAACTCACTAGAGAATCCCCCAAGTAGTCCTTCTACTGATGAAGAAGGATCAGAATCAGAAAAAAGAAGCAATTAGATCTCCTATTGCTGAACCCCCAAGGAGTCCTTCTGCTGATATAGAGGAATCAGAATCCGAAGAAAAAGAAGAACCTGAACCTCCTGTTGTTGAACCTCTAAGGAGAAGAAAGAGCAATAGACTGCTTCTCCAACCAAGTCTAAAGAAGAAAGGAGAATCTTCTATAAAGATCATTGATCTAAGTGATGATAATGATGATGAACTTGAGACTATGGAAGAAGATGCTAAGGGTAAAAGAAGGATAATGTCTGACAGTTCTAGCAGTGATGAAAGTGAAAAGACTACAAATGGATCTGAATCAGAAGAGGCAAATGAAGCTGAAAGTAAGGAGATGTTGAAGACTACAGAGCAAGATATGACTAGTGAGTCTATGAAAGCTAGCTCAGCAGAGGGTGATGAGAATGATGATCATATGCAGGAACCTACTGATGAGTCAGTTGAAGTGAGCTTGCACCAGTCTGACTCTAGATCAGGACATGAAGGAAATGAAGCAAACTTTAGCTCTGAAGATCAAGGATCAGCAGATTATCATGTTCCTTCTCCTGCAAATGTTAGAACAAGAATAGTGGTGGAAGTGGTTGATGAACCACGAAATATGCTACCAGGCAGATGGGTAAACCATGGCAATGAAAGACTCATCGTGGTAAGGATGTCCACAGCCGATCTGCTCAACAATTTTCAAGACATGGACTTGGACCTTACAACCGTGTTGTATGATTCTGAGAATCATCTGATAAGGTGGTTCTACCAATTGATGCCATGGCTGAAGGCCTACACTGCTGGAGATAAGAGCTACATTAGGTGGTGTTACTCACACTTTCCCAACCTGGAGTTGATCTCGCAAAACTTTCCAAGGGTTAAGTCATTTCCAACCAAGCTGATCAGAGACCAGCCTGACTTCAATGTTTATCGTCAGGCCAGCAACATCTACATTCCCTACGATCTACGAGAAAGCTTAGATGGTGGAAGGATCACATCAAAGTCTACGATCGTAGAGTCCTTACACTCTACCATTGCAAGTGATCAAGCTCAACCTGAGAAGTCAAACCTTGCTCCAGTAATCCTGTCTGGTATCCCATCTTCCTCTAATAGAACCTGGTATTCAAATCTCTTTGAGATTCTCACTGCCTTTGAAAACATCTCCAATAGTGAGAAAAGTGGTGTCCAACCAGCTGCTCAGCAGGCGACTGTCCTACCAGATGCTCAAATTCTTCAAGAGCAAGAGTTATTGAAAACTATGAAGAATTGGCTGAGAAACTCTCTTATATTGTTGAAGAAGCTAAGAGCTTGTCAGGAGGAGTAGATAGTGAATTCCACAATAAGCTTCAGGCAACTATCTCAGATATATCTCTCAAGCTTCAATAGAGAGATCAAATCTATCTGAAGTCTATAAAGGATCAAAGAAGAGAAGCTCTAAAAATTCAGAACGTAAATGAAGAATCTCTTTCCCTAAAGCTAGAGCTCAGCCAGCAGGAACTCAAGATTGATGTTGGCAACACATCTCACCTGATTGAGCAACTTATGTCCAATGTCCAGAATCTTTCTCAAGTGATTGATGACAAAAAAGGGGAGAAAAAGAGGCACTCAAGGAGGCACTCAAAAAAGAGAAGAATGAAGACAGAGGAGAAGAGCAAGAGCAAGAGCCAAAGCAGTGCAAAGGAGCTGAAAGGAAAGTAGAAGAAGGAAGCAGAAATGGATTTATCATCCGAGGGAGAGCCAAAGCAAGATGAATCCATGGAGACAAGAAGACAAGATCTAAGGGGGAGCCAAGAGAAGAAGAAGATGAAGCAGTGAAGCAATCATCTGAGGGGGAGCAAGAACGAGAAGAACAAAAAGATGAGAAGCTGCAACAGAAAGTACATCCAGAAGACATACAAGAGCAGATAATGTAAAAGAGAAGGTACATCTCTAATTGTAATAGTATGTTCTGGATCTAGGGCTTAGATTGTCATATCATTTGTAAGTTAAATTCTCATCAATGACATTCATATTATCTGTTCTAGTAATACATCTGCTCACTATATATTAATATTCATTCATCTCATACATATGTATTTAATGTTTTTGTCATAATCAAATAAGGGGAGATTGTTAGAAATATGCATGAGAATGTTTTTCCTATTTATATAAGATTTGCTTATGAACTCAATGAATGAATACGCAAATATGTCTGCATTGATGAAAGTTGTAAAGTCCTTAATAGATGATAGACAATATGTACAAGGACTTAGACTGAAAATATCAAATATGTTAGGTTGATCCTACATGAAGGAACAACTTTGTGAAGTCCTTCAAAAGATTACAATGTACAAGGACTATGAATAGAAAGATCAAGCTTGTTAGGTTAATCTTAAAAAATGTAATAGATAGGCCAGTGTGACGCCCCCAGAATAGGTCCAGTCAACCCAACCCATTCTGAGTCGCCAAATACATGGTACAGAATTCAAATACAATCTTTTATATCACACGGTCGTGCAAAATATGACCACACAACTGTGAGTGTCAATACAAATATGTAGAAAATATTAATATTCAAACTAAGTCCTCATTACAATTATTATCATACTATTTATTAGAAATGATGAGGACTACTACTGTTCTAACTTGGACCATCACTCTGTCCCCCGACTAGTTCCTGCGACATTCTCATTTCCTGAAGAGGACAATAGATAAAAAGGGTGAGCTCAACTAGCCCAGTAAAGAATATTATGACTAAGATAATGGAAAATAAATTATCGTTAGTCTTCAACAATTCAGATAAAATATTATTGACAACAAGTTTTAGATCAATATTCGCAGCGGAAATAACAATTCATTAGAAGAGTTAAGTAGAGAATGAAATCTACTATCTTCTATGATTTAAAAGTCCATCATCAATATTTTATCCCTGTAACATCAATCAATATACATCTCGAATCAAATATTCATCTTTGCACTACAGGCCAAAGATATTCATTTGTATCACCAGTGGTCCTGTTCATCTCAACAGCTGTCATCTTTGCACTGCGACCAAAGAAATTCATTAGGTAATCATTCATCTTTGCTCTGCAGGCCAAAGATATTTAGTTATATCACCATTTAGGACTGAGGATGATGAAAAATATTTTAAAGAACGAATCCAGTGAGATAAAGGACAAAGATTAAGGATTCGTATTTTAGTTTATCCAATTCAAAAATACTTCGTAATAATCAATTGTGGAGAAAAATTCAAGAATAAAGCTCAAAACTTAGATTCAATCAAAGATAGGAACCTTAACAACCAACTTGGATAAATAGAAGAAAATTTAATTTTTCCATGAATAGTGACGTATACGTGAATAGTGTTGTATACATGAATAGTAACCCCAACGGAAAAAGTAAGAATTTCATAATAAAATTCATGCCAATATTTTGGTATAATGATATTGAAAAGAATAACATCATTTACGAAAGAAAATAACATCCCTTACCTCAAAAGAATAGTACTTCTGACTGGAATATCGGATTAAGGCTGAAGAAAAGTTGCACCGAATAGTAACACTCAAAGTATCTAAATACTCACAAAAATAAGCTCGATATTATAGAGAGAAAACTTCTGATTCTGGTGTGATTTTCAATTATAACCTAAGCACCCTATTTATAAGAAAATCTTAGGATGCCAAAGTAGACTTTTTCGCCCGGCGGCTTCTCCCAGCACACCTCGTGAGAAAAAAAAATTCAACATTTACAAGCCAACAAAAGTGGGACCCACCAATATAAGAAAATATTTATTTTCCAAAACTTCAATAATTCATAATAAATAGCCCTTTTGTCAGAAAAATACAAATTCTATGTCCTTTCCATAGGAAATTTAATTCTCTACAACTTCGTAGAAGGAAGTTTTTCTAAATTCCCAACCGAAAATGGCCGAAATCCACAAACGAATGATTTTCCACACCAAAATACTGATAAAAATACCTCAGCACTAATTTCTTCTTTTATATCCACAAAATAAATATTTTCTTATCATATAAATTAATAATTAATTATTCACAAATAATATTACAGAACTATAATATTGACAACCAGGTCGTTCCCAGAAAAGAGGGGGCCTTCCGATAAGGACTTCTCCTTACTGGCGCGCAATTAAATAACCCCTCCTAGACCGAACTTCCTTAGACATTGTCAATAATGCTATCTAATAATATTATTCAAATAATATAAATTATTGAGTTGATAATGTGAAATACTGTGTAGTGACAATTATTGAATCAATAATACAAAGTATCAACGGTAGCAATTATTGAATCAATCATATAAAATAGCAACGTAGCAATTATTGATATAAAATATCAACGTAGCAATTATTGAACCAATAAAATATTATTCAATTATTGAATCAATAATATAAAATATTGAACAGTAATTCCTGTAATAATTATTGAGTAAGCGACTTCTTACGTAAGAACCAATAATTCAAAATACTGTGCAATACCGTGTGCTACTGTGCACAACGCGTATTACTGTATTTTTATCACCGGGTATTTCAACAGTTTAACCGTAACAGTTTTACCGTTATTTATAAAAAGATTATTTCTGTCGCTTTCTATATCCGAAAGTTATTTCGTTGTGGGGCCCACAAATAGCTGCGCTGTCGTACGAATATTTCCCGACAACAAGAATATTCCATGACCAAACAAATATTCCCCAACAACAATGAATATTTTATAACCACTTGCTCGTTTTGAAATATTTGCACATTTCACCCATAATTTTTCACATTTATCAAATCAACACCTTACTATTTCGAAATAATATATAAAGAAAATTAAATCTTTATTCATAAAAGTTGGTGTCTTACAACTTTCCATCCTTATGAAATTTCGTCCTCGAAATTGACGTACGTACTTGGTATATCAAAAAAGTGAGGATACCTCGCTTTCATTTCCGATTCCAACTCCCAGGTCATTTCCTCAATAGAATGGTTTCTCCACAAAACTTTAACTTGAGGTATAATTTTCGAGCGTAGGACGTGCTCCTTCCTATCCAAGATCTTGACAGGTACCTCCTCGTACGTTAAATCTTCAGCTATCTCGTCTGGTTCTAACTCAATAATACGGTTTGGATCTTTCACATATTTACGAAGCACGGATATGCAAAAAACGGTATGAACACGAGACATGCTTGGAGGTAAAGCAAGTCTATAAGCCATATTTCCTACTCGGTCAAGAATCTCAAATGGACCAATGAATCGTGGGTTGAGCTTCCCTCTCTTTCCAAACCTCGTAATTCCCTTCCACGGAGTAACACGTAATAACACATGGTCCTCAATATTAAATTCCACGTCCTTTCGATGAAGATCCACATAACTCTTTTGTCGATCTTGTGCTGTTTGTATTCGCTGCCGGATCATTTGGATCTTTTTCATAGTCATACGTACTAACTCCAGTCCCAACAATGTTGCTTCACCCACCTCATTCCAGCATACTAGAGAACGACACTTTCTCCCATACAATGCTTCGAATGGAGCTACGCCTATACTTGCTTGATAACTGTTGTTGTAGGAGAATTCTACCAATGGTAAGTACTTATCCTAACTCCCTTTGAAGTCTAGAACACAGAGTCTCAATAGATCTTCAAGAGTTTGAATAGTCCTTTTCGATTATCCGTCCGTTTGAGGATGATAAGCCGAACTGAATCGTAAATCCGTGCCCATAGCTTTCTTCAAACTGATCAAAAATCATGAAGTAAATCTGGGGTCACGATCCGAAACAATGGATACTGTCATGCCACGCAATCTCACAATCTCATTCACGTACATATGAGCAAGACGTTCAAGAAAATAAGTCTCTCGTATCGACAAGAAATGAGCAGACTTGGTTAATCTATCAACAATAACCCAAATCTCATCTATGCCTTGAGCAACCTTGGGAAGACCCGTAACGAAATCCATCGTAATGTGTTCCCACTTCCATTTCAAAATCTCCAGTGGTTGCAATGGACCCTTCGGCACTTGATGCTCTGCCTTTAGACGTTGACAAGTTAAACATCTCGAAATAAACTCCGCGATCTCTCTTTTCATATTGCTCCACCAAAATGTATGTCGAAGATCACGATACATTTTGGTACTCCCAGGATGGATTGCAAATGGTGTGTTATGTTCCTCCATCATGATTCTATGCTTCAAGTCAGAATCGTTAGGAACACAAAGTCTGGAGTTGACTCGAAGTATTCCCTCTTCATCGATTCTTGCTTCTGGAATGGAACCCTCTCGCACCTTCTTCTTCATCTTCATCAGCTCTGGATCCGTAGCTTGAGCAGCTTTAATTTTATCAATCAAAGCTGGTTCTACACGTATACTTGACATCATCGCACTCGTTCCCGCATATGATCTTCTACTCAACGCGTCAGCTACCACGTTCTCTTTTCCAAGATGGTATTGGATGGTATGATCGTAATCTTTCAACAGCTCAAGCCAACGTCGTTGTCGCATGTTGAGTTCCTTTTGAGTGAATAAATATTTAAGGCTCTTATGATCCGTATAAATTTCCACTTTCTCCCCGTACAGGTAATGTCTCTAGATCTTCAACGCGAAAATGACTGCTGCCAACTCTAGATCATGAGTAGGATAATTTCTCTCATATTCTTTGAATTACCGCGAGGCATAGGCTATGACTTTCCCATGTTACATGAGAACACATCCTAACCCTTTGCCCGAAGCATCGCTGTAGATAACAAATCCATTCGAACCAGATGGTATTGTTAGAATAGGTGCCGAGATAAGTCTTCTCTTGAGCTCTTGGAAGCTCTTCTCGCATTCCTCGCTCCAAATGAATTTTGTATCTTTCCGAGTCAACTGAGTTAATGGAGTAGCGATTCAAGAAAATCCCTTTACGAACCTCCGATAATAACCAGCTAAGCCCAGAAAGCTTCGTACTTCGGTCACCGACTTAGGTTGCTCCTAGCTTTGTATTGCTTCAATCTTCGTCGGGCCAACAGATACTCCACTTTTTGATACCATGTGCACAAGGAATGCTACTTCCTCAAGCCAGAACTCGCATTTCTTCAGCTTGGCATATAGCTTATTCTCACAAAGCTTTTGAAGTACCAGCTTCAAGTGGTGCTCATGATCTTCATGACTTTTAGAATAGATGAAGATGTCATCAATAAAGACAACAACGAACTGATCCAAATATTCCTTAAATACACGGTTCATCATATCCATGAAAGCAGCAGGAGCATTAGTCAATCCAAAAGACATAACTAAGAACTCATAATGCCCGTACCGAGTTCTGAAAGCAGTCTTCGGAATATCCTCAATTTTAATCTTCAGCTGATGATATCCAGAACGAAGATCAATCTTTGAAAAGAATTGTGCTCCTTGCAAGTGGTCGAACAGGTCATCAATACGAGGTAGCGGATACCTATTCTTGATGGTTACATGGTTCAACTCCTAATAGTCAATATAAAGTCGCATACTCCCGTCTTTCTTCTTTACGAATAAAACAAGAGCACCCCAAGGAGACGTACTAGGACGAATAAAACCGATGTCTAGCAACTCCTGTAGTTGGACCTTTAACTCCTGAAGTTCAATAGGAGCCATTCGATATGGGATTTTAGAAATGGGTTTTGAACCGGGTTCAAGGTCAATAAAGAATTCAACTTCACGTTTTGGAGGTAGACTGGGAAGTTCTTCGGGATATACATTAGGAAACTCATTGACAATGGAAATATCATTCAAATCTGACGTATTCTGGTTTAGATCAGTGACATGAGCTAAGAAAGCTTGACATCCATTTTTTAATAAACGAATAGCCTTGTGATTTGAAATGATATTGACTGATTTTAGTGGTTTGGATTCGCACAACAGGTTGATTAGGAATATGAAAACCAACAACCTTACGAAAACAATCAATTTTGGCATGGTAAGTGGTTAACCAGTCAATTCCTAACATCACGTCAAATGCAAGTATTTTCAAAGATATAAGATCAACAAGTAAGGTAAGGGTACCAATCTGAATCAAGCAAGATTTGTAAACTGTGAATGTAACAAAGGTTTCTCCCAACTGAGTTTCAACAGATAAGTCAAAGTCTAATTTATCAGAAGTCAAGTTCAAACGTTGAGCACAAGCAGGTGAAATAAAAGAATGGGTAGCACCGGTATCTAACAAGGTGTAAACTTCGCAAGAGTTTATGATTAGCTTACCCGTAATCACCTCGTGTGTATTCCTTGTGTTTTGGGCTGTCACGACAAACGCTCTTCCAGGAATCACCGACTTTGACTTGTCCGAAACCGTCTTGGGAATCACCACCCCCGCTGGACTTGGTTTCGCAACAGGACAATCTTGAGCTATATGTCCTTCTTTTCCACAGTTATAGCATGCTTTGAATTGTTGTGGGTAGTTTGGGCTGATGTGTCCCTCTTTCCCGTATTTATAGCATACGATCGGTGGTCGTTCTCCTCCCCTAGAAATAGTTGATGCTGGTGCTGATGTCGACGTCTTCACGTTCTCATTGTTATACCTTCTCTTCTTAAAATCTTCCCCCGATTCGCTTTTTCTAATATCATGGCCACGATTACCACCGGAGTGGTTACCGCTTCTATCATATTTTCCACCCCGCTGGTTGTCATTGCTCCGATGACTGCTGACACCGGTATGACCTTGGTTGTTGTCCCTTGGTTGAATATAATCACTATCTCGTTCTAACAACTGGGACCTTTTCACTACATTCGACTATAGAGAAAATTTGTGAGAAATGAGGTATTGACGTATTTCGGGTTTCAAACCTCTCAGAAACATCTGCGTCATACGTTCCTCATTCTCCACCAAATGAGGTGCAAACCTGGACAGCTCCGCGAACTTAGCCTCGTACTGGGACACAGTCATGTTGTTTTGTTCCAGTCTGATAAACTCTACCTCCTTCATACGACGAATACTTTTAGGAAAGTACTTGTTATTGAACAATTTCTGGAATGTTTCCTAAGACATCTTGAGTGCGGCAGGCTGGGTACGCTTCACAGACTCCCACCAGTAATCTGCCTCCCCACGGAACATAAAGGTGGCAAATGGAACCTTCTGTTCCTCCGTGCATCCCAAGACATCAAATATCTTGGTAATTTGCTTAACCCACGTCTCTGCCTTGATCGGATCTGGCTTTCCCTAAAATTCTGATGGTCCCAACTCTTTGAACTGCTTGGCAGTGACAAGCCGCGAGTTGTTATTATCTCCACCCGTATTTTGCACACGAGTCTCCCTCGTCTGGTTTTGCATGAACTGCAAAAAACTTCTAAACATCTCATCGTTTATCGTCTGACCAGTGTTATTATCAGGATGAACATTGCCTTCTTGTTGCACGTTCTCCTGGTTGGTGATTAAAGGTGTCTCCACGGTCTCATTCACTTCATTGTTAACATTCTCAGCTGCCATTCTCAAATACTGGCATAAAACAAGGGTTAATTAAACAAATTAACATATCACATATTAACCCTATGCTCCGACTGACCAATTAAATACCACATAAGCTTAGGTAGAACATACTAGTGAAGGATTTACTCGTCTTTCCCCTCCTAGTTCTATTCCCCGATCTCCGCCAGAGATTATATCCCTAAGCTTTGATACCAACTGTGACGCCCCCAGAATAGGTCTAGTTAACCCAACCCATTCTGAGTCGCCAAATACATGGTACAGAATTCAAATACAATCTTTTATATCACACAGTCGTGCAAAATACGACCACACAACTGTGAGTGTCAATACAAATATGTAGAAAATATTAATATTCAAACTAAGTCCTCATTACAATTATTATCACACTATTTATTAGAAATAGTGAGGACTACTACTGTTCTAACTCGGACCATCACTCTGTCCCCCGACTAGTTCCTGCGACATTTTCATTTCCTGAAGAGGACAATAGATAAAAAGGGTGAGCTCAACTAGCCCAGTAAAGAATATTATGACTAAGATAATGGAAAATAAATTATTGTTAGTCTTCAACAATTCAGATAAAATATTATTGACAACAAGTTTTAGATCAATATTCGCAGCGAAAATAACAATTCATTAGAAGAGTTAAGTAGAGAATGAAATCTACTATCTTCTATGATTTAAAAGTCCATCATCAATATTTTATCCCTGTAACATCAATCAATATACATCTCGAATCAAATATTCATCTTTGCACTACAGGCCAAAGATATTCATTTGTATCACCAGTGGTCCTGTTCATCTCAACACCTGTCATCTTTGCAATGCGGCCAAAGATATTCATCAGGTAATCATTCATCTTTGCTCTACAGGCCAAAGATATTCAGTTATATCACCATTTAGGACTGAGGATGATGAAAAACATTTTAAAGAACGAATCTAGTGAGATAAAGGACAAAGATTAAGTATTCGTATTTTAGTTTATCCAATTCAAAAATATTTCGTAATAATCAATTGTGGAGCAAAATTCAAGAATAAAGCTCAAAACTTAGATTCAATCAAAGATAGGAACCTTAACAAGCAACTTGGACAAATAGAAGAAAATTTAATTTTCCTGTAAATAGTGCCGCATACGTGAATAGTGCCGTATATGTGAATAGTAACCCCGACGGAAAAAGTAAGAATTTCATAATAAAATCCATGCCAATATTTTGGTATAATGATATTGAAAAGAATAACATCATTTACGAAAGAAAATAACATCCCTTACCTCAAAAGAATAGTACTTCTGACTGGAATATCGGATATAAGGCTGAAGAAAACTTGCACCGAATAGTAACACTCAAAGTATCTAAATACTCACAAAAATACGCTTGATATTATAGAGAGAGAAAACTTCTGATTCTGATGTGATTTTCAATTATAACCTAAGCACCCTATTTATAAGAAAAGCTTAGGATGCCAAAGTAGACTTTTTCGCCCGGCGGCTTCTCCCAGCACACCTCGTGAGAAAAAAAATTCAACATTTACAAGCCAACAAAAGTGGGGCCCACCCATATAAGAAAATATTTATTTTTCAAAACTTCAATAATTCATAATAAATAGCCCTTTTGTCAGAAAAATACAAATTCTATGTCCTTTTCATAGAAAATTTAATTATCTACAACTTTGTAGAAGGAAGTTTTTCCAAATTCCCATTCGAAAATAGCCGAAATCCACAAACGGATGATTTTTCACACCAAAATACTGATAAAAACACCTCAGCACTAATTCCTTCTTTTATATCCACAAAATAAATATTTTCTTATCATATAAATCAATAATTAATTATTCACAAATAATATTACAGAACTACAATATTGACAACCAGGTCATTCTCAGGAAAGAGGGGGCCTTCCGATAAGGACTTCTCCTTACTGGCGTGCAATTAAATAACCCCTCCTAGATAGAACTTTCTTAGACATTGTCAATAATGCTATCTAATAATATTATTCAAATAATATGAATTATTGAGTTGATAATGTGAAATACTGTGCAGTGACAATTATTGAATCAATAATATAAAATATCAACGGTAGCAATTATTGAATCAATCATATAAAATAGCAACGTAGCAATTATTGATATAAAATATCAACGTAGCAATTATTGAACCAATAAAATATCATTCAATTATTGAATCAATAATATAAAATATTGAACAGTAATTACTGTAACAATTATTGAGTAAGTGACTTCTTACGTAAGAACCAATAATTCAAAATACTGTGCAATACCGTGTGCTACTGTGCACAATGCGTATTACTGTATTTTTATCACAGGGTATTTTAACAGTTTAACCGTAACAGTTTTACCGTTATTTATGAAAAGGTTATTTCTGTCGCTTTCTATATCCGACAGTTATTCCGTTGTGGGGTCCATAAATAGCTGCGCCGTCGTACGAATATTCCCCGATAACAAGAATATTCTACGACCAAACGAATATTCCCCAACAACAATGAATATTTTATAACCACTTGCTCATTTTGAAATATTTGCACATTTCACCCATAATTTTTCACATTTATCAAATCAACACCTTACTATTTCGAAATAATATATAAAGAAAATTAAATCTTTATTCATAAAAGTTGGGATCTTACAGCCAGTCTAATCGTCGAGCCTGCACCAGCCATCGCAGTTTGCCAAGAGAGTTAAGGCAGAATCGTAGTCTATCAAGGTAGAACCGTAGTCTGTAAAGATAGCGACTCTTGAAGTCGTAGTCTGCAAAGAAAGACAAGGCAGAATCGCGGTGTATCAAGGAAGACCTTCTTGGAATATCAGTCTGTCGAGAAAGCTAAGTTTTGAATCGTGGAGACAGCCTGCCGAGCGCCTGCCAAGCGCCTGCCGAGCCAAGTCAGTAATCATAGGTTTCACTAGAAGTCCGGGAGTCTGCAGATCGTAACAGAGGCAGAAATCATAGTCGGGGAAGTCAGTCAAGAGATTGCAAATGTCAAGGCAGAAATCGTAGTTTGACATATAAACTACTCTCAGAGTTGCAGACTACACTCGGAGTTGTAGTGTCTGCAGAACCAAAGTAGAATCGTAGTCTGCAGAACCCGAGTCGAATCGTAGTGTCTGCAGAACCAGAGCCGAATCGTACTGTCTGCAGAACTAGAGCCGAGTAGTAGTCAGTCAAGGGCTTACAAATGCCAAGGAAGAATCGTAGAGCACTCCACGATTCCCAAGAATTGAGGACTTTTGAAGTGTACACAAAGATTGTAGTCTCTAGTAAGAGTAGTCAAGATTCAGAAAGCAATCTACTTGAAGAGTATCAGTAAGCATTCTCTAAATGGTCTGCAAGCAAACAGAAGATTGAAGCACCAACTCTATCATTAAGGCTTATTGAGAAGTGAAGCCATTTAGGAGAAGTCTTCTACAAGCGCCCATAAGAAGACAACGATTGCAGTCTTTGTCAAACCAACAAAAGACAATGATCGTAGTGTTGACAACAACGATCGTGGTGTTTGCCATAGAGCAGCAGAGACTAATAAAGCACCTACAGAGATAGTGGCCAACCTACAGAGGACAGACGAAGAGAATTGTCTATGCTCAGCCTCACCATGAAGTGTGAACGAATGATCATAGAGCTGAAAGATGAGGAAGCTGAGCATGACTAATTAGAAGAGTCTTGTAAATCAGAGGGCCAAAATAAACAGACAAGTTATCAGTTTCTAATGTCAGTCAAGGAAAGCAGAATCGTAGAAGCACTGCTAGAGTGAAGAGCGAGAGGTTCTACATTGTCAATCCAAAGAGCACTCTCAAAATCGTAGTGTTGTCAAAGTCGTCAACCTGTAACATCCACAGACAAACTACGACCAAACATGAACGTCAGCATCAGAATCGTGGAGCTCGTTCATCTGAGTATTGAGATTAAGTAATATCTTAATATGAGAACTAATAGAAGAACGTTGCTGATTAAGTGTACCGATGCAGTCACCAACTTCATTGGTTCTGATCAAGGAAACAAAAAAAGAGAAATAAAGGTTACTGCCAACCTGACTTCTGAAAGTGACATCTCAGAGGTGTTAGGTGAAGTAGCAGATTGCTGTGTCAGGAAAGTCAAAAAGGTGATATCACGTCTAGTCAGCAGTCTTCACCAAATAACTCAAAATCCTTGAAGTATTTCAAATAGCTTCAAACGACTATATTCCAACGAGAAACTGACGGATGGGTATATAACTGCTAAAGCTTTAAAGGTGAATAGTTGTTAACTCGATGAGAGTTCAACTGGGCTTAACAGAGAAAATATTTCAGTGGCATACCGTAAAAGGTGTGAAGCACATATGATGAAGGTCTTTAATAGATAAAGGCTTCACTCAACAAGAAGGAGAATGCCAAATAGAATGGCATCTGAGCTGAGATCCGAGAAGGCCAAGGAGTCAAGAGCAACTGTGGCAGATCTGAAAGCAGACCTCCAAAGCCACTCTACGTTTCACCATGAACAAGCGGAGCTGAAGTGAAGTAGATGCAGAGCAGAATCTGTACATAAGAAAACTAGTGTTCAAAGGATGCTAAGTACCAGAAGAAGTCTACTTGATGTGCGAAGACTTAGCAGATCCTCAGTGGTGATAGTGTGCTATGCTGAAATTAGATGAAGTCAAGCATCAATAACAAAGATCAACTGGACCAAGGAGATGAAACAAACTGCTAAGTACTCAAGGATGTCAAGCTTAATGAACATCTTAGCAGTTTATCAGTGGTGATCAAGTTTCGATGCAGAATACCAGAAGATCACAGAAGCTGCTAAGTACCAGAAGATGAACAAGCTTAAAGTTATCTTAGCCGCTCAACACCAACAACAACAAACAAACAACCAGGGCCTAAGGGGTCCTTGTCTTCGTGACTAAATAAAAGTCAAGTCTGCTGGGCTTGCTGAGTATCGGATGGTACAAGAGATTCTAAGTCTGCTGGGCTTAGTCTACAGTTCTAAGTCTGTTGGGCATGAAGAGTTCTTAGTGAACTAGAGTTCCAAGGCTGCTGGACTTGAAGGAATCTTAGTGATTCAGAGAGTTACCTTTCCTTAGTGGAATCCCTGCTTGTTAAAGAAGAAGAGTGGAGTAGGAGCTTTAGTCTCTAAATCACTTAAAACCCCTTGTGTTATTTACTTTATGTCTCTTACATTTTGCACTATAACTGCTATAACTGCTTACACCTAAACTAACATTAGAACTATATTTAACAATATATCCTTGTAGGGGATCTTAACTTATTCCGCTGTGCATGAATTGATTCTTTAATTTGTCATCTGCTAATTTCTTAGCAATACAAAAGAAAATGAAAAAGCTTTTAAAATTAAAAAGGATCTATTCAACCCCCCTCCCTTCTAGATCTATTGTGTGCCCCCTGAGAACTAACATATCATTCCCACGGAGAATAATGATTGTATTTTAATCTATCATATAATAGTTTTGTAATTATCTCGGTCTACTTAAACAGCTAAACAATTTGTATCTTAGCTAAAAATGCTAAAAGCAATACAATAGTCAAGTAACAAGTAAAATAGCCAAATAAGGGGAATATGGAGTATATGACTTCACTTAATGCTTCATTCAAGATACTACACTTCTTTATAAGTTTGGTTAATTATTTTGGGCCGTTAGTTGAGAACACAAAAAGTAAGATATGACTATCTCTCGATGTTCCATACCCGTATTACATTCCATCCACAAAAGATAGAATAAATGCAAACACCCAAGTTGACTAAAGCACTATATGTCTATGTGAATTACAATCAAAGCGGGTTGAAGTTCTAGTACTCATTAGACTACATATGGTGCTTCAGTATATTTCTATCCTAGACACTAAACATAAACTTCATCTCAATGAAGAATTCATGAACATGTGCTAGCATGATTAGTTCTAAGCATATAATCCATTTTTCAAATTCATATAGACTTACATGATAATTGGTGATTAAGAAATTAAACATTTAACGCAAATCACATTAGACAATCCAATATAAATAATCAACCAAATCTCATAAGGAAATATAAAAATCTGAACTACACATTAAGATTCATCATAACCCCATAATGGAAATTAGTTCATATATAAATTAAAATCGATCACTAGAGACTGTTCATACATTGGAAGCCAAAATGAAAAGAAAGAGATACTAAAGAGTGAAAGATACAAATATGATCTCCTTCTCAAATCTGAGCATTCAATGTTCCCAAATTTAGCCCTAATCTAAGCTACCTATAAAAATTGCTAGAGAAACCAATAGAGAATCATAGATGTGGAAGAAGATAAAACTATCCTCTGTGTTTCTCTAAACCTAAAAAGGCAATAATAACGATCTATGATTGATGCCCTAACTTGCAAGCAACCCCCCTTTAAGCAAGAAATCCATTTGGCTATTAAATAAAAAGTCAACATACCAGTCAACCCGACCCGGCGCGACCGCGCTAGTCCATAGGGCAAAATGGGCACAGGGGCGCTGCTTGTTGTGTCTTCCTGGGTCAGGCGCGACCGCGCTGACCCATAGTTCTTTTAGGGCCCGACCGCGCTAGTCTTCAAATTTGTTGAACTGCTGCTGCTGCTTTCTTCTTTCAAACTCCTTGTATGCCATCCTCACTTACCCTCCATCACATGCACTTTGCATTTACTTGAGCCGGTTTCATATCCATTCGAATCACAATGCCACCAATTTAGCTTTCGAGTATGCTTCCTACAAAATAGAGATGAAATTCATGAAAAACTACTAAAACACATAAGACTAAACATCAGTTATGGCAAGTTAATAACCAAGAAGTCGGTATAAAACCTATATATCAAATACCCCAAAACTTAAACTGTTGCTTGTCCTCAAACAACAAAATATAAATGTAAACTAAATGAAATGCAATCTACTCTAAATGCTAACGAATCCCAATATCAGTCAAATTTGAATTCCAAATAAGTTGGCTCAGAGAAACCACAATGACATCAAACAGCGAATCCAACCAAGAACAAGGAAATACCGTATAAGACTACGCAAATCAAAAACTGTCATCACTGATGTAGTATGTGTGTGCTTGCTACCTTTAAACTTGAAATAGAAAAAATACTTCACATAATATGTTTCTAAGGGGGAAAAAAAGTTTCAAATCAAGAAAAATAGTAAACACATTAAGCTTCAACCAAGACTACGCATCAACTAAATTAAGAGTTAACAAGGGGTTTATTATGCTATTATTTACTTACGAGGGTGATATTCACACTTTCCTACATTTACACCTGACTGTGCAATGTCTAGTCCTCTTAGGCTTTTCAGTGATACCCGTGTAGCGAGCTTTCGACCAACGACTCCCAAGCCAGATGGCTTTAGGGCGCTGGGTGTTAAGACATCACCTAGGGCGTACTTACTCAAGTATCAAAGGCCACATAACTAAACTAGCCAAAGTGTTTATTTAACATCATTCTTTTCTTTTCTCATATTTATTTTATTTTATTTATTTATTATATTTTTATTCAGCAAGCATACCCCCTGTTTTTCCTCCAAACTTAAGCTTTTGCATCATCTTGGTTATTACTATCTGTTTTACTAAATCTCTGTCTTTAAAACAAAAATTTCCCACCAGAAGATAATTATTTGACTATTTAAGCCAATCAAGCAATAAGGAAACTATACAGTGCTATTCGGTTACATCAGAATCGACAGATAAAGATTTACATCATGTAATGACAATATAACCGAGTCTAAGTTATCAAAAATGTTCAACAACCATGCAATTCCAATCTCATCATAGGCTCAATGAAATTCAAACTAACTGAAAACTGGATTCATGCAATATAATTACTACAATTTTTTATTTTTATTTTTAAAGTAAAACAGGAAATAAAGAAATATGCTAAATTAAAATGCAATAAAAACTAAAATGCAGCTAAAATAATAATAAAAATGCAACTAAAACTAATAATACCCAATACCCTCAAACTTGAAAATAACAATGTCCTCATTGGAAGGTAAAGGTTAAAGAAACTGCCCTAGGTGGCATCATCATTGCCACCCACCTCTTGCTCGGGAGGTGTATCTGGTGGTGGATAAGGAATATTTGAGCCATACGTGGGAAACTCCACGAGCACCCCCTGTTGAGAAAATGGTTGAGCCAATGCCCCAAACAGACCATTTGCATATGCCTGAAAGTTCATGTGCATAGCATCCATCCTATTCTGCAAGTGTCGCATCTGACGCTCATGTCTATCAATGTAGTCAGGAGGTAGCCCTGCTGTCTGTGAGGCATAAACTGGAGCATCTTCTTCTTCATCTTCATCTTCATCTTCTTCACTATTTGGCAGAATAAAACCAAGGCCCCTAAGATGAGACTCGCCACCATCCCAAACTGTGTATTTTTTAATGGATGTGTGGTCAATGTCTTTCATAGGCATCTATAATGTCTCATTGTCCCATTCAACGCCTGCCTTAACATAAAGTTGGGTCACTACGGATGCATGTGGAATCCCCCTTGTGGTACCTCCTTGCATGTATCTGAGCATGGACTAGTGAATAAGATGTCCCACATCAATATATTTCCCTATGATTATTCCATAAAGAATAATTGCCCTATCTGTGGTGACATCGTGTTGATGGCGGGTGGGCATCAAATTTGCACATATAAAACTATTACAATCCTTCGCATACCGATTTAGAGCGGTGTGCGGGAAATGAGTCTTTCTATCGGTCCCTTGTTTGGTAGCCCATTTGGTTCCTGATTTGCACATCTCCTTCACCAACTTGTCTAAATCAGTCTTGAAGCGTTGGGATTCCACCCAGTTTGTGGTACCAGCTGGGGAAGGAAGCATGTGAAATAGAGCACTGATAGCTTGATTGGTGTAAACTTGCCACGCACAAATGATATTCCATTCTGTGTTTCCTTTGCGTTGGCATAGAATTCACAAACAATAGCCATTGGTGCCACCACTGGAGTACTCACCACGAAAACCCATCCATGCTCTTGAATTATATTCCATAGCTTCCCATCCTCCTTACTAGGCCTTAGTCCTCTTTCCAGTACAAAAGTTTTGGTCACAAGTACATCCGAGTAGTAATGCTGGGCTAAAAAGTTGACAAATTTTGTAACGTCCAACACATCTCGGCTGCCATCTTCACCGTCATTATCACTTCTACTGGATGACAAAGAGGATGGAGTTCGTACTCTTTTAGGTGCCATGATAGTTAGAAGTGTGGCTGAGACCTCAAAACTCATCTCAAATGTATGCTACAGATTGTTGCAGTGATTACTCCTTCAAGGCCCAGCACTGTGATGCCCAATTGTATATTCAATTTACCATTAACTCTTTCAAGCTTTCTAACAAACAGTTGGTGTGCAGCCCTTTTGGAAGCCTTAACTCCCCTTTTTCTGTTGTGATCTAGGATGGTATATGTAAAGTAGGTTGATTAGGGTTTATATAGGAAGTTGGAGGAGAGGATTAGTGGTAAGTGAGTTAGAAATTTCCTAAGTGGTAATTCAGATGTGGTGGGGGAGAGTGGGTTTGAATGTGGCTGAAAATTAAGGTTTAGGTGATAGTGGAGAGAAAAAATATGGGTTTACAGAGTGGAGGTGTGGAGATGAAGATGGACATGTGGAGAGAGTTTAAGAGTGAGGGAGTCAGATGTTGACACTGAAATTTGGAAAATGGAGTCAGTTGTGTTATGTTTTAGGAGGTTATGTCGAATTTGATATGGAGTTGGAATGACAGAAGCCACGTTTGTTATATTTTTTAAAAAATTGACTTCAGATTGCGGCCGCACAGTGTATTAGGCATAGAATGGTGCAGGCGCATTGTCCCTTGGAATTGGATTTGAAGGCTGGCCAAGGGCGCGGGCGGGCTAAGATTACCTTCTACTTGGGCGTGGCTCTGTTGCCCTGCACCCAGACAACATCAATTTTTTGAACTGATCTGAACAAGACACTTAATGCCAATTAGTTTGTACCTAAGAGAGGTCAAAAATGAATTATCAAAATTTACTTATCTCTATCAACAATGCACAACTAAAAGCTAATAATTCTATCAAAAATGAACTTAAAAATCAAGGTGTCACGAATTAAACATAACGGGAGGAAGGTTTAGACTTTTAGCAAGAATTAAACATGCGGGATAAACGATGGACTATGTAATTAGAATTAAACCAAAAGGGAAGAAGAGAGTGAATGGGGTGCCCCCCATCAAACGCTCAGTTTATAGTCGTTCAGCTCGACTATCTCTTAGTTCATTTCGGATTTACAAGGACAATTGAGGACTTTTGGCGATCGAACTCGCCTCCCCAATTATGCTTCAAATGTTAACCATTGACTTTGAAAGGTTGATCTTGATCTTTTTCTACTATCTCAACGGCCCCGTGTGGAAATACAGTCTTTATCATTAAAGGGCCCGACCAACTGGACTTGAGCTTTATCGGGAATAGTCTTAAGTCTGGAATTGAATAGAAGCACTGCTTGTCCCGGCTCAAACTTCCTTTCAATGATTTTTTGGTTGTGTAATTTTTTACCTTTTCCTTATAAAATTTTGAATTCTCATACGCCTGCAAGCGAAATTCATCAAGTTCATTAAACTGTAGAAGCCTCTTTTCACCTGCAGCTGAGAGATCAAAATTCAACTTCCTGATAGCCCAGTATGCTTTATGTTCCAACTCCATAGGAAGGTGACAAGCCTTGCCATATATCAATTGATATGGTGACATGCCTATGGGTGTCTTGTATGCGGTCCTGTATACCCAAAGTGCGTTATCAAGCTTCATAGACCAATCCTTCCTAGATGGATTTACAATCTTTTCTAAAATTCTCTTTACTTACCTATTGAACACTTCTTCCTGGCCACTCGTCTGGGGATGATAAGCTGTAGCAATCTTATGATTTACCCCATACTTAGCTAATAAAGTTGTGAAGTATTTGTTGCAGAAGTGGCTTCCCTCATCACTGATCATCGCTCTTGGGGTGGCGAATCGGGTGAAGATATTTTTCTGAAGGAATTTCAAGACGACCTTGGCATCATTAGTTGGTAAAGCACTGGCTTCCACCCATTTTGAGATGTAGTCAACTGCCAACAGAATGTAGAGGTTACTGAAAGAAGATGGAAATGTCCCCATAAAGTCTATCCCCCATACATCAAAGACTTCCACTTCCAAAATTGAGTTTAGTGGAATTTTATTAAGTTTGGAAATGTTTCCCACCTGTTGGTATCTATCACATTCTTTAACAAACTGATGAGCATCTCTGAATAATGCAGGCAAATAGAATCTTGCTTGAAGCACCTTAGCTACAGTCCTCTCAGTCCCATAGTGACATCCATAGAGTGAAGAGTGGCAAGCATGCAAAATACTAGTTATCTTACTATATGGGATGCATCTATGAATCATACGATATGCACACTGCCAAAACAAGAATGGCTCATCCCACGTGTATCTCTTCATTTCATGCAAAAACTTCTTCTTTTGTTGACGAGTTAAATCTAGTGGAAATACATAACTCACAAGATAGTTGACAAAGTCGACAAACTATGGGATTTCTGAAGTCCCTGCAAACAGCTGTTCATCGGGGAAGTATTCATTTATCACTGCTATGTCCTTCTTATCCTGCTCTGAACTCACTAATCTGGAAAGATGGTCAGACACTTGAATTTTTGTTCCCTTTTTGTCCTGAATTTCCAAATCAAACTCTTGGAGAGGAAGAATCCATCTGATTAATCTAGGTTTTGCATCTTTCTTGGATATCAGATATCTAATGGCAGCACGATCTGTGTACACCACTACTCTTGTCCCAATGAGATAAGATCTAAACTTGTCAAAAGCGTAAACAACTGCTAACAGCTCCTTTTCAATGGTGGTGTAGTTTAACTAAGCATCTGATAGAGTATTGCTGGCATAATATATGACATGAAAGATCTTTTCCTTGCGCTGACCCAACACCTCCCTTATTGCATAATCGCTAGCATCGCACATCAGCTCGAATGGTAATGACCAATTAGGTGCCACGATTACAGATGTTGATGTTAGCTTTTTCTTTAATAGGTCAAATGCAGCCATGAAATCCTCATCAAACCTAAACGGGGCATCCTTTTCCAATAAATTGCATAATAGTTTTGTAATTTTGGAAAAGTCCTTAATGAATCTCCGGTAAAACCCGACATATCCCAGAAAACTATGAACCCCCTTGACTGATGAAGACGGTGGCAAATTCTCGATAGTTTCTAATTTGGCTTTATCAACTTCCAATCCTTTTGCTAAGACTTTGTGTCCAAGTATAATTCCCTCTTGTACCATGAAATGACACTTTGCCCAGTTTAATACAAGGTTGGTTTCCACACAACGCCTTAGCACCATGATCAGATTCTCAAGACAGTTATCCAAAGAGTCTCCAAACACAGAGAAGTCATCCATGAAAACTTCAACATTTTTCTCAACCATGTTTGAGAAAATAGCCATCATTCATCTTTGAAATGTAGCAGGAGCATTGCAAAGCCCAAATGAAATCTGTCTGAATGCGAAGGTACCGTAAGGACAAGTAAAAGTCATTTTCTCTTAGTCTTCTGCAACTATGACAATTTGATTATACCCAGAATATCCATCTAGCAAGTAGTAGTACTCGTGTCCAGCAAGTCTGTCCAACATCTGGTCAATGAATGGTAATGGAAAATGATCCTTCCTAGTTGCTTTATTGAGCTTCTTGTAGTTCATACACACTCTTCAACCCGTCCCTGTCCGTGTTGGTATCAACTCGTTATTCTCATTTTTAACCACTATATAATCCCTCTTTTCTTAGGCACAAATTGCATAGGGCTCACCCATAAACTATCTGAGATAGGGTAAATTATCCCAGCATCTAACCATTTCAGTATTTCCTTTTTAACCACTTCCTTCATGATAGGATTTAGCCTTCTTTGTTGTTCCACTGTAGGCTTGTTGTCATCCTCTATAAAGATTTTGTGCATGCAGAATGAAGGACTAATTCCTTTGATGTCGGTAATTATCCATCCAATAGCATTCTTGAACTCTCGTAGGACTATAATCAGCTTACTTTCCAGAAATGTGGTTAGTGCAAATGCAATAATAACAGGTAAAATATCTGATTCACCACCTAAATATGCATACCTGAGATGAGAAGGTAGTGGTTTGAGCTCAAGTGTTGGAGGTACCTCTAGGGATTGCCTCAAACGATCAGAAGATTTATCTGAATTTTTTAGTGGCTCAAACGGTACCTTAAACTTGTTCACTCTGTTGCAAAAAATAGCGAAAGCATGAAAAATCAGAGTTTTAAAATTTTACAAACCATATACCCGGATCATCCTTTGTGCACATTTATTAATTAAAACGAAATAGATGGAGATTCGATTCATACCCTCATAGAAACTAGCTTCCTCAGGTACGAGTTTAACTCCAATTTGTTTAGCGTTCAACTGGAATCCACCGGGTTGATTCCTTCCTTTGATCAACGTTAGCCACTCAAGTGTTTGGCCTCTAGAGCTGATCCATCAAGAAAGAATAAGAAATCAAGAAGAAGGGTGTTTGGCTAAACCATAGTTTCCTTCTCTCTAGAAAATGAGTGCTCTCCCAACTCTTAGAATTAATTATCTAACCTTATTTCATAACAAGACTTTCTTATTTATAGATGTAGGCAACCCTCCTAAACAATTTAGGATTAGAGTTTCATATTAATTAATTAAACTCTTTTAATTAATTAGGCTTCCCAATCTCAATAGGAATAATTAATTAAACTCTTTTAATTAATTAGCCTCCTAATCTTATTAGGAATATATATGAGGGAGCATCTTATTAATTAATTCCCAAACTCCTTTAAGAATTAAATAATAATAATAATAATAATAATAATAATAATAATAATAATAATAATACTCTTATTAATTTATATTTAATATTTTAAAAATATTAAATAATAAATATTAAGTTATTTAATTTATTTTATCATCGTAGATTAAATTAAATATATTTAACTTATTATTACGATTATGTCATTTGCTTCTTAAATAAATATTCTTCTTTTTATGGTGTGACCCTTTAGGTTCTCCATATTACACCGGTTATGAATAAATCAATTAGAACAATTCTAATCTTATTTAAATAAATAAATTAAACTAATAATTTATTTAAATAAATAACATTTATTCTACAATAAGAATAAGCCTCCTTAGCGATCAACGACTTTCCAGATAATATATATTTCAACATTAATCATAAAAGAATCTGTGAGTTAATACTTACCGTACAATTCAATCTTTCCACCATACAATGTCCTAATTAAATATAAGACACGGAATTACTGTCAAGTCTTATTTTATTTAATTATATGTATTTCGATTCCAAAATGCACAACTCCAAATAATGCAAATTAGAAACTCTTTTTTAATTTCTTTCCACATTGGCCAAGGATTCTTGGGTTATCATTTATAGAATCACATAGGACATATCTCTTCTTTTACTAAAAATGATAGATTCTTTATTGATCATTCATTATCTTCATATATGACTTATTACACCCAAGCATACCCTTTGATATACCCTAAGGGTCTTAAGGGACATGTCAAAGTATAACTCATCATACACAAGATATTATGATGATGTCAAGTCCAATGATCACTTGTACTACTATCACTACAGGAATTCATATTGACAGGCAAGTAAAACTCCATTAGGTATTCCTTAGCGAGCCACGTTCAATGAACTTATTCTCCAATAAGCACCTACATACTTGCTTTAGTCTCTCCACACAAATGATCATGAGATCAATCATCCTCATCCAATGAGCAAGCAACATATGTACCAATCTATCCGGATTCACTAATCCCCTTTTTAGTAATCCAACGGTTGGGAACAATTTTATTTTTTAAGCTATCTAAGAATTTAGATCTCATTAGCATGATCATCATCATGATTCTAAAAATATTGCTTAAAACTATGGGTTTATCACATATTATAATAACAGCATCATGTAGATAATTAAATGCTTTTAATTAAATAACTCTTTTATTAATAAATGAATAATATTATTACAAAGTATATGCTTTATCTTCAAACATGATTGGCTTGTATGCATACTACTTTTAATCTCCCACTTGCACTAAAGTCAATCGTCATGGTATCTAATACCCTTTTCTCTAAGTGACGATTATCCTACTGTTCGATAAGCTTCTGTAAATGGATATGCAATGTCGTTTTTGAGAGTTCACTATCTCTATAGTGACTTCTCCTCTTTCAATGATTTCTTTAATCAAATGAAAGTGCCACAACACATGTTTGGATCCAAGATGAGACTTAGGAACTATTCCTAGTTTTGTAATGAACTTTTCATCTGAAACATCAATTTGCAGCTTCATTTACAGCTATATATATTGTCTTTATCACTAAACCAATAACTCTTTGCTGTTTGGAACCTTTCCAATTCACTACACCACCTTTCAAGGTAAAAGACTTATTCTAAAGTGGATTTGTTGTCGTCTTAGTCAGTCTGAAAAAACTTGAGTCGATTTAGTCCTCTAGTTTTAATTCAGACCCATCATGAATCATGATTACATCCTTAGTGTCGGTTAAGTACTTTAAGATGTTTGCCACTGTTTTACAATGATCTTCTCTAGAAAATGACTAATCAACATCAACTCTCGTACATTTCATTGCATACATGATAGTAAATCATGCGATCTTTCTTTTATTAAAGATACTTTTAGAGAGATACATTCCACATGGCTCATCATCATGAGACCTTTCTTGGAGTTTGTTATGCTAAACGCCTTTAGCATCAAATAAATATACGTCCCTTGGGTCAAACTGGGCATCCTTTTAAATCTATCAATATAGATCCCCAAAATTTAGGATGCTCCACCCAAATCATTCATGGAAGAATATTTAGACAACTTTATCTTTACTGATTATAGCATTGGTATGTCATTCCTTATGAGTAGTATATCATCCAATAATACAAGGAATGTCACAGCGCTCCCACTGACCCTTTTGTACACACCAGGTTCATTCCCATTTTTGATAAAATCAAACCCTTTTGATTTTTCACATCAAAACGAATGTTCCATCTTTGGGAATCTTGCTTCAATCTATAAATGGATTGTTGCAGCTCATATACATGATTTGCTTCAACTATTGAAATAAATCAATCTGGCTGTATCATACATACATTCTCCTCTAATAATTTATATTTGAGGAAGGGTATCTCCACGTCCATTTGCCAAATTTAGTAATAATAAGCTGCAATCACAAGTAAAATCTAAATGGACTTGAGCATTACTACCGGTAATAAGATTTTATCACAGTCAATTCCTTGACTTTATTTGAAAACCTTTTCAAACCAATCTGGCCTTATAGGTCTCTACCTTGCCATTTATTTGCTCCAAAGAACCATTTTAAATTTTATGGCCATCTACCATTTCTCTGAGTGTCTACAACTCTAAGCTTTATTGTGTATTACTGGATCATCATCATCTATGATTCGTACCTCATCATCATCATCTATGATGAATCCATACCTCCCAGGTATCTTCAGTAGTATTCTAGATTCACGATTTGGTTGTGGTACAATAGGTCTATCTACTGGTTCCTCTTTTGACTTGTAGTGTTTTGTGGTTCTTAAACTCCTTCAAGATCTATTATCCTCCCACTAGCCCTTCATTGATAAATACTTTTATCTTAGAAGGCAACGTGTTTCACAACAAACACCTTTTGCTAAGTAGGATTATAGCACATATTCCTTAAACTTACTTTAAGATGTCCCATAAATCTGTACTTGTCAAATCTTATCCCAAGCTTATCCTTTTGAAACCTTTTTCACATAAGTTGGACAACTCTTTATCTTAATATTCTTAAGATTAGGAATCCTCCCTGTCCATAACTCTTATGAAGTCTTGGGGACAGATTTTGAGGTTACCTTATTTTGTAAATATGCAGTCGTTTCCAGGGCATTACCCTAGAAGGATACTGGAATGTCGGTAAAAATCATTATGGACCGCACTATGTCTAACAAGGTTTGATTTTTCCTTTTAGATACACCAATCAATTATTGTGTATCAGGAAGCGCCCATTGTGAGAAAACCATTTAAGATGATCTTAAAACTTATTGCACAAGTATTTATTCCTCAATCTAATAGAAGAATCATAATAACTTTCCAATTAGTTTTACTTCTGAATTCAACTCTTTGAATGATTATCTCCTTTTCTTTTACTAGTTTGTTCAATTTAAAATTATTTTCATGTGAGTCAAGTGTGTAAAGTCCATTCAGTAAATTGTTAATTATTTAAACTAATGGACTTGCCTTTAGGCGGCGCTAAACAATAAGTTCCTGCAGTTAATGGACCAACCTTTGCTCCATTCCCACACACAGGAAGACTTCCTTTTGTTTAGCTTTCTACTTCTGCTTGGTCCCTTCATAAATCTGTATTTATGAGAACCATAGCCGGTATCCAATACCCAATTAGAAACTTTACTTACTGAAAGTTTTATTTCAATCATTGACAAACCTGTATATGTAACCGAAGCTTCACTAAGCTTCTTCTGGTTAGCCTCTGTAAGATACTTCTCACAGTTATTATTCCAGTGTCCAGGCTTATTGCAGTGGAAGCAAACTCCTTTTCTAACCGTATCAGTTTTATTCTTATTATCCTTTATATTTACCTTTCTATTTACCTTCTTTAAATCGTTCTTCTTTTCAGAAGATCCTTTGGCCCCTATCAGTAAGACTTGGTCTTTCTTAGTTGAAAAGTAACTCTCAATAATTTTTCAACATGTTAAGCAAATCAGCGAGGCTGACATCTAGCTTGTTCATGTGAAAAATTCACAACATTTGTGAGAAAGAGTCCAGGAGTGAGTGCAAGATAAAATCTTGGCTCAACTCTCCATCCATGACAAAACCCTGTTGTCCTAATTGTTCAATCAAATTGATCATTTTTAGGACATGTGTCTGTATTGTAGTTGTAGACATTCGAAATTTTCTTTTCTTGTTACTAACACTGTAGGAGGGCAAAACTGTTATCAAATCAACCACGATCTCCAATCGAGCCATCAAATCAACCCTGGTCTCAATATCGGGCCATCCAATCAACCCCGATCTCAATATTGGGCCGTCAGATCAACCCCGATCTCAATATCGGGCTCTCCAATCAACCCCGATCTCAATATCGGGCCATCAGATCAACCCTGATCTCAATATCGGGCCATCAAATCAACCCTGATCTCCAATCGGGCCGTCAAATCAACCCTGGATATAATCGGGCCGTCAGATAACCCCGATCTCCAATTGGGCTGTCAAATCAACCCCAATCTCAATATCGGGACAACAGATCAACCATGATCACAATATCGGGCCATCAGATCAACCCCGGTCTCAAATCGGACAGTCAGTTCAACCCCGATCTACATATCGGGCCATCAGATCAACCCCGATCCCTGATCTCAATATCGAGCCATCTAATCAACCCCAATCTCAATATCGGGCAGTCAGATCAACCCCGATCTCAATATCGGGCCATCAGATCAACCCCGATCTCAATATCGGGCCCTCCAATCAACCTCGATCTCAATATCGGGCCATCAGATCAACCCTGATCTCAATATCGGGCCATCAAATCAACCCTGATCTCCAATCGGGCCGTCAAATCAACCCCGAAATATAATCGGGCCGTCAGATAACCCCGATCTCCAATTGGGCCATCAAATCAACCCCAATCTCAATATCGGGACAGTAGATCAACCCCGATCTCAATATCGGGCCATCAGATCAACCCCGATCTCAAATCGGACAGTCAGTTCAACTCTGATCTACATATCGGGCCGTAAGATCAACCCCGATCTCAATATCAGGCCCTCAAATCAACCGTGATCTCAATATCGAGCCATCTAATCAACCCTGATTTCAATATCGGGCAGTCAAATCAACCCCGATCTCAATATCGGGCCGTCCAATCAAACCAGATCTCAAATCAGAACGTCAGATCAACCCCGATATCAATGTTGGGCCATCAGATCAACCCCGATCTCAATATAGGGCAGTCAGATCAACCTTGATCTCAATATCAGGCCATCAGATCAACCCCGATCTCAGTATCGGCCCATCAAATCAACCCCGATCTTCAATCGGGCTGTCAAATCAACCCCGACCTCCAATTGGGCAATTAGATCAACCCCGATCTCCAATCGGGTCGTCAGATCAACCCTGATCCCCAATCGAGAAGTCAGATCAACCCCAATCTCTAATCAGGCCGTCAGATCAACCCCGATCTCAATATCGGGCCATCAGATCAACCTCGATCTCAATATCGGGCTGTCAAATCAACCGTGATCTCAGATCGAGCCATCAGTTCAACCCCGAATCTCAATATCGGGCCATCAGATCAACCCCGATCTCAATATCGGGCCATCAAATCATCCCCGATCTTAATATCGGACCATCCAATCAACCCCGATCTCAACAACGGGCCGTCAGATCAACCCCGATCTGAATATCGGACCATCAGATCTACCCTGATCACAATATTGGGCCATCAGATCAACCCCGATCTCAATATCGGGCCGTCAGATCAACCCTAATCTCAATATCGGGCCATCCAATCAACCCCTATCTCAAATTTGGTAGTCAGATCAACTCCGATTTTAATATCGGGCCGTTAGATCAACCCCGATCTCAATATCGGGCCGTCAGATCAACCCCGATCTCAATATCGAGCCGCCAGATCAACCCCGATCTTAATATTGGGCCATCACATCAACCCCGATCTCAATATCGGGCCATCAGATCAACCTCGATCTCAAATCGGGTCGTCAGATCAACCCCGATCTCAATATCGGACCTTCAAATCAACTCCGATATTAATATCGAGATGTCAGATCAACTCCGACCTCAATATCGGGCCATCAAATCAACCCCGATCTCCAATCGGGCTGTCAAATCAATCTCGACCTCCAATCGAGCAGACAGATCAACCCCGATCTCCAATCGGGCCGTCAGATCAACCCCGGTCTCAATATCGGACCAACAGATCAACCCAGATCTCAATATCGGGCCGTCAGATCAACCCCGATCTCAAATCGGGCCCTCAGTCCAACCCCGATCTCAATATCGGCCCGTCAGATCAACCTCGATCTCAATATCGGGCCATCAAATTAATCCCAATCTCAATATCGGGCCATCCAATCAACCTCAATCTCAATATTGGGCCGTCAGATTAACCTCGATCTCAATATCGGGCCATCATATCAACGTCGATCTCAATATTGGGCAATCAGATCAACCCTGATCTTAAATCGGGCCGTCAGATCAACCCCGATCTCAATATCGGGCCGTCAGATCAACCCCGATATCAATATCAGGCCATCAGATCAACCCCGATCTTAATATCGGGCCATCAAATCAACCTCAATCTTAATATCGGGTCATCAGATCAACCCCAATCTCAAATCGAGCCATCAGTTCAATCCCAATCTCAATATCAGGCCATTAGATCAACCTCGATCTCCAATCGAGCTGTCCGTTCAACCTTGATCTCTAATCGGGCCGTCGAATCAGCCTCGTTCTCAACCCGGGAGGTACAGGTCAGCCCCGGTCTCAACCTAGGAGGTACAGGTCAACCCCGGTCTCAATACCGGGTCAACAGGTCAGCCCCGGTCTCAACCCGGGAGGTATAGATCAACCCCGATCAATACCAGGTCAACAGGTCAGCCCCGGTCTTAACCCGGGAGGTACAGGTCAGCCCCGGACTCAACCCGAGAAGTCAGGTCAACCTCAGAAACAAACCTGAAACTCCACAACATCTCTAGAAAAAAAAACCCTGGAATGACCAAGTCAGCCTTATTCTAAGGACAAACAGACTCAAATGAGATCCAAAGCTTGGAAACAACCCCAAGAAGTCAACCAAAGGCCATGCCAATACCAAAGGTAACCCCGAGAGGGGCAAAACGGTTATTTTATTAACTTTAAGCCTATTCAATCAAACTCAAGCCGAATTGATGCCACCAAGGTTAGAACGAACCATAACGATGATCCCGAGTGCAAACAGCGCAAGAAAGCTGTGACGCCCCCAGAATAGGTCCAATCCACAACCCAACCCATTTTGGGTCGCCAAGAAATACATGGTACAGAATCCAAATATAAATCTTCAAATTCTAACTTTTAAACTATCGTACAAAATACGACCACAGTTAAACTGTGAGTTTAATACCTCTTACGAGTATAAAATCACATCCTTTACCAAAATATCCTTTATCAAAATATCCTCTATGCAAAATAATATCCTTTAAGAATATTTAACGAAAATAACATCAATTACAATAATAATATCCCTTACGAGAAAAATAACATCCCTTACGAGAACAATACCATCTTTTACCAAAATATCCTTTACCAAAATATTCTTTACGAAAATAATATCATTTACGAAAAATAACCTCCTTTACGAAACATAATAACATTTCTTACCTCAGTAGAATACTAGATCGGTCTGGATTATCGGATATTATGCTGAAAAAATCTTGCACTATTATCAACAATCAAAATATCTAAATACTCACAAGAAATACGCTCAATAGTATAGAGAAATTTTTTTCTAATTCTAGTCTGATTTTCATTTCTAACTAAGCACCCTATTTATAGGAAAATGCTTGCACACCAAAGCTGACCAAATTATATACGTAGCATTTTCATATTGAAAAAGAATACCAAAGGACATCAGCATTCTCATTCTTGGAAAATCCTCCACCAACATTCAAAACATGTTTTAAATTATAAAAACAATTATAGCAACAAAACAAATCAAATCCAATTTACTATCTTTAGCTAAAATTTTCTAACCAGCCACCTCACGAAATTCATAACAAATCATATGTTAATCTTTAACGGTTCAAAATTTGTGTACATATACTCAACTTATATATGTATAACATATCCAAAAATTATAACGATCCAACGGTCGGATTAAAAATTATAATTCACGCGATAGAGCTTAAGAAAACTGATTGTTCGGACTATAAGCCCTTCGGACCAGTTTCATTCAAACAGTCACCACGAAAAATCCACAAGAAATTTTTGGATGATTCAAATTTCTGTAAACTTCCAGGGCTTTCTTTTGATATAAAGCTCATCTCCTAACTCATTATACACAAGGAGATATGAATTTTATAAAAACATTGTAGCAAACTAATTTTGATGAAATCCTTAAGATTTCATTTTTCATTTGGTTTCTTTATTTCTCTCATTTATATCAAAATTGAATAAGTATTTACTTATTATTTTTTTATCAATAATTAATTATTATTCACAAATAATATTATAGAATCACAATAATGACAACCAGGTCGTTCTTAGAAAAAAAGGGGATTTCCGATAAGAATTTCTTCTTACTGGCGCGCAATTAGGTGACCAAACTCCTTTCCTAGACAGAACTTCCTAGACATTGCCAATAATATTGTCTAATAATACTATTCAAATAATATGAATTATTGATTTGGTAAAAATATTGTACAGTGACAAATTCTGACTGAGTGACCTCTTACGTAAAAACCAATAATTAAAAATTTTATGCAATACCGTGTGCTACTGTGCAACAACGCGTATTACTGAATTTAACCACCGGGTATTTCAACAGTTTAACGGTAACTGTTTTGCCGTTATTTTTAGAAAAATTATTCTTGTCATTTTTTTCATCCGACAGTTTTCCGTTATGGGGCCCACCAATGACTGCGCCGTCGTACGAATATTTCCCGACAAAAAGAATATTTTTCGACAAAACGAATATTCCCCGACACAATGAATATTTTATAACCACTTTCTTACTTTGTAAAATTTACATATATCACCCTTAACTTTAACTTTTTATCAATTTAACCATTTACTGAATAATAATTATAAGCAAAATTGAATACTTCTATTTCATAAAATTCGGGGTCTTACAACAGCTCAACGGACAAACTGCGGGGAATCAAAGACCTGGTTATGAGTCCGTCTTCTTGGACCCGAAAAATGTTTTATCCCATGTCATTGTGACACTCTCGGCGAGGGCTTTCCAGAAAGGTACAGCACGCCTCAAACGGACGCTCCGATCAAAAGTTAGAAAGTTTTGACTTTGACCTCGCGTTGTCCAGAGTGCACGTACTTCGAGATGACAAAGCCAGACACATGGGCCCCACCAGGGGAGCCGTACCTCTACCTACAGCAGCAGCAAGTAGAGCAGAGACTCCCTAGCCTATAAATAAGAGGCCACCCCCCTCTTATTTTCATAATTCAAAAACGCTCCGAAACTCTACCCGTTTGATTTTCAGTCATTTTTAAGTCTTCCAAACCTAAATTTTTTCACTCTAATACGTATATATACCCACATACTACCACATATCAGAAAATAATCAGTAGATTTTGAAGTTTAAGGCCTACGATTTGGCAAAAGGCCCGTGTAGCAGTCCATTGTGAGTATTTTTATGATCAGAAAGTCAATACTACTTCTTTGCACTGTTATACACTTGCATATCAAGTTTCGTTTTCTAAATATGCCAGGAATTCAATTCCGTCGCCGTTTTCGTCAACTTTTGGTACATTTTAGTACCTAAACTCATTTTCTGACATTTCTACAACCCGGATTGACGATCCGTCAGCTCTAACAGCTTCAGTGCACTAGCACCTTCGTTTTAAGCAACTTCGCTGGACTGGGATATCTTCCCAATCCGGGTTTGGCTTTTTTGTATATATTTAATTGTATATATACTAACTTTTCAATTATGTCATGCCTGGATGTCAAGTCCGAGGTAGTTTACTGTTATTATATATATTTATGCATATATAAGCAACTTTCACCACCACTGGGTTCTCTTTCCAGTCTTGGTTGACTACGTTTCTGTCCATATATATATATATATATATATATTTATATATTTCAGTCCGACCTGGATCATTCTGTGGCCTTTATACTGTTTTTGCACCCTTCACCATTACTAGGTTATCTTCCCAATTACTGGTTGACTATTTTTTTGTATATTTACATTTCAGTTCGGTCTGGATTATTCTGTGGTCTTTTTACTGCTTCTATATATAAATATGCATATATAAGCAGCCTTCACCACCAATGGGTTCTCTTCCCAGTTTTGGTTGACTACTTTTCTGTCAATATATATATATATATATATATATATATATATATATATATATATATTTCAATTCCAGTCCTGGCACCTGTGTGAAAACTCATCGCCCTTCACAGCTTTCGTATATATAACTGTATATATATTGCTTTACTCGCTTTTATTAAACTGTTGCATTAAATATTTATTTTATATGAATCGGCACTAACATATATGCGGGCAAACTAGATTTATTTAAATCTCGCCAACTCTAGCTTTCAAACGGTTCAAAAATTGGTACAGACGGAACCGAGAAGCTAGAATGGCTGAGATTTATTTAAATCTAGTCTTTTTTCTAGTTTCAGTTATAAAAGCAACCTCGCGTCCCTTAGATCGATATCTAGTGGGAACGAGACGCTTCAGCCAGGTGCAAACCAGGATTTACTGAATGAATCCTCGATTCTGGCAATATTTGGGATATATTTATTTTTTCTGTACAAATTTGAACTGTGCAGGCTTATTTGCTATTTCTATGTGAGCCTAGGAATTGTGGGATTCATGATTAAACTGATCAGAATCTGATTTCCACGATGGAAAAACTCTTTACAGATGTACCATGCCAGTTTTTCTATAGAAATGTATATACAACGGACCTTAAAACGGTTATCCGGATTTAAGGTCTCAATATAGTGAAAATATAATTTGTCGTGTCAGAGTCCCTCCGATGGCTATCATGTCCATGAGGAGACCGACACTTGTATATATATTGTGGTCGAGGATGCTTCGCAACCCGACAAATCATCATTCAAATGCAAGCCTTAAGACTATAAAGATAAAAAATAGAAGTATCAACAGGCTTCAATTCCTATGTTAGCGTAAGGGTTTGATAACCAGCTTTCAAAACATCATTTTTAATTCAATCCAAAGAAAAAACTTTTGCAAATCAAATCAAACACTTTTACAAATCAAATCAAAGACGTTTTGCAAATCAAATCATACCCTTCGTATATAGGTTCAACGAAGAAAAGCACTACTTTCAATCAATCAAACATATGCCCAATTTTCAAACAGCATTCACACACGCATTTTAGCTTTTTAAGGGAAATATTGAAAAGATGTGGTACCATGTTTACACGGGAGTTGTGGGGTGCCTAACACCTTCCCCACACTTAACCAAGCCCCCGAACTCAAAACTTTATTTTTAAAGATCAAGTTTCGACAGTGTCCAACAATTGGGCCTCTTTCAAACAAAACTCGGTTGAGTTGGTACAACCATTTCAAATTTACCAACTGGCGACTTTGTAAAACGTTCAAATCGTCAACATGATACATGTTGGCATTTTCCTAAAAAAATCCTTCAAAACCTTTTTTGTAATAAAAAGATTAAGGGTAGAGATAACTTAGGAAGAGAGAAAGATCCGAGTTGTGGCCCGACCTGCGGATTTTTTCCCGAAGTCGACAGGTGGCGACTCTGCTGGGAATAGTAAAAGGCTAAGGTCGCGTTCAAAATCTTTTCAAATGTTTCCCTTTCAAAACTATGAATGCGTGAAATTTTGCGTCTTTACATTGAATGAATGCGTGAATGCTGCGTCTTCACATTGAATGAATGTGTGAATTCCGCGTATTTACATTGAATGAATGTGTTCCTGCTTTTTTAGTGCTTCGCACCCATATTTAGTGCTTCGCACCCAATTGTCATCATATGCATAACGATGAGGGCGATGTATGTGAATGTATGTTGTGTGATTCCTCTCACAAAGAGGTAAAACCCATCGGTGATAAGTAATGTCTCTGGGGATGGCTTAGTCTCTGGGGCTCATGAAAATGCACCACCCAGATTTGCTCCATTTAAAAGATCGGATTAATTTCTCCTCTAGTAGATTGTGATGATCTGGGGACCTCCATTCCAAAAAGAAGCGAGAGTAGCCTAAGATAGGTCAGCCTCTGATTAACCAAATTCGACGAGAAGCTTCTTCATACCTTCCTCTTTCAATTCAATGTCAAGTTTTCAATGTAAATATCATAATCAAAGAGATACATTTCTTGTCGTATATCTCTTGTCATCCTGTCATCAAAATAACTGACCTCTGTTTTGCAGGATAAGATTAAAAACCACATCATAACATGCATCCTATCCCTACCTACTTCAGGAAATTGACACACCTACGTTTTGTTGTAGGTGAAAAATTGGTCCTGTCACTAGATCTAAGTCTAAGAAAGCACTGCGTCCATCCACGGACATGACTTCGAGTGGTCAAACAGAATCCATCCCTGTATCTGGGGAAGAGTTTGAAGGACTGAAGAATCAGATAGCCGAATTAGCCAATTTCCTGAGAGAACAGAGCAAAGCCCTTAAAGGGAAGCAAGCCCAAACTCGCACAGAACCAGGAACACCTGGTGGTAAAGGTGGCAGTCAAGAGATCGAAAAGGCCGAAATTCAGATTCCTGGACCACAGAACCAGGACACCACCAACAAAACCCCTGAAATCACCATCCTCAACAAAGAACAGGAAGCTGGTGACATTGTGAAGAAAATACAGCAGATAGAAGAAATTCTCAGGTCTATCAAAGGGACTGGGGCATTCGGCAGTGTTAATTACTCCGACCTTTGTATCTTCCCCGGGGCTCGTTATCTCGAAAAATTTAGAACTCCTGATTTCGAGAACTACGATGGATTAGGAGACCCATACACTCACCTGAAAGTGTTCATTGGAGAACTCGAATCCTATGCAGAGGACGAGAAGCTTCGAATGCAATTATTTCAGAAGAGTCTGACTTGAGAGGCCAGAGCCTGGTATGCCCGTCTGGACAATTCTAAGATTCACAGTTGGGAAGAGTTGGCCCATGCTTTCCTCAGTCAGTACAACTTCCAATCTCAGCTGGCTCCAGACAGATACCAAATAACCAAAATCAAGAAACAAAACACTGAATCATTCAGAGAATATTCCCAACGCTGGAGGCGGGTTGCAGCACAAGTCACCCCATCCATGACTGAATCAGAGATAGTCATGACCTTCATCGACATCCAAGAAGCTCCATATTATGAGAGGGTCCTAGCAGGCATAGGAAAACCATTCTCTGAAATGATCAAACAGGACGAGATGGCAGAAATGGGGCTCAAGTCTGGGAAGATAAAGGATCTAACCGCCCTCGAAGCTGTTGCTGAACATATCTAGTTCGAAAATTATGGGAGTAATCCCCGGAGGGTACACAAAAAGAAAGATGAAGAAATGCCCTTAGTATTACAAGGATAGAATCAAAGAGGCGAGTCAAACAGTATGCCTATTCAAAGGAGAAAACTATACCCCTTTCCAAGCTTCAGCACAGCCTTCAAACCCTCCATTCCAAAAAAATATAGAGGTCAGGCGTCGAAGAATTTTCACCCCTCTAGGGGATTCACTCGAGAATGTGCTAAAGCTATTGACGGCACAGAAGAAGATTGTCCAACTCCTTCCACCAACCAACACTGGTGGACGGAATTTTGACCTAAGCAAGAAGTGTGCTTATCATTTTGGATCTCCAGGCCATGACACCCAAGACTGTTGGTCTCTCAAGCATAAAATTCAAGACTTGATTGACAATGGAGAGATCGTGGTAACCAAACCAGAACAACCACATGTGCAGGACAATCCTCTCCCTCAGCATAAAGAGGAGAATGTCAATATGATCAGCACCACAAGTGGAGAAGGATCTAAGTACCTCCGTTATGTGGGAGAATCAACTCCATCCAGCAACAATACCCCAGACAGTTAGGAAGTCTCAGAAAGGAGGTTCCTGATAGAGCAGGAAATAAACTCTATCAAGGAACGAATTGAACAATTAGCAGAACTGGTCGTCTACCAGCATCAGATCACCAGGAAGATGATAAAACGGGCCAACCAGGCTGACATTGATAGTCCTCCCACACTGGAGATCAATTCCAGGAGGGATCATAGCCGGTCACATGAGCATGAACCCTGGACCGACAAGGTCGCCGAAGAAGAAACTGTCCAAACTGATAGGAAATTCCTATTTCAAAGGAACTTCACCAATCTGAACCAGTCAACGGAGGAAATTCTCCAGATGTTAATCAACGAGGGAATGGTTGCGGACTTATTACCACTATTGAACCCACGATCCAAAAAATTTAAGCCTGACCAAATATGTCAGTACCACTCTAATTCACCCGGCTATGATACTAAAGATTGCTGGGCACTTCGTAACCTAATTGAAAACATGATTAAGAACAGTGAATTGATAAGGGGAAATTAAGTTCTCGACCTCCCAGATGAAAACACTCTCTGGATCCCCAATTCATGGAATCAGGATACAGTGGCTGCTGTATCTTGTGACAATGAGCCAACCCTCACACCCTTAGTACTACCAGGGAAAGGGGTCCCAGAAATACAAAACCATGTGAAGGCGGCCGCACCCGAGCCTTTAATCTTGCCCTTCAGACAGCAATATTCAATTATCAGTCTGAAGAGGGTCCCATGGAACTATGGGGACGACAAAGGTTCCACTTCAAATAACATTGCCATCGTACCAAGGGATAATCCCTTATACCTGCCTCAGTGGGTGATCAAACCAGTCATCAAAGCTAAAGAAAAGGTGGCTAATGAGAAAATCGAAGAGTTCCTCCACAAGATCGGACACAATGAAATCAAGGTGGTGCGAGACTTGAAAGACGCACCTAAGCAAATATCAATCCTAGACTTGGTCTTGTCATCGGTGGATCATCGCAACATTCTAGTGAAAGTACTAGAAGAAGTCCATCTGCCACATACTGTGGATGCCGAGAAATTCCGCCACGTGGTGGAACACATTTTCAATAGCAATGTGACATCTTTCACTGATGATGATATCCCTACAGAAGGAACATGCCATCATAAGTCCCTGCACATAGCTGTGATATATTCCGGATATATGATCGGAGGTGCACTCATAGCTAGAGGATCATCCCTCAACATCTGCCCTATGACACCTTGGAGAGGATGAAGATCTTCCCCAAATCGGATCAAAACCAGTCATGTGGTCATCCGGGCTTTCGATGGATCTCGCCGACAAGCAATGGGAGAGATAGAGCTTCCATTAGAGATTGGCCCACACACTTTCTATATGTCCTTTCAGGTGCTCAACATCACCACTGGATACAACTTGTTGTTGGGTAGGCCATGGATCCACATGGCAGAGGCAGTGCCATCCACCCTCCATCAACAGCTCAAATACATTATCAACGACAACCTCATTACGGTCAACGCCGAACCAGAATAACCTGTCTGCATACAGGGAGACATGCCAGTGATTAGCCTAGATGCAGGGATTGAACCTGCAAGTTTTCAAGCTCTGAAGGTTAGTGATACGCAGTATCTACCTGTCGGTGCACCAACCCTGAAGCCAAAGGTCTCCACCGAAGTCATGACATTGGGTCAGGAAATGATATCTTTGGGTTCCCAACCTAGAGAAGGGTTAGGAAAGAATCAGCAAGGTATCAAGAGTCTAGTACAAATCCCAAGCCAGACTGGGAGAGCCGGATTGGGATATTCATCCAGATCAAGCCGCAGGAACCCACATAAGCATCCTAAGGCTCATGCTTCCATAATATTGCTTCCAATCCTTATGGGTGCCGGATGGGTGAAACCAATGAGGAAGATCCCTACTGTAGTATCAACTATACCTTTTCCTCCAATCATACCTGTTAATGAAAGAAAAGCCCTCAAGCCTGAGGTGGACAGCAAAATGGGAAAAAAAAGATTCTGTACGAAGAACGAGACCCATTTGCTAATATGCGGGTTATCATAAACTACGAGGGTATGAATGATGAGATCCCAGACAGCGACGACGAGGATTAAATTCAAATTCCTCTCATCAAGCTGGAAAAAGGAGGCAGTTCGAAGAAAAATCTTGGCCCTATTTCGAAGGATGTTTTAGCCATCATCCGAGATGAAGCAGATGATCATCAATCCTTGATCCTCCCTATTCATGAGGATCTAACCTTGGATAAATGGAGCAGTGTCCCTTGTCTCAGTCAGAAAGGTAAAGGGGCAGAGAGTCTGTTTGCTCTTTAAACATACTTTCATTTACTGCTTACTTTTGATTGCACAGCTATAGCAGTAACTTTTGTCATGCTTTACCAAATGCTTTGTATATTTAAGAAGTTGTGTATATTAAAGCGAAAGCATTTTGTTTTCAAGACTCAAGCGTTGGATATGTTTGTCTCTGTTGATGAGATGCCAACCTATCACAGTGACTACGACTTTGATGTAGAACTGAACATCGACTTGATGGATATTGATCAAGTGGAGGAAGATTACTATGAGGTGCCCGAGGAGATCAAAGAATGGGTCAAAGACAAACCCAAACCAAACCTCGACCACCACCGCTATCAACATAGGAACCTCCAAAAACATCAAAGAAATCAAGATAGGCATAGACCTCACCCAAGACCAAAAAGCTGACCTGATCGAACTCCTAACACAGTTCCATAATGTGTTTACATGGTTACATGAAGACATGATTGGCCTGTCCACTGATATTCTTATCCATCGAATGCCCATCAAAGATGGATTCAAGCCAGTCAAGCAAAAGCTCAGGCGATTGAAACCTGAATGGAGTCTGAAAGTCAAAGAAGAAGTCGTTAAACATTTCAAAGCCGGAATCATTATGGTATCAACATACCCGGAATGGCTTTCAAACATAGTTCCCGTACCTAAACCCGGAGGAAAAGTACGAGTATGCATGAATTACCGGGATTTGAACAAAGCCTGTCTCAAGGACAATTTCCCGGTGACTTTCTTCCACATCTTGATAGATAATACGGCGTAGTATGACATGTATTCCTTCGTGGATTGCTTTGCTGGTTACCATCAAATTATGGTTGCTGAAGTGAATCGGGAGAGGACAGCTTTCATCACTCCCTGGGGAACCTTCTACTACAAGCGACTATCCTTCAGCCTCATCAATGCTGGAGCCACATATCAGCGAGCCATGATGGCCCTGTTTCATGACATGATGCACAAATAGATAGAGGTTTATGTGGACAACATCATCATCAAATCCTGGAGGGAGGATGATCACATTGACCATCTCAGGAAGCTATTCAATAAGTTGTGTAAGTACAACCTCAAGCTCAATCCCGCCAAATGTGCAAATTGTTAGGATTCTTAGTGAGTAATCGGGGCATCGAGCTGGACCCTACCAAGATCAAAGCCATCACTGAGATGACAGGACCTTGAATAGAGAAGGAGATACGTAGGTTTCTGGGGAGAATCAACTTCATAAGCCGATTCATTTCCCAACTCACAGCAACCTGTGAACCCATATTCAAGCTACTAAGGAAGAATTCCTCCACCAAATGGAATGAGGATTGTCAGTGAGCCTTCTTGGCCATCAAGAAACAGCTGGTCGAAGCACCTATTTTGGTACCTCCGAGGGATGGAGTTCCCTTGTTCATGTACCTGCCCGTCAATGCCAACGCAATGGGCTGCATGCTAGGATAGAAAGATGATAGTAGCAAAGAAAGAGCCATCTACTACATCAGCAAAAGATTTAGCAGTGGTGAACAGAAGTACACCCTGATTGAGAAGACCTGTTGTGCATTAGCATGTGCAGCAATGAGGTTACAGCATTACCTCCATGGGCACACGACCTACCTCATATCCCGCATGGATCTACTCAAGTATGTATTCAACAAGCTAATATTGAATTGTCGACTGTCCAAATGGCAGTTGATCCTATAACAGTTCGACATCGTCTACGTGACTCAGAAGTCAATCAAGGGTCAAGGCATCACAGATCAATTAGCTGAAGCACCTTCAGAAGGGTTCGAGCCCCTGGAGACTTATTTCCTGGATGATGGGATTATGATGATTCAACAACTCCAGCAAGAGAATACAGTCCAACCATGGAAAATGTATTTTGACAGAGCAGTAAACATAGAAGGTGCCAGAGCTGGGGCAGTCCTAATCTCTGGTACAGAAGAACAATATCCTGTAGTTACCAAACTTTAATTTGGCAACACCAACAACACAGCAGAGTATAAAGGCTGTATAATGGGATTGAAGCTAGACCAATCCATGGGTATCAAACACCTACTGGTCTTTGGAGACTCTGAGTTGCTCATCAGACAAACCACCGGGGCGTATCACACTAAATAACTGCATTTGCTGCCCTATCATCGGCAGGTCGTTAGAATCTCCTTGGAGTTTGAAGACATAACCTTCTATCATATTCCTCGTAGTAGGAATGACTTCACTGATGCATTGGCAACGTTGGCTTCATTAATCTGCATATCCGATAGGAGTGGGATTTCTTGCATCAAATTCACAATTCAAAAAGCCCTGACATACGAGAATTATATTGGGGAAGTACCAGATGAAATACCTCCTGTCAATCAACCTTGGTATCAAGATATCAAGGAATATCTACGAGATGGATCTACACCCGCTAGGGCAAGCCAATCCGAGAGAAAGTGGATTCACAAGATAGATATGAAGTTATATCTAAGCGGAGATACACTCTACAAAAGAGATACTGGAATAGGCCTGTTAAGATGCCTTGATAAAGAGCAAGCTCAGAGACTGATGGATGAAATCCATGGTAAAGTATGTGGTCCACATATGAGCGATCATCTGCTGGCCAAGAAGATAATAAGAACAGGACATTACTGGATCTCGCCCAAAGCTGACTGTGATGATCACGTCAAGAGATGCTTTCAATGCCAAGTACATGGAAATGCCATCCACGCTCCTCCAAATGAGCTGCACAATATGAGTTCACCATGGCCTTTCTCCATGTGGGGAATGGATGTGATCAGTCCAATGGAACCCAAAGCTGGCAATGGTCATCGATTCATCTTCACCATGATCGATTACTTCACCAAGTGGGTTGAAGCAGCCTCTTTTCCCAAAGTCACCAAAGAGGTCATCATTGTGTTCATCAGAAATAATGTCATCTGTTGATATGGACAATCGGAGGTGATCATGTCAGACAATGCCAAAAAACTAAACAATCAGATAATGAGAGAACTATGTAGCAAGTTCCACATCAAGCATCTTAATTCTGTCATCTATCGTCCCAAGATGAATGGTGATGTCGAAGCGGCCAATAAGAACATCAAAAAGATCATGCAGAAAATGTTCGCCAATCACAAAGAATGGCCTGACCTGCTGCCTCTAACCTTGTTAGCATACAGGACGTCAATGTGCACCTCTACTGGGGCTACCCTCTATTTATTGGTCTATAAAATGGAAGCAGTCCTCCCCATAGAAGCAGATATGGAGTCCTTGCGAGTATTGATCAACGCTCAGATGGACGAAGACCAGTGGTTGCAATACCGTTACCACCAATTGTCCCTGATAGATAAAAAGAGGGCTACAGCCATTTTCCACGGACAGTTATATCAGTAAAGGATGGCTCGATCCTACAATAAGAAAGTCCAAATCCGGCAATTAAAAGAAAATAACTTGGTGCAGAAGAAAGTTTTTGCCAATTAAGACGAATCCAAAGGAAATTTCGCCCCTAATTGGGAAGGCCCTTTCATTGCCAAGGAGGTGTTGACAGGAGGAGCTATCAGATTACAAGAAATGGACGGGAATGAATTTCCCCAGCTCATCAATTCAGACGCCGTGAAAAGGTACTATGTCTAAAACACATGCATGCCCGCATCCGGGTCCTACAAATCAAATCAGGTTCGGTTTTTCACTATAAAGCCGGAACTACGAGTGACCTGATCTTCCTCCACCCGGGAGTACGTAGGTAGCCATTTTTGGTGCGGTCAAACCAAACAAAAACTCAAAAACTCATCAAACCAAACTCAAAACAAATACTTTTCAATCCCCTCTCATACAAAAATTAAACTACGAATAACCTAATCTCCCTCAACCCGGGAGTACGTAGGCAGCCAATTACGGTGCAGTTTGACCTTCAAGAAAAAATAAAAAAACCAGTCCCAAGACACCAAAACCATATAAAAGCTAAGTCCTATCAAGCTCCCTGGTCAACAGACCTATCTAAGATACTCTCTGACATCTCAACTTTCAGTCCATCAAAGAGAAACTCAAGATACATCAACAACAGCGAGTCATGAAAGAAGTGGTAATCACTCAGCAATGACAATACATATCCAAACAGGGAAGTGAATCAAAAATATATTTCTCTGATATATAAAACTGTTTGATATATACATAGTGTCCTATACATGACAAAAATAGTTGATCTAGTCTGTGTAGAAAAAATAAAGCTAGTCTATGGACCCAAGGATAAGCGGGCCAGCAATGACACCATGGCATCTCTCTTTGAAGATGGAAGAGCAGCTGCCAGTGCAATACCCTCAGCCTCCATGCGGCCTAAAATATCCACAGTCATCTGCAGGGTGGCATTATGATCATCAATATATGCACTCATCTCGACAACCAGGTCATGAATATAAGATCGAAGAGCAGTACTATCGACAATGTGGAAATCAAGGGAAGCTATAGCCTCATCCCTCTCCGCAAAAGCTGCATCTCGAGCAATCAAAGTCTCATCGATCTCAACAAAAGCTGTATCTCTGGCTGAGCGGATCTCATCCCTCTCTACAAAAGCTGCATCTCTGGCAGATCGGAGCTCTTCTCTCTCAATTAATCAATCCTGCATCCTGAGTGGCTCGAGACTCATCTCTCTCAGCCAAAGCTATATCTCTGCCAGACAAGGCGGTCAACATCTACGCTCTAGCCTGATCCCGCTCAAAGGTCATCCTGAATAGTGAGTCCGCCAAAGCCGGATTTGTCCCTACATGAATAATCGGTGGGTCGCTAACTAGTGCCGCTGTTAAACCCATAAAAAGCTCATCCTCCGTAGGAGACTCAGGATCCTCCATAGGCTCCTCCTCATCAAAGTCCACAATCGGGGAAAAATGGACATCTGTCATTGCTGCCATATCTGCCTCCAGCCACGTAGAATACTCTGGAGAACGGTCCGGATGGCTACTGGAGAAATCAACCCTCTCTGTGAGTCCAACACTCATATACGTGAATTAGGTCGTCAGATAACGTAGACGAAGCCGACATCCTCTGATTAGCAGCTCCCTCAAATAAATACAGGCTCTGATACTGATCAAACTGGCCCATAACAGCCAGGGGATGATAAGTAGTCACTCCCCTCAATCCCGCTAGGGGCAGATAGTCCATGCCATAAGCATGAGTAATGAAGCTATAGGGAGAAGACAACCCTGAGCATGGCAAGATCAAGAACGGATGTTCAATATCCGACAGAAATGCTGACCACGTCTCTGCATCAGTGCACTCTGCAGGCTGAAAGGAGTAGGATGTGGCTACCTCGCGGGTAAAGCAATACCCATGAGGTCTAAAAGATCCAATCGATCGAATATGGGACATCAGCCATACATACAGCAAGACCAAACTGCCTTTAAAGAACCCCTCCGGGTGGGTAATACAGTGGGTGGCTGACCTCAGCGTCTCAGCCAATATCATCAAGATGATGGTGCTACCCTGTCTAAAAGCCCTAACCACGACTACTAATCCCACATCCAAGTGATCCAAGCGTAACGGCTTGTAGACGTATGCCACGATGCACATCAGCAGGATATCTACCCTGGCCAGATGCTACGCCTTTGCTGAAATAACAAAATCCCCGGTATGTCGATCGTAGCTATCAAGCTCACCAAAACGATTGATCAAGAAGTCAATCGAGATCACCCGGCCGAAAATGATCTCGTCCGTGACTACCCTCTAACGCAGACCTGAAATCCGCAGGAACGATCTCCTCATGTCACTAATATCAGTATGGGCGCACGACAAGTCCAGAGGCAGACCAGTAAGTCACTCATACTCCTCCAGAGTCGGAGTCAGCTCATGCTGCCCAAATTGGAAGACCTGTCTCTCAGGTATCCAACAGGATAGAAAGCTATCAACAAATCCATATGGCACCTAAAAATCTGCGAGGGCCAATGAATGCCCCAACATCTGATCTACTGTCTCTCTGGCTAAAAAGGATAGACTCTCGTACCACGACCTCAACGACAATGCCACCTCAGATGGTGGCAAATTCTTTATGCGACTGGCTGTCGATGACGTTATCTGTATCACCGTACCACAAGACCATCCAGAGGTCAAATCTGAACTCATCTGTCTAAATGCATACATATGATATAATACATGCATGATGACAAATATAAATATGATGCAATAGATAGGAAATATCATAAATATCTATAATAGATTATCTACTACGAGCATCATCCCTGTCTGATAATACAAAACAAAATGAAGAGTACAGGAAAATGGGGCACCACCACCCAACTACTAACAGTGGTCTATCAAAATGATGGCACAACCGCCAAATAGCCGAAATAATGGCTAACCAAAAAAATAGCTGCCATAGCTATCAAAAGAGATCCAGATAATCTGCGCCCAGGGTATCAACCTGCTCCATCTCCACTGCAAATACAAAGCTGCGGTCATCAGGCATGTCTGGGCGGTACAAGGGAGGATCTGCCCCTGAAAAACTGATGAAAAAGGGACCTAAAGAGGGGCCCGCTCCTGAGTTGGACGGGTTAAAAGAAGATGCCTCTGACGGATCTCGACAAAGGTGCCTGATAAAAAAGCGAGCTCTCTCCAACTCCCGGGTCAGCTTTACAATCTGATCTGAATGAGTGGGCTCCCTGAGGCAAGCTATCCAGTCTGTCATTAAAATAAACCTTGGCACCATGTCTGCCATGAACTGGGTGGCCCGAGTCTGACCTCCAATCGTGCCAGGGCTCCACCATCTTCTAAATACCTCCTGGATGAACGGGCCCTCTAATAGGGTGAAGCCATCTATGCCCTCCATGGGAATATCTGTTAGTGGCAGGATCAACGGCCAATAATGCCAAGCAGGAGGAATAATGGAAATGTGGATCTGACACGTAATGCTTCTGATAGCACGCTCTCCTAAATAGAGCTCCCAACCTCCCTCTGTTAAAAATGGGACTTTGCGGGTCGACAATGCAAACTCCCGACCAATGGGGAAGCCTCCCTAAAATCCAACCGTCAAAAACTATGTGGTATATGGCATCCAGGAGATCATTCCAGCCGACAAAAGCTCTAACTGTAGGCGAGCATGGGTAAATCCCTCAGCAATAGGGACCTCCGTCAGAGTGGAGTGATGCCAATGCCGTCCTCGAGGATAGGTCTCCAAACCTAAAGCAATGGAGGGCCGTAGGTAAGGAAGCCTCTCAAATGGCTAGAACTGGCCATGTAAATATCAAAAGTCAGTGACCAAGACTGACAAATATAAATGCTAAAATTAAAAAGGTACAAGAAAGATGTACTCACCAGAAGGATCAGGTAGAACCCTAACCAAGCCTTCGTCAAACCCTCTGAAAGCATGCGCATGCCCCGGAGAAAATAGGCAAAGGTGTAGGAACCCCAATCAAAGTCACTGAGGTACTTTGCATACCGGGTAGCGCTAACCAGGGCAAAGGACACAGTAGAAGAGTTGTCTGTCACAAAACAACCCCTGATGATCACGAGAAATAATTGCCTCAAGATGCGATCTCTAACCCTCCGATCATCAGGCGGAGGCTCCAGTAAAGCCCCACTCTGGGCATCTATACTCAAGGGACCAGATCAGACCGTCCGACCCTTGATCGCCGGCACAGGAACTCCAAGCAGGGGCCGAACGGCAGTAGGTGTGATGTCAGCCATGACAGGCACTGGCTCACCCTCAAACTCAATGCCGGTGATGAACCTCCAATCCATAGGGTCATCATCACCCCACAATCCAGCAAATGAAGGGATTGAGTCTGGTGGAACTAGCGCTCAGACAAAGCCCTCATATACCCCCAGGGCCAATGGTAGGGAAGAATAGAAAAGAAATCCTAAAAATCCCATCCATCAACGATATCCCTGTACTCCTGGTGCAAAGTATGATACAGGGAATGCACGTTGAACCAGTTCCCTCGAGGCTGCGTAAAGCTGGGAACCTGCATCAAAAATTAACCCATGTCAAAAGTCTGTGCCCTAAGAATGGCAAAAAGAAAGAAAGAGAATCCAAAAAGAAGAAAACTTCAATTCACCTCATTGGCATGAAGAAATCTTGATGGATGGCGACTCAAGTCACCCAACAGCTCCTGGGTCGGCACAACAATGCCCAGGACCTCCGCACGTGTAGCCTGAGCAGGGGCAGGAGCAGTAAAATGAGCCTGTTCGTCATTAATATCAATCGGCTACTCGTCCTGTGCTGGAAGAATCATCGACTCCGCCAATTTATGAGGCGATCGAGCTGGACGTGGCTGAGGAACATCAGAAGCCCTCCTACGTCTAATGCCTAAAAGGACTCTATTGGAACTGCCGGGTCTATCTCTATCTATCACCTTGACAAAGTCTCTAAATCACCTCAGAAAGGGTGTGGTAAGCCTAAAACCTGTGGCTTATACATTTAAATTAGTACTCTATGCATCTCTAAGTCCTAAAATATGTCTGGGTAAGTTAAAAATACCCAGTGAAGGCAAAACTGCATGTTTTTCAAAAAATAGGTCCTAACAACGTGCATGGGTCAGTCAAAAATCCCAGTAGATTCAAAATTTCATGTTTGTTAAATACTCGGGCTTCTAAAAAAATTTTGCCAGAGTTTTCTTTGTAAAATGGACTGTCCACATGCACACAGGCATGTCTAGGTGGCCATTCAGTAGCACACCTTCCCAAAAATAGGAACAGTTTATATTTATAAAATAAAATCAAAAGTAAACTTCACATAGTAAATAAACTACCATGGACATTTTTTAGTTGAAAATCTAGGCTCATTAGGCCTCAAAAAAGATGAGTAAACTAATCAAAAAGAGCAAAATATGACTGTCTCAAAATCTGAATTTTCTTACATCCAAACGTGCATTACAGTAAGATATGAATACATATGTAGTCAAAAAAATTTAGCAAGTCGAATAAGCATACATTTTTTATACATTGCGTCTAAAAGCCCCCTACGTGGTTCACATGCTTTTAACGGTCAAAACTTGTGAAAAAAGGACGTAAAACATTACCTGCGATGCGCTAAATGCGTAGGAATTGACGAAATCAGAAAACAGCTCCCCAAGCTCCGTAGATCTGAAAAAGAAGATCGAAATCCGTTTGAAACTCGAAATGAGACTTGCAAGAAATGAGCTCCCGTTGCCAAATATAAAGCCCTGGTGGAAGCAGGCCCACCCGCGGCTACCGCACTTCCACCTGCGGCTCCCCAGGGTGGGTCCCACTCCACCAGGCTCGGTTTGATTCTTGTTGAAATGGAGTTTCTATATGTTGCCTAGTCAAATCTGAAGAAAAATCGCTACGCGATTGAGCGGTTTGTCCTGAAATCCTGCGTTTAAGTAGCGTAATCCTGACCCTTGGTATTCATCCCGAAGTCATATCCGGGGATCAACAATGCAAACTGCGAGAAAACTGCTAAAAAACTGCGCAAAACCGTCTAAAATGGCCACTTTCGAAGTTTCGGGTACAGACCGAATTCGGTTCAGCCATTGGCTTCAACCCAACAAAGTTTTGGGTACAGACCGAGACCAGTTCAACCGTTGGCTTCAACCCAACAAAGTTTCGGGTACAGACAGAGTCCAATTCAGCCGTTGGCTTTAACCCATTGAAGCTTCGGGTACAGACCGAGTCCAGTTCAGCCGTTGGCTTCAACCCAACGAAATTTCGAGTACAGACCGAGTCCAGTTCAGCCGTTGGCTTCAACCCAACGAAGTTTCGGATACAGACCAAATCCAGTTCAGTCGTTGGCTTCATCCCAACAACAAAGTTTTGGGTACAGACCGAGTCCAATTCAGCCGTTGGCTTTAACCCAACAAATTTTCGGGTATAGACCGAGTCCAGTTCAGCCGTTGGCTTCAACCCAACGAATTTTTTGGTACAGACCGAGTCCAGTTCAGCTATTGGCTTCAACCCAACGAAGTTTTGGGTACAGACTGAGTCAATTCAACCGTTGGTTCAACCCCAGCGAAGTGTCGGGTACAGACCGAGACAGTTCGGCCGTTGGCTCAGCCCCAACAAAGCGTGGGAATGGATCCGGTGACGGAAGCAATATAATAATCCATCACCAATGATGGAATCTGTTAGACACATCCTCAAAGGTAGCATCAGGTCGGGCTCATGGTTTAACCCCCTGTTGCAAGCTACCGCTGTGAATTATCGCCAAGATAAGCGTCAGAAGCGTACAAGAAGGTAACTCGGTAACTGAGATATCTGACCATCAGAGTTGGCAAAGCTATTACGGATAACGTCATCCCCAGTAGAAAGTGACAAGAACATTCTGTGATAGCTTAAATCTGATATCCTACCTGCAATCGCCTGATCATGTTGCAGCAAGGGTTATCACGGGTAACGGTTCCCCAAGCAGAAACTAACGTAATCAATTAGAGATAACCCTAACCCCTCGAAGGTATCTGACACTCATGACATACCATATCATGCATTGCCGCCCCTTTGCATTTGCATTTCCAGTGTCTACTAATCTTTATCCTATTCATTCCACTGCGTTGCATGAACATGATAAAGCGAGGCATCTGTAGACACTCGAAATTTTCTTTCCCTGTTACTAACACTGCAGGAAGGAAAAACTATTATCAAATCAACACCGATCTCCAATAGGGCCATCAAATCAACCCCGATCTCAATATCGGGCCGTCAGATCAACCCCGATCTCCCATCGGGCCGTCAAATCAACCCCGATCTCCAATCGGACCATCAAATCAACCCCGATCTCAATATCGGGCCGTCTGATCAACCCCGATCTTAATATTGGACCGTCAGATCAACCCCAATCTCTAATCGGGCAGTCAAATTAACCCCGACCTCCAATCGAGCAGTCAAATCAACCCCGATCTCCAATCGGGCAGTCAGATCAACCCCGATCTCAATATCGGGACATCAGATCAACCCTGATCTCAATATCTGGCCGTCAGATCAACCTTGATCTCAAATCGGGTTGTTAGTTCAACCCCGATCTCAATATCGGGCCGTAAGATCAACCTCGAACTCAATATTGGGCCATCCAATCAACCCCGATCTCAATATCAGGCCATCAGATGAACCCCGATCTCAATATCAGGCCCTCAGATCAACCTTGATCTTAATATTGGGCCGTCAAATCAACCCCGATCTCAATATCGGGTTGTCCAATTGACCCCGATCTCAATATCGGGCCATCAAATCAACCCCGATCTCAATATCAAGCCGCCAGATCAACCTCGATCTCAATATCAGGCCCTCGGATCAACCTCGATCTCAATATCGGACCATCAAATTAACCCCGATCTATAATCGAGCCGTCAAATCAACCCGGCCTCTAATCGGGCCGTCAAATCAACCCCAGCCTCCAATCAGGCCGTCAGATCAACTCTAATCTCAAATCGGGCAGTCAGATCAACCCCGATTCTCAATATCGGGCAGTCAGATCATCCCCGATCTCAATATTGGGTCGCCAGATCAACCTCGATCTCAATATCGGGACTTCAGATCAACCCCGATCTCAATATCAGGCCATCTAATAAATCCTGATCACAATATCAGGCCATCCAATCAATCCCGATCTCAATATCGGGCCATCAGATCAACCTCGATTTTAATATCAGGCCCTCAGATCAACCCCGATCTCAATATCGGGCCCTCAGATTGTGACGCCCCCCAGAATAGGTCCAGTCAACCCAACCCATTCTGAGTCACCAAATACATGGTACAGAATTCAAATACAAACTTTTATATCACACGGTCGTGCAAAATACGACCACACAACTGTGAGTGTCAATACAAATATGTAGAAAATATTAATATTCAAACTAAGTCCTCATTATAATTATTATCACACTATTTATTAGAAATAGTGAGAACTACTACTGCTCTAACTCGGACCATCACTCTGTCCCCCGACTAGTTCCTGCGACATTCTCATTTCCTGAAGAGGACAATAGATAAAAAGGGTGAGCTCAACTAGCCCAGTAAAGAATATTATGACTAAGATAATGGAAAATAAATTATCGTTAGTCTTCAACAATTCAGATAAAATATTATTGACAACAAGTTTTAGATCAATATTTGCAGCAGAAATAATAAATCATTAGAAGAGTTAAGTAGAGAATGAAGTTTACTATCTTCTATGATTTAAAAATCCATCATCAATATTTTATCCCTGTAACATCAATCAATATACATCTCAAATCAAATATTCATCTTTGCACTACAGGCCAAAGATATTCATTTGTATCACCAGTGGTCATGTTCATCTCAACACCTGTCATCTTTGCACTACGGCCAAAGATATTCATCAGGTAATCATTCATCTTTGCTTTACAGGCCAAAGATATTCAATTATATCACCATTTAGGACTGAGGATGATGAAAAATATTATAAATAACGAATCCAGTGAGATAAAAGACAAGAATTAAGGATTCGTATTTTAGTTTACCCAATTCAAAAATACATCGTAATAATCAATTGTGGAGCACAATTCAAAAATAAAGCTCAAAACTTGGATACAATCAAAGATAGGAACCTTAACAAGCAACTTGGACAAATAGAAAAAAATTTAATTTTTTTCGTGAATAGTACCGTATACGTGAATAGTAACCCCGACGGAAAAAAATAAGAATTTCATAATAAAATCCATGACAATATTTTGGTATAATGATATTGAAAAGAATAACATCATTTATGAAGAATATAGCATCCCTTACCTCAAAAGGATAGTACTTTTGACTGAAATATCGGATATAAGGCTGAAAAAAATTTGCACCGAATAGTAACACTCAAATTATCTAAATACTCACAAAAATACGCTCGATATTATAGAGAGAGAAAACTTCTGATTCTGGTGTGATTTTCAATTCTAACTTAAGCACCCTATTTATAGGAAAAGCTTAGGATGCCAAAGTAGACTTTTGAATAAAATAATATTTTTTTAAAAAAAAAATTTCCAACCGCATCCCCAACAAAAGCCATCAGCCACCAACCAAAAGTGGGGCCCACCATTTTATTAAAAAAATATTTATTTTTTGAAACTTCAATAATTCATAATAAATAGCCCTTTTGTCAGAAAAATACAAATTCTATGTCTTCTTATAGGAAATTTAATTCTCTACAACTTTGTAGAAGAAAGTTTTTCCAAATTCCAAACATAAATTATCCGAAATCCATAAACGGATGATTTTCCACACCAAAATACTGATAAAAACACATCAGCACTAATTCCTTCTTTTATATCCATAAAATAAATAATGAATTATTCATAAATAATATTACATATAAATCAATAATGAATTATTCACAAATAATATTACAGAACTACAATATTGACAACCAGGTCGTTTCCAGGAAAGAGGGAGCCTTCCGATAAGAATTTCTCCTTACTGGCGCGCAATTAAATAACCCCTCCTAGACAGAACTTCCTTAGACATTGTCAATAATGCTATCTAATAATATTATTCAAATAATATGAATTATTGAGTTGATAATGTGAAATATTGTGCAGTGACAATTATTGAATCAATAATACAAAATATCAACGGTAGCAACTATTGAATCAATCATACCAACGTAGCAACTATTGATATAAAATATCAACATAGCAATTATTGAACCAATAAAATATCATGCAATTATTGAATCAATAATATAAAATATTGAACAGTAATTACTGTAACAATTATTGAGTAATGACTTCTCACGTAAGAATCAATAATTAGAATTACTGTGCAATACCGTGTGCTACTGTGCAATACCGTGTGCTACCGTGCAACACCGCGTATTACTGTACTTTTATCACTTGGTATTTTAACAGTACTAACGGTAACAACTACGCCGTTATTTTATAAAAAAGTTATTTCTGTCGCTTTCTATATCCGACAGTTATTCCGTTGTAGGGCCCACAAATAGCTGCGCCGTCGTACGAATATTCCCCGAAAACAAGAATATTCCACGACCAAATGAATATTCCCCGACAATAATGAATACTTTATAATCACTTGCTCATTTTAAAATATTTGCACATTTCACCCATAACTCACCACATTTATCAAAACAACACTTTACTGTTTCGAAATAATATATAAAAAAAATTAAATCTTTATTCATAAAAGTTGGGGTCTTACAACTTCCCCTCCTTATGAAATTTCGTTCTTGAAATTGACGTACGTACCGGGTATGTCGAAAAGGTAAGGATACCTTGCTTTTATTTTCGATTCTAACTCCCAGGTCATTTCTTCGATTCTAAATGTGACTCTCATGGTACTTCAATCATAATATCTCATAATGGTACCCATCAGTTTGCCAACGCACAAAAACGTGATCCCCTACTAAGACTCTGGCTTCGGTGCACCCCACGCAAGAAGTCACCAGCGAGAGGCTCGGGGCTCTTTACACCTTGTGGCTCTTAATGCTTTGCCTCGACACGTTGACACGTTTAACACCCTGAGATAAACTCCGCGATCTCTCTCTTCATATTGTTCCATCAAAATGTATGTCAAAGATCACGATACATTTTGATACTATTGCGAACGGTGTCTTGTGTGCTTCCATCATGATTTTATACTTCAAATCAGCATCGTTAGGAACACATAGTTTGGAGTTGACTCGAAGTAATCATTCTTCATCGATTCTTATTTCTGGAATAACATCTTCTTCTTCATATTCATCATCTCCGGGTCTGTAGCTTGAGTAGCTTTAACTTTATCAATTAAAGCTGGTTCTACGCGTATACTTGACATCATCGCACTCGTTCCCGCATATGATCTTCTACTCAACGCGTCAGCTACCACGTTCACTTTTCCAGGATGGTATTGGATGGTATGATCGTAATCTTTCAACAGCTCCAACCAACGTCGTTGTCGCATGTTGAGTTCGTTCTAAGTAAAGAAATATTAGGATGTCATCAATAATGACAATCACGAAATGATCCCAATATTTCTCAAATATTCGGTTCATCATATCCATGAACGTAGCATGGACATTGGTTAATTCAAAAGATATAACTAGAAATTCGTAATGCGCGTATCGAGTTTTAAAGACAGTCTTTGGAATATCATCAGTTCTAATCTTTAACTGATGATATCCAGAACGAAGATCGATCTTTGAAAAGAATTGTGCTCCTTGCAACTGGTCGAACAGGTCATCAATACGAGGTAGCGGATACCTATTCTTGATGGTGACATGGTTCAACTCCCGATAGTCAATACAAAGTCGCATACTCCCGTCTTTCTTCTTTACAAATAAAACAGGAGCACCCCAAGGAGACGTACTAGGACGAATAAAATCAATGTCTAACAATTCCTGTAATTGGACCTTTAACTCCTGAAGTTCAATAGGAGCCATTCGATATGGGGTTTTAGAAATGGGTTTTGTACCTGGCTCAAGGTCAATAAAGAATTCAACTTCACGTTATGGGGTAGACCGGGAAGTTCTTCGGGAAATACATTAGGAAACTCATTAACAACAGAAATATCATTCAAATCTGACGTATTCTGGTTTAGATCAGTGACATGAGCTAAGAAAGCTTGACATCCATTTTTCAATAAACGAATAGCCTTGTGATTTGAAATAATATTGACTGATTTTAGTGGTTTGGTGGTTTGGATTCGTACAACAGGTTGATTAGGAATATGAAAACTAACAACCTTACGAAAACAATCAATTTTGGCATGGTAAGTGGTTAACTAGTCAATTCCTAAAATCATGTCAAATACAAGTATTTTCAAAGATATAAGATCAACAGGTAAGGTAAGTATACCAATCTGAATCAAGCAAGATTTGTAAACTGTAGATGTAACGAAGGTTTCTCCTAACGGAGTTTCAACAGATAAGTCAAAGTCTAATTTATCAGAAGTCAAGTTCAAACGTCGAGCACAAGTGGGTGAAATAAAAGAATGGGTAGCACCGGTATCTAACAAGGTGTAAACTTCGCAAGAGTTTATGATTAGCTTACCCGTAATCACCTCGTGTGGGTTTCTCGCGTTTTGGGCTGTCACGACAAACGCTGTTCCAGGAATCCTCGACTTTGACTTGTCCGAAACCGTCTTTAGAATCACCACCCCTGCTGGATTTGGTTACGTAACAAGACAATCTCGAGCTATATGTCCTTTTCCACAGTTATAGCATGCTTTGAATTGTTGTGGGCAGTTTGGGCTGATGTGTCCCTCCTTCCCGCATTTATAGCATACGACCGATGGTCGTTCTCCTCCCCTAGAAACAGTTGATGCTGGTGCTATTGTCGACGTCTTCACGTTCTCATTGTTGTACATTCTCTTCTTGAAATCTCCCCCCGATTCGCTTTTTCTACTATCATGGCCACGATTACCACCGGGGTGGTTATCGCTTCTGTCATACTTCCCTCCCCGCTGGTTGTCATTGCTCCGATGACTGCTGCCACCGGTACGACCTTGGTTGTTATCCCTTGGTTGAATATAATCACTATCTCGTTCTAACAACTGGGACTTGTTCACTACATCTGAATATAGAGAATATTTGTAAGAAATGAGGTATTGACGTATTTCGGGGTTCAAACCTCTCAGAAACATCCGCATCATACGTTCCTCATTTTCCACCAAATGAGGTGCAAACCTAGACAACTCCGCGAACTTAGCCTCGTACTGGGACACCGTCATGTTGTTTTGTTCTAGTCTGATAAACTCTACCTCCTTCATATGACGAACACTTTCAGGAAAGTACTTGTCATTGAACAGTTTCTAGAACGCTTCCCAAGACATCTTGAGTGCTGCAGGCTGGGTACGCTTCACAGATTTCCACCAGTAATCTGCCTCTCCACGGAACATAAACGTGGCGAATGGAACCTTCTGTTCCTCCGTGCATCCCAAGACATCAAATATCTTGGTAATTTGTTTAATCCACGTCTCCGCCTTGATCGGATCCAACTTTCCCAGAAACTCTGGTGGTCCCAATTCTTTGAACTGCTTGGCAGTGACAATTCGCGAGTTGTTATTATCTCCACCTGTATTTTGCACACGAGTCTCCCTCGTCTGGTTTTGCATGACCTGCAAAAAACTTCTAAACATCTCATCGTTTATCATCTGACCAGCGTTGTTTTCAGGATGAACATTGCCTTCTTGTTGCACGTTCTCCTGGTTAACGATTAAAGGTGTCTCCACGGTCTTATTCACTTCGTTGTTAACATTCTCAGCTGCCATTCTCAAATACTGCCATAAAACAAGGGTTAATTAAACAAATTAACATATCACATATTAACCCAATGCTCCGACTGACCAATTAAATACCACATAAGCTTAGGTAGGACATACTAGTGAAGGATTTACTCGTCTCTCCCCTCCTAGTTCTATTCCCCGATCTCCGCCAGAGATCATATCCCTAAGCTCTGATACCAACTGTGACGCCCCCCAGAATAGGTCCAGTCAACCCAACCCATTCTGAGTCGCCAAATACATGGTACAGAATTCAAATACAAACTTTTATATCACACGGTCGTGCAAAATACGACCACACAACTGTGAGTGTCAATACAAATATGTAGAAAATATTAATATTCAAACTAAGTCCTCATTACAATTATTATCACACTATTTATTAGAAATAGTGAGGACTACTACTGCTCTAACTCGGACCATCACTCTGTCCCCAGACTAGTTCCTGCGACATTCTCATTTTCTGAAGAGGACAATAGATAAAAAGGGTGAGCTCAACTAGCCCAGTAAAGAATATTATGACTAAGATAATGAAAAATAAATTATCGTTAGTCTTCAATAATTCAGATAAAATATTATTGACAACAAGTTTTAGATCAATATTCGAAGCGAAAATAACAAATCATTAGAAGAGTTAAGTAGAGAATGAAGTCTACTATCTTCTATGATTTAAAAATCCATCATCAATATTTTATCCCTGTAACATCAATCAATATACATCTCAAATCAAATATTCATCTTTGCACTACAGGCCAAAGATATTCATTTGTATCACCAGTGGTCATGTTCATCTCAACACCTGTCATCTTTGCACTACGGCCAAAGATATTCATCAGGTAATCATTCATCTTTGCTTTACAGGCCAAAGATATTCAATTATATCACCATTTAGGACTGAGGATGATGAAAAATATTATAATTAACGAATCCAGTGAGATAAAAGACAAGTATTAAGGATTCATATTTTAGTTTACCCAGTTAAAAAATACGTTGTAATGATCAATTGTGGAGCAAAATTCAAGAATAAAGCTCAAAACTTGGATACAATCAAAGATAGGAACCTTAACAAGCAACTTGGATAAATAGAAGAAAATTTAATTTTTCTGTGAATAGTGCCGTATACGTGAATATTAACCCCGACGAAAAAAAATAAGAATTTCATAATAAAATCTATGACAATATTTTGGTATAATGATATTGAAAAGAATAACATCATTTATGAAAGAATATAACATCTCTTACCTTAAAAGGATAGTACTTCTGACAGGAATATCGGATATAAGGCTGAAGAAAACTTGCACCGAATAGTAACACTCAAAGTATCTAAATACTCACAAAAATACGCTAGATATTATAGAGAGAGAAAACTTCTGATTCTGGTGTGATTTTCAATTCTAACCAAAGCACCCTATTTATAGGAAAAGCTTAGGATGCCAAAATAGACTTTTGAATAAAATAATATTTTTTTAAAAAAAAATCTTCTGGCCGCATCCCCAACAAAAGCCATCAGCCACCAACCAAAAGTGGGGCCCACCATTTTATTAAAAAAATATTTATTTTTTAAAACTTCAATAATTCATAATAAATAGCCCTTTTGTCAGAAAAATACAAATTCTATGTCTTCTTATAGGAAATTTAATTCTCTACAACTTTGTAGAAGAAAGTTTTTCCAAATTCCAAACATAAATTATCCGAAATCCATAAACGGATGATTTTTCACACCAAAATACTGATAAAAACACATCAGCACTAATTCCTTCTTTTATATCCATAAAATAAATAATGAATTATTCACAAATAATATTACATATAAATCAATAATGAATTATTCACAAATAATATTACAGAACTACAATATTGACAACCAGGTCGTTTCCAGGAAAGAGGGAGCCTTCCGATAAGAATTTCTCCTTACTGGCGCGCAATTAAATAACTCCACCTAGACAGAACTTCCTTAGACATTGTCAATAATGCTATCTAATAATATTATTCAAATAATATGAATTATTGAGTTGATAATGTGAAATACTGTGCAGTGACAATTATTAAATCAATAATACAAAATATCAACGGTAGCAACTATTGAATCAATCATAGCAACGTAGCAACTATTGATATAAAATATCAACATAGCAATTATTGAACCAATAAAATATCATGCAATTATTGAATCAATAATATAAAATATTGAACAGTAATTACTGTAACAATTATTGAGTAATGACTTCTCACGTAAGAATCAATAATTAGAATTACTGTGCAATACCGTGTGCTACTGTGCAATACCGTGTGCTACTGTGCAACACCGCGTATTATTGTACTTTTATCACTGGATATTTCAACAGTACTAACGGTAACAACTACGCCGTTATTTTATAAAAAGGTTATTTATGTCGCTTTCTATATCCGACAGTTATTCCGTTGTGGGGCCCACAAATAGCTGCGCCGTCGTACGAATATTCCCCGACAACAAGAATATTCCACGACCAAACGAATATTCCCCGACAATAATGAATACTTTATAACCACTTGCTCATTTTAAAATATTTGTACATTTCACCCATAACTCACCATATTTATCAAAACAACACCTTACTGTTTCGAAATAATATATAAAAAAAATTAAATCTTTATTCATAAAAGTTGGGGTCTTACACAGATCAATCCTGATCTCAATATCAAGCCTTCAAATCAACCCCGATCTCAATATCGGGCCGTCAAATCATCTCCGATCTCAATATCGGGCCGTCAGATAAACCCCTATCTCAATATCGGGCAGTCAGATCAACCACAATCTCAATATCGGGCCATCAAATCAACCCCGATCTCCAATCGGGTCATCAAATCAACCCCGGCCTCCAATCATGTCGCAAATCAACCTCGATCTCCAATAGGGTCTTCAGATCAACCCCGATCTCAAATAGGGTCGTCAGTTCAACCCTGATCTCAATATCGGGCAGTTAGATCAACCCCGATCTCAAATTGGGCCGTCGGATCAACCCCGATCTCAATATCATGCCATCAGATCAACCCTGATCTCAATACCTGGCCTTCAGATCAACCTCAATCTCAACATCGGGCCGTCAGATTAACCCCGATCTCAATATCGGGCCATCCAATCAATCCCGATCTCAAATCGGGCCGTCAGATCAACCCCGATCTCAATATCGGGCCTTCAGATTAACCCCGATCTCAATATCGGGCCATTAGATCAGCCCCGATCTCCAATCAGGCAGTCAGTTCAACCCTAATCTCTAATCGGGCAGTCGAATCAGCCCTAGTCTCAACCCAGAAGGTACTGGTCAACCCCGGTCTCAATATCGGGTCAATAGGTCAGCCCCGGTCTCAACCCGGGAGGTACAGGTCAACCCCAGTCTCAATATCGGGTCAACAGGTTAGCCCCGGTCTCAACCTGAAAGGTACAAGTCAGCCCCGATCTTAACCCAGGAGGTACAGGTGAACCCCAATCTCAATATCGGGTCAACAGGTCAGCCCCGGTCTCAATTCAGAAGGTACAGGTCAGCCCCGATCTCAACCCGGGAAGTCAGGTCAACCTCAGAAACAAACCTAAAACTCCACAACATCTCCAGAAGAAAACCTGGAACGACCAGTTCAGCCTCAGAGATAACACTGAGGACAAACAGACTCAAATGGGAACCAAAGCTTGGAAACAACCCCAAGAAGCCAACCAAAGGCCATGCCAACAACAAAGGCAACCCCGGGAGGGGGAAAACGGTTATTTTACAAACTTTAAGCCGATTCAGTTAAACTCAAGCTGAATTGATGCCACTAAGGTCAGAACGAACCATAACTATGATCCCGAGTGCAAACAGCGCAAGATAGCCCAACGAAAAAACTGCGGGAAATTGAAGACCTGGTTATGAACCCGTCTTCTTGGGACTAGGGCTTTCCGAAAAGGTATAGCAAGCCTCAAACGGACGCTCCGATCAAAAGTTAGAAAGTTTCGACTTCGACCTAGAGTTGCTCGAAGTGCACTTACTTCGAGACGACAAAGCCGGACACGTGGGCCCCACCATATGAGCCAAACCTCTACCTACAGCAGCAGTAGGTAGAGCAGAGGCTCCCTGGCCTATAAATAAGAGGCCACCCCCTTCTTATTTTTATAATTCAAAAACGCTCCGAACCTCTGCCCGTTTGATTTTCAGTCATTTTCAAGTCTTCCAAACACAAATTCTTTCACTCTAACACGTAGATATACCCATATACTACCACATATCAGAAAATAACCTGTAGATTTGGACGTTTAAGGCCTATGATTTGGCAAAAGGCCCGTGTAGCAGTCTATTATAAGTATTTTTACGATCAAAAAGTCAATACTACTTCTTTGCACTGTTATACACTTGCATATCAAGTTTCATTTTCTAAATATGCCCGAAACTCAGTTCTGTGGCTGTTTTCGTCAACTTTTGGTACATTTTAGTACCTAAACTCATTTTCTGGCATTTCTACAACTCGGATTGAAGATCCGTCAGCTCTAACAGCTTCAGTGCACTAGCACCTTTGTTTTAAGCAACTTCGCCGGATTGGGTTATCTTCCCAGTTCGGGTTTGGCTTTTTTTGTATATATTTAACTGTATATATACTAACTTTTTAATTCTATCAAGTCTGGATGTCAAATTCGAGGTGGTTTACTGCTTTTATATATATTGATGCATATATAAGCAACTTTCACCACAATTGGGTTCTCTTTCCAGTCTTGATTGACTACGTTTTCTGTCCATATATATATTTATATATTTCAGTCCGGCCTGGATCATTCTGTGGCCTTTATACTGTTTTTGCACCCTTCAGCATTACTGGGTTATCTTCCCAGTCACTAGTTAACTATTTTTTTGTACATTTATATTTCAGTTCGGTCTGGATTATTCTGTAGCCTTTTTACTGCTTTTATATATAAATATGCATATATAAGCAGCTTTCACCACCACTAGGTTCTCTTCCCAGTTTTGGTTGAATACTTTTCTGTCAATATATATATAAATATATATATATATATATATATATATTTCAATTCTAGTCCGGGCACCGGTGTGAAAACTCATCGTCCTTTACAGCTTTCATATATATAACTATATATATATTGCTTTACTCGCTTTTATTAAACTGTTGCTTTAAATATTCATTTTATATGAATCGACACTAACATATATGCGGGCGAACTAGATTTATTTAAATCTCGCCAACTCTAGCTTTCAAACTGTTCAAAAATTAATACATCCGGAACCAGGAAGCTAGAATGGCTAACATTTATTTCAATCTAGTCTTCTTTCTAGTTTCAGTTATAAAAGCAACCTCGTGTCCATTAGATCGCTATCTAGTCGAAACAAGACGCTTCAGCCAGGTGCCAACCAGAATTTACTAAATGAATCCTCGGTTCTGGCAATCTTTGGGATATATTTCTTTTTTCTATACAAATTTAAACTGTGCAGGTTTATTGGATACCTATATATGAGCCTAAGAATCGTGGGATTCATGATCAAACTGATCAAAATCTGATTCCCACGATGGTCAAACTCCTCTTTACAGATGTATCCTGCCAGTTCTTCTGTAAAAATGTATATACAACGAACCTTAAAACGGTTATCCGGATTTAAGGACTCAACATAGTGAAAATATAGTTTATTGTGTCAGAATTCCTCCGATGGCTATCATGCCCATGAATATATTGTGGTCGAGGATGCTTCGCAGCCCGACAAATCACCATTCAAATGCAAGCTTTAAGGCTATAAAGATAAAAAATATAAGTATCAACATGCTTCAATTCCTATGTTAATGTAAGGGTTTGATAACCAGCTTTTAAAAAATTATTTTCAATTCAATCAAAAGAAAAAGCTTTTGCAAATCAAATCAAACACTTTTGCAAATCAAATCAAACACTTTTTGCAAATTAAATCAAACCCTTCGTATATAGGTTGAACGAAGCAAAGCACTACTTTCAATCAATCAAACACATGCCTAATTTTTAAACAACATTCACACACGCATTTTTATTTTTTAAGGAAAATATTGAAAAGATGTGGTACCGTGTTTACACGGGAGTTGTGGGGTGCCTAACACCTTTCCCACACTTAACCAAGCCCCTGAACTCAAAACTTTGTTTTCAAAGATCAAGTTTCGACAGTGTCCAGCAATTGGGCCTCTTTTAAACAAAACTCGATTGAGTTGGTACAACCAATTCAAATCTACCAACTGGCGACTCTACAAAACGTTCAAATCGTCGACATGATACATGTTGGCCTACCCTTCAAAACCTTTTTTGCAATAAAAAGAGTAAGGGTAGAGATAACTTAAGAAGAGAGAAAGATCCGGGTTGTGACCCGACCCGCGAATGTTTTCTCGATGTCGACGATAGTATTGGTCATTCTAGATCGAAAGAGCTCCTTAGATATCTGATATCTATTAGTCCTACTTTCGTCACCATTCAACTCCTTGAAGTGTAGGAATATAGTAGGAGCATCCATAGTTTCATGTTGACGCTGAAGCTCGTTACTCATGGATGCGAGCATGATGCATTGAGCCAACTATGCATCATGCTACTTTCTAAAAGTAGCAATCTCTTCCTCAGAGACATTGACTACAACCATTGCAGTGATAGGTGTATTAAGGACATAAGATAGCTTTTCAGCCTTGAGAACTATTCTCAAATTTCTTAACCAATCAGTTTAATTCGGTTCGGTTAATTAGCAGTAATAGTAATTTAGACATTGTAAAATTTTGTAAATGAATTTCTAATTAACAACATTATAGCATACATTCTTTTATTAATTATCAAAATAAATTAGGTCTTTATTTAAATCGGTTTCTCCCACTATTTTCATCAAACTATATTACCCTTATAATATATAGTTCGAAAAATCTAATTAAAGATTTTCTAGTGAGAATAAGGATCCCATTTCAAATGTATATAGCCTTGTGGTGACACAAAAAATGATATATAAATAAATAGGTAAACAACTCTTCTCAATTACATCAACATGTAACTCCTTGTATTTTACCTCTTAGATTATTTTGATCAAGTGGTGGCACATCCGAATCAAAATTATACAAGTTAATTTCAACCTAGCACTTCTATATATTCAAAGAGAAAAATATTGTCCTTGTGGTGACACAACAAAACAACATCATTCAATATTTTTATAAGCATCAAATGTGATAAAATAACATCTCAAATAATTAAGATAAGCCTTGTGGTGACACAATAAACTTATAATAATTAATTTGATACTCTATTATTTTTATCATGCTAGAAGGTGACGTTCAATATTCCAAATATCTTTTGAGCGCTTAAAACTTAATAAAAATTCTTTGAGGGGTTTGTTATTATTTATCTCATCTTGTTTAGCGCGCATGCACATATATATATAAAATACGCGTCATATTAATTAACATGCGAAGCATGTTTTTTTATAATATATAATATATATAATAAGCATTCACATATAGAATACTATATTCTACCCGGATTGATTATGGACTTTATTCTAGTTTGGTTCACTAGAGCCACCAAGTGAATCAAAAAGGTCAAACCTAGGGGTGCAAGAATTAAATTTAAATATAACTATTATATTTAAATACCGGGATCTATTACAAACGGGTCAATGGACTCCAATTCTTTAAGTAATTCTAACTAATCCTATTACATAAACTATTTACAATAAAGAAAACTTGATCAAAAGTCAAGGGAAAGTACATTAGAGGGAGATAGAATTTACATTAAGAAAAATAAGAGAAGATGAGGTACGCAGACCCCATTTATAAAACGCATATGTGACGCCCCCAAAATAGGTTCAATACCAACCCATTCTGAGTCGCCAAATACATGGTACAGAATTCAAATACAATCTTTTATAACATACGGTCATGCAAAATACGACCACGCAAACTGTGAGTTTCAATACAAATCGTATATAATATGAAATATAAACACTCAAATTCAGTCCTCACTAATTACAATCATTATCACACTATTCTACAAAATAGTGAGGACTGTTACTGCTCTAACTTTGACCATCACCCCGATCCCTGACTAGTCCCTGCGACATTCTCATTTCCTGAAGAGAACAATGGAAGAAAAGGGTGAGCTCAACTAGCCCAGTAAAGAATATTATGACTAAGATAATGAAGAATAAATTATCGTTAGCCTTCAACAAATCAGATAAAATATTATGGACAACATGTTTTAGATCAACAACTGCAGCGAAAATAACAATTCATTAGAAGAGTTAAGTAGAGAATGATGTCTACTATCTTCTATGATAAAAAAGTCCATCATAAATATTTTATCCCTGTAACATCAATCAATATATATCTCGAATCAAATATTCATCTTTGCACTACGGCCAAAGATATTTATTTATATCACCAGTGGTCATGTTCATCTCAACACCTGTCCATCTTTGCACTACGGGCCAAAGATATTCATCAAGTAATCATCTTTGCACTACAGGCCAAAGATATTCATCAACTAATCATTCATCTTTGCACTACAGGCCAAAGATATTCGTTTGTATCACCATTTAAGACTGAGGATGATGAAAAATAATATACGGAACGAATCCAGTGAGATAAAGGACAAAGATTAAGGATTCGTAATTTAATTTATCCAAGTTCAAGAATACTCCGTAATAATCAATTGTGGAGCAAAATTCAAGAATGAAGTTCAAAACTTGAATACAATCAAAGATAATTTGAAAGAAAAAAAAATTTACCGTGAATAGTATCCCATGAATAGTAATTCATGAATAGTAACTCGTGAATAGTAACTCGATATGAAAAGATAAAAATTTTACAAGAAAGTTCAGACCAATATTCCAGTGAAATGATATTAGATAAAGCGCAAAACTTAAAGAATTTCTGATCATTTCAGGAATTATAGAAGCAATACTTACTATAGTAAGTTTAGAGTTAGGAATCTGAAATGAAACAATATACGAAACTGCAAATGGATTTTCACCCGTTAGGCGGTAGTCCGCTCAGACATATCATTTCAACAATTTAATAACAAATGAATACGATGGGTTATTCACCAAACATGCGATAGTCCGCGTAGACAGGTTATTCCCACATAATAATAAAGAATGAAATAACAAAAGGATTTCACCATGCATGCGGTAGTCCGCGTAGATAGGTTATTTCAACATAATAATAAAGAATGGAATAACAACTCTTACGAGTATTGAAAGAAATTAACTCTCATCATGAATACGAAAGAAATAATATCCCTTACCTTAAAAAAATTTAGAGACTGCACTAGTGTAATAGCAGAATACTCTTCTTCTTTCTCTTTTATTCTCTCTATACTTTCTCTCTCTATAGTTTTAGTGAATTGGTGAGACATAATGAAGAAATGAGCTTCTAGTTATAGGCTTGGCAGAGTATGGGTAAAATAGTCTTTTCGCCATAATTTATGACATCATCGCTTACATCATCGATCCTATGACATCATTGCTTTTCTCATCGTTTCGATGACATCATTGCTTACTTCATCGTTTCGATGACATCATTGCTTACATCATAAGAATTCAAATTTAATTTATTCTCTTCCACCTCATTTTACTTTTATACCATGAATTTACTATAATAATGTTGTCATTCAAATTATAAAAATTATACTATTATATAATCACATCATGCTACTATAATGTAATATTATAATAATATATTTAAATTAATTATTTTATAAAAAAAGATAAAATACCAACTTTCAACAAATGTCACATGCTAAAAATTACTCCGTTTAAATTCACATTGAGTAAATATTTCCTTATCATATTAATAATTCACAAATAATATTACAAAACTATAATATTGACAATCAGGTCGTTTCCAGAAAAGAGGGGGCCTTCCGATAAGGATTTCTCCTTACTGGCGCGAAATTAAATAACCCCTCCTAGACAGAACTTCCTTAGACATTGCCAAAAATGCTATCTAATAATATTATTCTAATAATATAAATTATTGATTTGATAATTTGAAATACTGTGCAATGACAATTATTGAATCACTAATATAAAATATCAACGTAGCAATTATTGAATCAATAAAATAAAATATTAAACAGTAATTACTGTAACAATTATTGAGTAGTGACTTCTTACGTAAGAATCAATAATTAGAATTACTGTGCAATACCGTGTGCTACCGTGCAATACCGTGTGCTACCGTGCAACACCGCGTATTACTGTATTTTAACCACCGGGTATTTCAACAATTTTAATGGTAAAATTTTTATCGTTATTTTTGTAAAAAGGTTATTTTTGTTGCTTTTTATATCCGACATTCATTCCGTTATGGGGTCCACCAATGACTGCGCCGTCATACAAATATTCTCTGACAAAAAGAATATTTCTCGACCAAACGAATATTTTCCGACACAACGAATATTTTATAACCACTTGCTTACTTTGTAAACTTTGCACATGTTACCCATAACTTATCACATTTATCAAATCAACACCTTACTATTTCAAAATAATATATAAAGAAAAATAAATCTTTATTCATAAAATTTGGGATCTTACAACTTCCCCTCCTTCTGAAATTTCGTCCTCGAAATTGACGTACGTACCTGGTATGTCGAAAAGGTGAGGATACCTCACTTTCATTTTCGATTCTAACTCCAAGGTCATTTCCTCAATATCATGATTTCTCCACGAAACTTTAACTTGAGGTATAATCTTCGAGCGTATGACATGTTCCTTCTTATCCAAGATCTTGACGGATACCTCTTTGTACGTTAAATCTTTGGCTATCTCGTCTAGTTCTAACTCATTAATGTGGTTTGGGTCTTTCACATAATTACGTAGCATGGATATGTGAAAAATGTTATGAACACGAGACATGCTTTGAGGTAAAGCGAGTCTATAGGCCACATTTCCTACTCGGTTAAGAATCTCAAATGGACCAATAAATCATGGATTAAGTTTTCCTCTCTTTTCGAATGTCGTAACTCCTTTCCACGGAGAAACACGTAACAATACATGATCCCCAACATTAAATTCCACGTCCTTTCGATGAAGATCCGCATAACTCTTTTGTCGATCCTGGGCCGTTTGTATACGTTGTCGAATCATTTAAATTTTTTCAATAGTCATACGTACTAACTCCGATCCCAACAATGTTGCTTCACCCACCTCATCCCAGCATACTGGAGAACGACATTTTTGTCCATACAACGCCTCAAATGGAGCCATGCCTATACTTGCCTGATAACTGTTATTATAGGAGAATTTCACCAATGGTAAGTACTTATCCCAACTCCCTTTGAAGTCAAGAACACAGAGTCTCAATAGATCTTCAAGAGTTTGGATAGTCCTTTCCGATTGCCCGTCCGTTTGAGGATGATAAGCCGAACTGAATCGTAAATCTGTGCCCATAGCTTTCTGCAAACTAACCCAAAATTGTGAAGTGAATCTTGGGTCACGATCCAAAACTATAGATACTGGCATGCCATGCAATCTCACAATCTCATTCACGTACATACGAGCAAGACGTTCAATGAAATAAGTCTCCCGTATCTGCAAGAAATGAGCAGACTTGGTTAATCTATCAACAATAACCCAAATCACATCTATGTTTTGAGAAACCTTGGGAAGACCCGTAACGAAATCCATGGTAATGTGTTCCCACTTTCATTTTGGAATCTCAAGTGGTTGCAATGGACCCTTTGGCACTTGATGCTCCGCCTTGACACGTTGACACATTAAACACCTTGAGATGAACTCCACGATCTCTCTCTTTATATTGCTCCACCAAAATTTATATCGAAGATCACGATACATTTTGGTACTCCCAGGATGGATTGCAAATGGTGTGTTGTGTGCCTCCATCATGATTCTATACTTTAAGTTAGAATCGTTGGGAACACAAAATCTGGAGTTGACTCGAAGTATTCCTTCTTCATCGATCCTTGCCTCTAGAATCGCACCTTCTTGCACTTTCTTCTTCATCTTCATCAGCTCTGGGTCTGTAGCTTGAGCAGCTTTAACTTTATCAATTAAAGCTGGTTCTACGCGTATATTTGACATCATTACGTGGGTCCCTGGAGTCTTGAACTGTATCTCCATCCTTTGTAAGTCATACAAAATGGGCCTTTGTGTTGACAGCATCGCACTCATTCCCGCATATGATCTTCTACTTAACGCGTCTGCTACCACGTTTGCTTTTCCAAGATGGTATTGGATAGTATGGTCGTAATCTTTTAACAGCTCGAGCCAACGTCGTTGCCGTATATTGAGTTCCTTCTGGGTGAAGAAATATTTAAGGCTCTTGAGATCCGTATAGATCTCCACTTTTTCCCCATACAGGTAGTGTCTCCAAATCTTCAACGCAAAAATGACAGCTACCAACTCTAGATCATGAGTAGGATAATTCCTCTCATATTCCTTGAGTTGTCATGAGGCATAAGATATGACTTTCCCATGTTGCATGAGAACACATCCTAACCCTTTGCCCGAAGCATCGCTGTAAATGATAAATCCATCCGAACCAGATGGTATTATCAGAACAGGTGCCGAAATGAGTCTCCTCTTAAGCTCTTGGAAGCTCTTCTCGTATTCCTCATTCCATACGAATTTTGTATCTTTCCGAGTCAGATGAGTTAATGGAGTAGCGATTTGAGAAAATCCTTCCACGAATCTCCGATAATAATCAGCTAAGCCCAAAAAGCTATGTACTTCGGTCACCGACTTCAGTTGCTCCCAACTTTGTATTGCTTCAATCTTCGTCGGGTCCACAGATACTCTATATTTTGATACTACGTGCCCAAGGAATGCTACCTCCTCAAGCCAGAACTCACATTTCTTCAGCTTGGCATATAACTTGTTTTCACGAAGCCTTTGAAGTACTAGCTTCAAGTGGTGCTCATGATCTTCACGGCTTTTGGAATAGATGAGGATGTCATCAATAAAGACAACCACGAACTGATTCAAATATTTCTTGAATACACGGTTCATCATATCCATGAAGGAAGTAGGAGCATTAGTCAATCCAAAAGACATGACTAAGAATTCATAATGCCCGTACCGAGTTTTGAAGGCAGTTTTCGAAATATCTTCAGTTTTAATCTTTAACTGATGATATCCAGAACGAAGATCGATCTTTGAAAAGAATTGTGCACCTTGCAACTAGTCGAACAGGTCATTAATATGAGGTAACGGATACCTATTCTTGATTGTGACATGGTTCAACTCCCGATAGTCAATACAAAGTTGCATACTCCCGTCTTTCTTCTTTACAAATAAAATAGGAACACCCCAAGGAGATGTACTAGGACGTATAAAACTGATGTCTAACAACTCCTGTAGTTGGACATTTAACTCCTGAAGTTCAATAAGAGCCATTCGATATGGGGTTTTAGAAATGGGTTTTGTACCGGGTTCAAGGTCAATAAAGAATTCAACTTCACGTTCTGGGGGTAGACCAGGAAGTTCTTCGGAAAATACATCAGGAAACTCATTAACAATAGAAATATCATTCAAACCTGACGTATTCTGGTTTAAATCAGTGACATGGGCTAAGAAAGCTTGACATCCATTTTTCAATAAACGAATAGCTTTATGGCTTGAAACGACAATGATTGATTTTAGTGGTTTAGTTGTTTGAATTTGCACAACAAGTTGGTTAGGAATATAAAACTAACAACCTTACCAAAACAATTAATTTTGGCATGATAAGTGGTTAACCAGTCAATTCCTAAAATCACGTCAAATGCAAGTATTTTCAAAGATATAAGATCAACGGGTAGGGTGAGGGTACCAATTTGAAATAAGCAAGATTTATAAACCATGGATGTAACGAAGGTTTCTCCCAATGGAGTTTTAATAGATAAGTCAAAGTCTAATTTCTCAGAAGTCAAGTTTAAACGTTGAGCACAAGCAGGTGAAATAAAAGAATGGGTAGCACCGGTATCTAATAAGGTATAAACTTCGCAAGAGTTTATTATCAGCTTAGCCGTAATAACCTCGTTCGGGTTCCTTGCCTGTTGGGCAGTCACGACAAAAGCTCTTCCAGGAACCACCGACTTTGACTTTTCTGGGACAGCCTTTGGAGTCACCATCCCCGCTGGACTTGGTTTTGCTACAGGACACACTCGAGCTATATGTCCTTTCTTTCCACAGTTATAGCACACCTTGGATTGCTGTGTGCAGTTGGGACTAATGTGTCCCTCTTCTCAGCATTTATAGCATACGACCGGTGGTCGTTCTCCTCCCCTTGAAACAGTTGATGTTGGTGCCGACGTCTTCACGTTGTCATTGTTGTACCTTCTCTTCTTAAAATCTCACCCCGACTCACTTCTTTTATTATCATGGCCACGATTACCACCAGAGTGGTTACCGCTTCTGTCATAATACTTTCTTCCCCGCTGGTTGTCATTGCTCCGATGACTGTTCCCACCGGTACGACCCTGATTGTGGTCCCTTGGTTGAACCGACTCATTATCTCGTTCTAATAATTGAGCCCTGTTCACAACATCCGAATATAGAGAAAATTTGTGAGAAATGAGGTATTGACGAATTTCGGATTTCAAACCTCTCAGAAACATCCGCGTCATACGTTCCTCATTCTCCACCAAATGAGGTGCAAACCGGGATAACTCCGCGAACTTAGCCTCGTACTGGGACACAGTCATGTTGTTCTGATCCAGTCTGATAAACTTTACCTCTTTCATGTGACGAATACTTTCTGGAAAGTACTTGTCATTGAACAGTTTTTGGAACGCCCCCCAAGACATCTTGAGTGCGGCAGGCTGGGTACGCTTCACAAATTTCCACCAGTAATCTACCTCTCCACGGAACATAAAGGTGGAGAATGGAACCTTATGTTCCTCCGTGCATCCCAAGACATTAAATATCTTGGTAATTTGCTTAACCCAATTTTCTGCCTTGATTGGATCTAGCTTTCCCTGAAACTCTGGTGGTCCCAACTCTTTGAACTGCTTGGCAGTGACAAGCCGCGAGTTGCTACTATTTTCACATATATTTTGCACACGAGTCTCCCTCGTCTGGCTTTGCATGAACTGAAAAAAGCTCCTAAACATCCCATCATTCATCGTTTCTTCGATAGTGTTGTTTACAGGAGGAATATTACCTTCCTATTGCACGTTCTCCTGGTTGGTGATTAAAGGTGTCTCAACGGTCTCATTCACTCCACTGTTAACATTTCCAGCTGTCATTCTCAAATACTGCCACAAAACAAGGGTTAATTAAACAAGTTAACATATCACACATTAACCCTATGCTCCGACTGACCAATTAAATACCAAATAAGCTTATGTAGGACACACTAGCGAAGGATTTACTCGTCTCTCCCCACCTAGTTCTATTACCAGATCTCCGCCAGAGATCATATCCCTAAACTCTGATACTAACTGTGACGCCCCCAAAATAGGTTCAATACCAACCCATTCTGAGTAGCCAAATACATGGTACAGAATTCAAATACAATCTTTTATAACATACGGTCATGTAAAATACGACCACGCAAACTGTGAGTTTCAATACAAATCGTATATAATACGAAATATAAACACTCAAATTCAGTCCTCACTAATTACAATCATTATCACACTATTCTACAAAAGAGTGAGGACTGTTACTGCTCTAACTCTGACCATCACCCCGATCCCCGACTAGTCCCTGCGACATTCTCATTTTCTGAAGAGAACAATGGAAGAAATAGGTGAGCTCAACTAGCCCAGTAAAGAATATTATGACTAAGATAATGAAGAATAAATTATTGTTAGCCTTCAATAAATCAGATAAAATATTATGGACAACATGTTTAAATCAACAACTGCAGAGAAAATAACAACTCATTAGAAAAGTTAAGTAGAGAATGATGTCTACTATCTTCTATGATTTAAAAGTCCATCATCAATATTTTATCCCTGTAACATCAATCAATATATATCTCGAATCAAATATTCATCTTTGCACTACGGCCAAAGATATTCATTTGTATCACCAGTGGTCATGTTCATCTCAACACCTGTCCATCTTTGTACTACGGGCCAAAGATATTCATCAAGTAATCATCTTTGCACTACAGGCCAAAGATATTCGTTTGTATCACTATTTAAGACTGAGGATGATGAAAAATAATATAATGAATGAAATCCAGTGAAATAAAGGACAAAGATTAGGGATTCGTAATTTATTTTTCCAAGTTCAAGAATACTCCGTAATAATCAATTGTGGAGCAAAATTTAAGAATGAAGTTCAAAACTTGGATATAACCAAAGATAATTTGAAAGAAAAAAAATAAATTATTTTTTTACCGTGAATAGTACCCCGTGAATAGTAACTCATGAATAGTAACTCAACATGAAAAGATAAAAATTTTACAAGAAAGTTCAGACCAATATTCCAGTGAAATGATATTAGATGAAGCACAAAACTCAAGGAATTTCTGATCATTTCAGGAATTATAGAAGCAATACTTACCGTAATAAGTTTAGAGTTAGGAATCTGAAATGAAACAATATACGAAACTGCAAATGGATTTTCACCCGTCAGGCGGCAGTTCGCTCAGACAGATCATTTTCACAATTTAATAACAAATGAATACGAAGGGTTATTCACCAGGCATGCCGTAGTCCGCGTAGACAGATTATTCCCACAAAATAATAAAGAATGGAATAACAAAAGGATTTCACCAAGCATGCGGTAGTCCGCATAGACAGGTTATTCCTGAAAGTAGTATGCATACAAGCCAATCATGTATGATGATAAAGCATATACTTTGGAGGCAATCTTATTTATTTATTAATAAAAATATTCATTTATTAAAGGCATTTAATTATCTACATGGTGCTGTTTTTATAATATGTAAATAACCTATAGTTTTAAGCAATGCTTTTAGAATCATGATGATGATCATGCCAATGAGATCTAAATTCTTAGAAAGCTCTAAAACTAAAATAGTTCCTAATCATGGGATTACTAAAAAGGGGATTAGTAAATCCGGATAGATTAGTACATATGTTGCTTGCTCATTAGATGAGGATGATTGATCTCATAATCATTTGTGTGGAGACACTAAAGCAAGTATGTAGGTGCTTATTGGAGAATAAGTTCACTGAACGTGACTCGCTATGGAATACCTAATGGAGTTTTACTCGCCTGTCAATAGGAATTCCTAATGTGATAGTAGTACAAGTGATCCTTGGACTTGAGATCATCATAGTATCTTGTATGTAATGAATTATACTTTGACTTATTCCTTAAAGCCCTTTAGGGTATATAAAAGGGTATGCTTGGGTATAATGAGTTACATATGGAGACAATGAATGATCAATAAAGAATCTACCACCTCTAGTAAAGGAGGAGATATGTCCTATGTGATTCGTTAAATGACAACCCAAGAATCCTTGGCCAAGGTAAAATGAAATTAGAAAGGAGTTTCTAATTTACATTATTTGGAGTTGTGCATTTTCTAATCGAAATACATATAATTAAATAAAATAAGACTTGACAGTAAATTCATGTCTTATATTTAATTGGGACACTGTATGGTGGAAGGATTGAATTGTATGGTAACTATTTACTCACAGGTTCTTTTATGATTAATGTTGAAATCTATATTATCTGGAAAGTCGTTGATCGCTAGGGAGGCTTATCCCTATTGTAGAATAAATATTATTTATTTAAATAGATTATTAGTTTAATTTATTTATTTAAATAAGATTAGAATTGTTCTAATTGATTTATTCACAACCGGTTTAATATGGAGAACCTAAAGGGTCACACCATAAAAGGAAGAATAATTATTTAAGAAGGTAATGGCATAATCGTAATAATGCATTAAGTGAAATTAATTTAATCTATGGTGATATAATAAATTAAATAGCTTAATATTTATTATTTAATATTTTAGAAATATTAAATATAAATTAATAAGAGGAGTCTTATTAATATTATTATAATTATTATTATTTTAATTTCTAAAGGAGTTTAGTAATTAATTTAATATTAGTACTCTCATTTATTCCTAATAAGATTAGGAGACAAATTAATTAAATGAATTTAATTAATTATTTCCCATGTGGTGGGAAGCCTAAATTAATTAAAGGAGTTTAATTAATTAAAAGAAATCCCATGTCTAATAGGATTAGAAGGGTTGACCAATATCTATATAAGAGGATTCTTATAATAGATATTACTTGATGCAATTCTAATTGTTGGAGAGTACTCCTTTTTTATAGAGGATAGAAAACTAAGGTTTAGCCAAACACCCTCCTTCTTGATAATTCATCTTCCTTGGTGGATCACCTCTAGAGGCCAAACACTTGGGTGGCTAACGTTGATCAAAGGAAGGAATCTAATCCGGAAATTCAAGGAGATCACGAAGAACAAGGAGTTGAACTAGTACCTGTGGAAGCTTCGTTCTACAAGGGTATGATTCCATAACTTCTTATTTATCGTTTTAAATTAATAATTTGCATAAAGGATGATCCGGGTAATGGTTTTGTAGAAATTTTTGTAAACTCTGATATACCATGCTTCCGCTAATTTTTGCAATTTGATTGCGTCACGATTTCGTACAAACCCAACAGTGGCATCAGAGCCAAACTTTTATGCAATTATTAATTTATTTTTGATTTCATATACATATGGGTATATATTTAAAATAATTTATTGGGCATAATTTTATTGTATAAAATCATTTTTTTTAAGAAAAAAAATGACGTTTTTTTTTTTTTTGGGACGAATCACAATTATTTTTTTTTGGGTGCTAATCTTGAATTCTGCAAAGAAAATGTGTTGTCTCTTTCTTACTCCAAAAAGAATGTGACCCATCAGGAAATGACTCTTTTAATAAACCTGCAGGACTCTTTTAATAAAAGAAGGTGACTTCTTTTTAAAAAAATAAATATGATATATTTATATATTATATTCTAAATAATTTTATAATTAAAATAAAGAGTTTATTTTAATCTTGAAATTGGATTTCATGCAATTTAAAATTGCCCATTAAATGATACTCATATATATATGGAATGTTTTAATTCATGAGATGAATATTTATTTATTGATATATATGGTGATATGTATGATAATAAATGGGGATTGATTATGGACTATTTGACCAATGTGATTGGATTTTATTTTAGTTGAATGCTTGAATGAATGGGTTTTATTAAATGGGGTCTGTGTACCTCGTCTTCTCTAAAAAAAAAAAAATTCGTGATGTAAAATTTTATCTCCCTCCTATGTACTTCCCCTTGACTGCTGATCAAGGTTTCTATTTAAATTAAATAGTTTAATGTAATAGAAATAGTTAGAATTATCTTGAAAAAATTGGAGACCAAGGAGCAAGGAGCGCGTGAATACCCGTTTGTATGGAGCCCGGGTTTAAATGTAATAGTTATATTTAAATTTAAATTCTTGCACTCCTAGGTTTGACCTTTTGGTTCACTTGGTGGCTCTAGTGAACCAAACTAGAATAAAAGTCCATAATCAATCTGGGTAGAATATAGTATTCTATATTGCATGCTAAATATTATATATATTATATTTTATGCAAACATGCTTCGCATGTTTAATAAAATGACGCGTATTTTATATATATATGTTCATGCACGCTAAACAAGATGAGACAAATAATAACAAATCCCTCAAAGAAATAATATTAAGTCCGAAGCGTTCAAATGATATTTGGAATATCGAACGTCGCCTTCTAGCATGATAAATTAATAGAGTATTAAATATTTAATATGTGCTTGTTATGCTATCCACAAGGCGAGTATTGCATATTTAAGATGTTAATTAATCACATTTGATGCTTATCAAGAAAATTGAACGATCTAGTCTTGTTGTGCTATCCATAAGGACGAACGTTTTTCTTTTTTGAATTTATAGAAGTGCTAGGCTGGACTTAACTTAAATCGTTTTAGTTCGGATGTGCACACACTTGACCATTATGATTTAAGAGGCAAAATAAAAGGAGTTATATAGTGATGTAATTGACAAGAGTTGTCTACCTATTTATTTGTATATCGCTTGTTGTGCTATCCACAAGGTTATATACATTTGAAATGGGATCCTTATTCTCACTAGCAAATCTTTAATTAGATGTTGCCGAACTATATAAATGAGGGTAATATAGTTTGATAAAAATAGTGGGAGATACCAATTTAAAATAAAGACCTAAATTTATTTTGGTATGCAAAATTAATAAAATGAATGTTTGCTAAAATGTTATTTTTCACATGCAAAATTTTAAAAATGTCAAAATCACTAATTTCACTGCGAAGCATACTTGATGCTAATAAGCTTACCGGGCCGAATTATACGGACTGGCTAAGAAATCTGAGAATAGTTCTCACTGCTGAAAAGATTTCTTATGTCCTAAACTCACCTGTCCCTGGAACTGTTCCAGAAACAGCCTCTGAGGAAGAGATTGCCACCATTGTAAAGTGGCAAGATGATGCATCTGTGGCTCAATGCATCATGCTCGCATCCATGAATAACGAGCTTCAGCGTCAGCACGAAAACATGGATGCTCCTACTATGTTGATTCACCTCAAGGAGTTGTATGGTGAACAAACTAGGACTGCTAGATATGAGATATCTAAGGAGCTCTTCCGATCTCGGATGACCAAGGGCAAAGTGAACATAAAGGAACAAAAGAAATCTGATCCAGCTAGCAAAGGAATGTGCTTCCATTGCAACGAGCCGGGTCATTGGAAGAGGAACTGCAAGAAGTTTCTGGCAAAGAAGAAGCTTGGAGAAGCTTCGACTTCCAATCAAGGTTTGTTCATGATTGAAATTAATTTTTCAGAAAGTCAAAATTCTACTTGGGTATTGGATACCGGCTGTGGTTCTCACATATGTAATAATGTGAAGGGACTGGTCAGAAGTAGAAAGCTGAACAATGATGAGGTGATCCTACGAGTGGGGAATGGAGCAAAGGTTGCTGCATTAGCTGTATGAACTTATTATTTAGCAATGCCTTCGGGCAAGTCCATTTATCTTAATAATTGTTATTATGTTCCGAATATTATTAAAAATATTATTTCAATTTCTGTATTGGATATGGAAGGATTTAACGTTGTTATAAAGAACAATAGTTGTTCTATTTATAAAGACGATATTTTATATGGTGTTGGAAATTTGCGAAATGGACTTTATACACTTGACTTACAAGAAAATATTTTTTAAATTGAACAAACTAAGAAAAGGAAAAGAGATGATATTAATTATACCTACATGTGGCACTGTAGACTCGGTCATATCAATGAAACAAGATTATCCAAGTTGCATAAAGATGGGCTCTTTGAGTTATCTGATTATGAATCATATCCAACTTGTAAATCTTGTCTCATGGGTAAAATGACTAAATCTCCTTTTAGTGGAAAAGGAGAAAGAGTTACAGAGTTGTTGGCATTGATTCACACAGACGTTTGTGGACCTATACAACAAGTGCACGGGGTGGGTATTCTTATTTTATTACTTTCACTGATGATCACTCAAGATTTGGATATGTGTATTTAATGAAATACAAGTCAGAATCATTTGAAAAGTTCAAAGAGTTCAGAAGTGAAGTAGAGAAACAAACGGGCAAGAGTATAAAGATACTTTGATCAGATTGAGGTGGAGAATACTTAAGCGGTGAGTTTCTCAATTATCTCAAAGAAAATGGTATAATCTCACAATGGACTCCTCTAGGTACACCACAGTTAAATGGAGTATCTAAAAGGAGAAATCGAACACTGTTGGACATGGTTCGATCTATGATGAGTTTTACCGACCTTCCAATTTCCTTATGGGGATATGCCCTAGAAACGGCTGCATACCTACTTAACAAGGTACCTACCAAATCCGCCCCAAAGACTCCATATGAGATATGGAAGGGGAAGAAACCAAATCTTAAGCATGTTAAGACTTGGGGTTGTCCAGCTTATGTCAAAAAGTTTGAAAACGATAAGCTACAGACTAAATCCGATAAGTGTAGATTTGTGGGATACCCTAAAGAAACTTTAGGGTATTATTTCTATCATCCAACTGATCAAAAGGTGTTTGTTGCGAAACATACTGCCTTCTTGGAAAAGGATTTTATCCATGAAGGGGTCAGTGGGAGTAAGATATATCTTGAAGAAGTTCAAGACCCACAAATTACCACGGATCAAAGTCAGGTACCTGACAAAGTAGAAGAACCTACTATACCACACCCTGTTCGTAAATCTGGAAGAGTACCGAAGATACCTGAGAGATATAGATTCGTTATAGAGGATGACGATGAGGTACACATCATGAATGATGATGATCCATTGAATTACGAACAGGCTATGAGTAATAAAGACTCAGGGAAATGGCTTGAAGCTATGAAATTCAAAATGGACTCCATGTATGAAAACAAAGTATGGACTTTGATTTCACCACCTGAAGGCATTAAGCCTATTGGGTGTAAATGGGTCTTTAAAAGAAAGACTGGAGCGGACGGCAAGGTAGAGACCTATAAGGCCCGACTGGTTGCAAAAGGTTTCAAACAAAGACAAGGAGTTGACTATGATGAAACCTTCTCACCAGTAGCTATGCTCAAGTCCATTCAGATTTTGCTTGCGATTGCAGCTTATAACGACTATGAGATCTGGCAGATGGACGTGAAAACGGCCTTCCTCAATGGGAAACTTGAGGAGGATGTGTATATGACACAGCCAGAGGGATTTGTTTCAAAGGTTGGAACAAATCAAGTCTGTAAGCTGCAACGATCCATTTATGGATTGAAGCAAGCTTCTCGTAGATGGAACATTCGTTTTGATGAGACAATCAAAGAGTTTGATTTTGTCAAAAACGACGATGAACCATGTGTGAACAAGAAGGTTAGTGGGAGCGCAGTTTCATTCCTTGTATTATATGTTGATGATATATTACTGATAGGGAATGACATTCCTATGCTACAATCGATTAAAATCTGGTTATCTAAACACTTCTCCATGAAGGACTTGGGAGAAGCATCCTATATTTTGGGGATAAAGATCTATAGAGATAGATCTAAAAGGATGCTTGGTTTATCCCAAGGAACGTACATTGATGCAATGCTAAAGAGGTTTAGCATGGAAGATTCCAAAAGAGGTCTCATGCAGATGAGCCATGGAATACATCTCTCCAAGAAACAGGCCCCAAAGACACCTGAGGAGAGAGACCGTATGAGTAAGATCCCTTATGCTTCTGCAATAGGATCTATCATGTACGGTATGATATGTACTAGACCGGATGTTGCTCATGCACTTAGTGTAATGAGCAGATACCAGTCAAACCCTGGAGAAGAGCACTGGAAGGCAGTGAAGAATATCCTAAAGTACTTGAGAAGGACTAAAGATATTTTTCTTGTCTACGGTGGGTCTGAATTAAAACTCAAGGGATTCACAGACTCAAGTTTTCAAACAGACCAAGATGACAGTAAATCTGTTTCAGGGTATGTGTTTACCTTGAAAGATGGTGCAGTGAATTGAAAAGGTTCCAAACAACAAAAGGTTGTTGGTTTAGTGACAAAGACAAAGTATATAACTGTAAGTGAAGCTGCAAGTTGATGTTTTAGATGAAAAGTTCATTACAGAACTAGGAATAGGTCCTAAGTCTCATCTTGAATCTAAACATGTGTTGCGGCACTTTGATTAAAGAAATCATTGAAAGAGGAGAGTGTAGACTCTCAAGACAACATTGCAGATCCATTAACTAAAGCTTTAACATAATAGCAGTTTGATCGTCACTTAGAGAAATTGGGTATGAGATACCACGGCGATTGGCTTTAGTGCAAGTGGGAGATTGAAAGTAGTATGCATACAAGCCAATCATGTATGATGATAAAGCATATACTTTGGAGGCAATCTTATTTATTTATTAATAAAAATATTCATTTATTAAAGGCATTTAATTATCTACATGGTGCTGTTTTTATAATATGTAAATAACCCATAGTTTTAAGCAATGCTTTTAGAATCATGATGATGATCATGCCAATGAGATCTAAATTCTTAGAAAGCTCTAAAACTAAAATAGTTCCTAATCATGGGATTACTAAAAAGGGGATTAGTAAATCCGGATAGATTAGTACATATGTTGCTTGCTCATTAGATGAGGATGATTGATCTCATAATCATTTGTGTGGAGACACTAAAGCAAGTATGTAGGTGCTTATTGGAGAATAAGTTCACTGAACGTGACTCGCTATGGAATACCTAATGGAGTTTTACTCGCCTGTCAATAGGAATTCTTAATGTGATAGTAGTACAAGTGATCCTTGAACTTGAGATCATCATAGTATCTTGTATGTAATGAATTATACTTTGACTTATTCCTTAAAGCCCTTTAGGGTATATAAAAGGGTATGCTTGGGTATAATGAGTTACATATGGAGACAATGAATGATCAATAAAGAATCTACCACCTCTAGTAAAGGAGGAGATATGTCCTATGTGATTCGTTAAATGACAACCCAGGAATCCTTGGCCAAGGTAAAATGAAATTAGAAAGGAGTTTCTAATTTACATTATTTGAAGTTGTGCATTTTCTAATCGAAATACATATAATTAAATAAAATAAGACTTGACAGTAAATTCATGTCTTATATTTAATTGGGACATTGTATGGTGGAAGGATTGAATTGTATGGTAACTATTTACTCACAGGTTCTTTTATGATTAATGTTGAAATCTATATTATCTGGAAAGTCGTTGATCGCTAGGGAGGCTTATCCCTATTGTAGAATAAATATTATTTATTTAAATAGATTATTAGTTTAATTTATTTATTTAAATAAGATTAGAATTGTTCTAATTGATTTATTCACAACCGGTTTAATATGGAGAACCTAAAGGGTCACACCATAAAAGGAAGAATAATTATTTAAGAAGGTAATGGCATAATCGTAATAATGCATTAAGTGAAATTAATTTAATCTATAGTGATAGAATAAATTAAATAGCTTAATATTTAATATTTAATATTTTAAAAATATTAAATATAAATTAATAAGAGGAGTCTTATTAATATTATTATAATTATTATTATTTTAATTTCTAAAGGAGTTTAGTAATTAATTTAATATTAGTACTCTCATTTATTCCTAATAAGATTAGGAGACAAATTAATTAAATGAATTTAATTAATTATTTTCCATGTGGTGGGAATCCTAAATTAATTAAAGGAGTTTAATTAATTAAAAGAAATCCCATGTCTAATAGGATTAGAAGGGTTGACCAATATCTATATAAGAGGATTCTTATAATAGATATTACTTGATGCAATTCTAATTGTTGGAAAGTACTCCTTTTTTATAGAGGATAGAAAACTAAGGTTTAGCCAAACACCCTCCTTCTTGATAATTCATCTTCCTTGGTGGATCACCTCTAGAGGCCAAACACTTGGGTGGCTAACGTTGATCAAAGGAAGAAATCTAATCCGGAAATTCAAGGAGATCACGAAGAACAAGGAGTTGAACTAGTACCTGTGGAAGCTTCGTTCTACAAGGGTATGATTCCATAACTTCTTATTTATCGTTTTAAATTAATAATTTGCATAAAGGATGATCCGGGTAATGGTTTTGTAGAAATTTTTTTAAACTCTGATATACCATGCTTCCGCTAATTTTTGCAATTTGATTGCGTCACGATTTCGTACAAACCCAACAATTCCAACAGAATAATAAAGAATGGAATAACAACCCTTACGAGTATTGAAAGAAAATAACTCTTATCATGAATACGAAAGAAATAATACCCCTTACCTTAAAAAAAATTAGAGACTGTACTAGTGTAATAGCAGAATACTTTTCTTCTTTCTCTCTTATTCTCTCTATACTCTCTCTCTCTATATAGTTTTAGTGAGTTGGTGAGAAATAATGAAAAATGAGCTTCTATTTATAGGCTTGGCAGAGTAAGGGTAAAATAGTCTTTTTGCCATAATTTATGACATCATCGCTTACATCATCGATCCTATGACATCATCGCTTACATCATCGATCCTATGACATCATTGCTTACCTCATCGTTTCGATGACATCATTGCTTACCTCATCGTTCCGATGACATCACTACTTACATCATAAGAATTCAAATTCAATTTGTTCTCTTCCACCTCATTTTACTTTTATACCATGAATTTACTATAATAATGTTACCATTCAAATTATAAAAATCATACTATAATATAATCACATCATGCTACTATAATGTAATATTATAATAATATATTTAAATTAATTATTTTATCAAAAAAGATAAAATACCAACTTTCAACAATTGTCACATGCTAAAAATTACTCCGTTTAAATCCACATTGAGTAAATATTTCTTTATCATATTAATAATTCATAAATAATATTACAGAACTACAATATTAACAACCAGGTCATTCCCAGGAAAGAGGGGGCCTTCCGATAAAAAATTTTCCTTACTGGCGTGCAATTAAGTAACCCCTCCTAGACAGAACTTCCTTAGACATTGCCAAAAATGCTATCTAATAATATTATTTTAATAATATGAATTATTGATTTGATAATTTAAAATACTGTGCAATGACAATTATTGAATCACTAATATAAAATATCAACGTAGCAATTATTGAATCAATAAAATAAACTATTGAACAGTAATTACTGTAACAATTATTGAGTAGTGACTTCTTACGTAAAAATCAATAATTAAAATTACTGTGCAATACCGTGTGCTACTGTGCAACACCGCGTATTACTGTATTTTAACCACCGGGTATTTCAACAGTTTTAACAGTAAAAGTTTTACTGTTATTTTTATAAAAAGGTTATTTCTGTCGCTTTCTATATCCGACATTCATTCCGTTGTGGGGTCCACCAATGACTGCGCCGTCCTACGAATATTCTCCGATAAAAAGAATATTTCTCGACCAAACGAATATTCCCCGACACAACGAATATTTTATAACCACTTGCTTACTTTGTAAACTTTGTACATCTTACCCATAACTTATCACATTTATCAAATCAACACCTTACTATTTCAAAATAATATATAAAGAAAATTAAATCTTTATTCATAAAATTTGGGATCTTACAACATACATTTAAACATCCAACTAAAATAAAATCCAATCATATTGGTCGATAGTTCATAATCAACCTCATTTATTATCATACACATCAACATATGCATCAATAAATAAAACATTCATCTCATGAATAATAAACATTCAATATATACATCGATATCAATTTAATGGGCAATTTTAGTTAGCATAAAATTCAATTCTGAATTAAAATAAACTCTTTTATTTTAATTCAAATTTAAATCAAAATAAACCTTTTATTTTAATTTGTCCATTTTTGAATAAAATAAATTCCTTTATTATTAATCAAAATAAACTCATGTATTTTAATTAATATGGAATCCAATTCCAAGTCAAAATAAACTACTTTATTTTAACTTTTTAAAACTGTTATGAAAAAAACCAAAATATGTGGAATCCAATTCCTTATCAAAATAAACTCCTTTATTTTGATTAATATGAAATTATATTTCATATCTAAATAAACTCCTTTATTTAAGGAAACATGGAATCCCTATTCCTAATAACAAATAAACTCCTTTATTTTTCAGGAAACATGGAATTCAATTTCAACTTCAATTAGTTATCATGGAATCCAATTTCAAATCTAATTAGTTATTATGAAATTAAATTTTAATTAAAATAAACATCTTTATTCTAATCCAATTTTAAATAAAAATAAACTACTTTATTTAAATTTAGAATTACTAAAAAACATGAAATTTAATTTTTAATTTAAATAAACCTTTTATTTTAATTAGAAATCAAATTATTAAATAAAATAAAATTTTATTCAATTTTGGGTACCGGCGTTGCGGCGCCCCGAATGAACTTGGATTCAGGCACTGCGGCGCCGGGTCGCCCATTTTGAAAACCCGGACCGGCACTGCAGCGCCAGGATTACACTATAATCCGGCCCCGTGGCGCCAGTGTCTAGAAACTATTTTTTTAGTTCACGAATTATGCAATTGTTCTTCAAAAACATGATTCTATGCCAATAATTATGCCCAAAAAAATTGTTATAAACACATATCAACATACATATCAAATTTGAAAAATTAATAACTTGCATAAAGGTTTGGCTCTAATGCAATTGTTAAGTTTGTAAGATTCATGGACACAATCAAATTGCGAAAAATAGCGAAAGCGTGAAAACATAGAATTTTAAAATTTTGCAAACCATATATCCAGATCATCCTTTATGCACAGTTATTAATTAAAATGAAATAGATGGAGATTAGATTCATACCCTTGTAGAAACTAGCTTCCTCAGGTACGAGTTTAACTCCAATTCGTTTCGCGTTCAACATGAATCTACCGGATTGATTCCTTCATTTGATCAACGTTAGTCACCCAAATGTTTGGCCTCTAGAGGTAATCCACTAAGAAAGAATAAGAATTCAAGAAGAATGGTGTTTGACTAAACCCTAGTTTCCTTCTCTCCAGAAAATGAGTGTTCTCCTAACTCTTGGAATTAATTGTCTAACCTTGTTCCATAACAAGACTTTCTTATTTATAGATGTAGGCAACCCTCCTAAATAATTTAGAATTAGGGTTTCATATTAATTATTTAAACCCTTTTAATTCAATAGGCTTCCCAATCTCATTAGGAATAATCAATTAAACTCTTTTAATTAATTAGTCTCCTAATCTTATTAGGAATATATATGAGATAGCATCTTATTAATTAATTCTCAAACTCCTTTAAGAATTAAATAATAATAATAATAATAATAATAAGTCCTCTCCTATTAATTTATATTTAATATTTCCAAAATATTAAATAATAAATATTAAGCTATTTAATTTATTCTATCACCATAGATTAAATTAATTATACTTAACTTATTATTACGATTATGTCGTTTGCTTCTTAAATAAATATTCTTTCTTTTATGGTGTGACTCTTTAGGTTCTCCATATTAAACCGGTTGTGAATAAATCAATTAGAATAATTCTAATCTTATTTAAATAAATAAATTAAACTAATAATTTATTTAAATAAATAATATTTATTCTACAATAAGAATAAGTCTCCTTAGCAATCAACGACTTTCCAGATAATATAGATTTCAACATTAATCATAAAAGAACTTGTGAGTTAATAGTTACCGTACAATTCAATCCTTCCACCAAACAATGTCCCAATTAAATATAATATATGAAATTACTGTCAAGTCTTATTTTATTTAATTATATGTATTTCGATTCCAAAATGCACAACTCCAAATAATGCAAATTAGAGACTCCTTTCTAATTTTATTCCACCTTGGCCAATGATTCCTGGATTGTCATTTATCGAATTACATAGGACATATCTCTTCTTTTACCAGAAGTGGTAGATTCTTTATTGATCATTCATTATCTCCATATATAACTTATTACACCCAAGCATACCCTTTGATATACCCTAAGGGTCTTAAGGGACGTGTCAAAGTATAACTCATCATACATAAGATACTATAATGATCTCAAGTCCAAGGATCACTTGTACTACTATGACTAAAGGAATTCCTATTGACAGGCAAGTAAAACTCTATTAGGTATTCCTTAGCGAGCCATATTCAGTGAACTTATTCTCCAATAAGCACCTACATACTTGCTTTAGTGTCTCCACACAAATGATCATGAGATCAATCATCCTCATCCAATGAGCAAGCAACATATGTACCAATCTATCTGGATTCACTAATCCCCTTTTTAGTAATCCAACGATTAGGAACAATTTTAGTCTTTAAGCTATCTAAGAATTTAGATCTCATTAGCATGATCATCATTATGATTCTAAAAGTATTGCTTAAAACTATGGGTTTATCATATATTATAATAATAGCATCATGTAGATAATTAAATGCCTTTAATTAAATAACTCTTTTATTAATAAATGAATAAGTATATGCTTTATCATCAAACATAATTGGCTTGTGTGCATACTACTTTCACACTCTTGGTAGTGCATCTAGCAACTTGAGATATTCAATCAATTATGGCTCATTTATTTCAATATCCCCTATCAGTGTGGTCTCCAACGGGTCCTTATGCATAACCCTCAAAAACTCATCATCCACGGCTTTATCCACCACATCCATCCTAAAGCATTCCTCTTCATCTGTAGGGAACTTCATAGCTTTAAACACATTGAATGTGACTTCTTGATCTTGAACCCTTATAGTCAGTTCTCCTTTTTGCACATCGATAAGAGTCATCCCGGTATCTAAAAACAGTCTCCACAGAATAATAGGAATGTCTTTGTCTTTTTCATAGTCAAGAATGATAAAATCAGCTGGGAAGATGAACTTATCCACCTTTAAAAGGATGTCCTCCACAACACCTCTCGGATAAGTAATAGACCTATTTGCAAGTTGAAGAGATATGTTTGTTGGTTTTGGTGCTGGAAGACCCAACTGTGTGTACACCGATAAGGGCATGAGGTTTATGCTAGCACCCAAGTCACACAGACACTTGTTAAATGCTAAGATACCAATAGAGCATGGGATAGTAAAACTTTCAGGATCCTTTAGTTTGGGAGGTAGCTTCCTTTGTAATACCGCACTGCATTCCTCAGTCAAGGCCACTGTCTCAAAATCTTCTAATTTCTTCTTTCTAGACAGAATCCATTTCATGAATTTTGCATAGCTCAACATCTGTTCTAAAGCTTCTGTAAAAGGGATGTTAATTTGTAGTTTTTTAATTACCTCGAGGAACTTGGCAAATTATTTATCCAATTTCTGTTCTTGAAAACATTGAGGATAAGGAACCGGTGGATACACTCTTGGTGGTGTAACATGTGTTTTCTTTGTTGTTTCCTTCTGTTCTGAATCAGTCCCTTCCTTACCATCTTTTTCGTCTGAAAATTTTGCATTTTCTAAAACTGATGTTGCAGGGCGCAGCCGCTCAGCTCCCCTTTGTATTTTAGGCGCGGCCAAGCGATCTACTTGTGATGCAATATCTTTTCCACTTCTAAGTATGACAGCTTGGCATTGCTCTTTCCCTTCCCTCCTTGGTTTGCTTTTGTATTGCTGGGAAGAGTTCCTTGTGGTTTATTTGTCAACATGCTAGCCATTTGACCCATTTGATTCTCCAACTTTTTGATAGCCACAGTTTGGCTCTTTATCATCACCTCGGTGTTAGCCATATACTTCAACATCATCTCCTCCATTTTTGATTTCTTTTTTTGTTACGAAATTGGATCTTGTTGATGGTTTTGGTTTTGGAATCCTGGGGGGTATGATGGTCTTGGAGCTTGTTGATGGTTTTGGTTATTACTCCGTGAAAAGTTGGGGTAATTTCTATTCCCAGGATTGTAAGTGTTCTGATATTAGTTTTGTTGTCTTTGGTAACTACCCACAAATTGAACCGCTTCAGGATTTATAGCACATTGATTGGTGGGATGTGATCCCGCACATAGCTCACACACATAGGCAACTTGTTGCAATTTTAACTCTTCAATGGAATCAATTTTCTTTGACATAGCCGACAACTGATCTGCTAAAGTTGTGATTGCATCCACTTCTAAAACTCCTGCTACTTTTTGTTGATTCAGTCTAGAAGTAGGCCATTGGTAATCATTTGCAGCCATGGTCTCTAATAACTCATATGCCTCTTCATAACTCTTGTCCATGAATGCCCCTCCTGAAGCTGCATCAATGCTAGACCGAGTGTGAGTTCCCAATCCATTGTAAAATGTATTTATTTCCATCCATTGGGGTAATCCATAATGAGGGCATTTTCTTAACAATTCTTTGTATCTCTCCCACGCTTCATATAAGGATTCACCATATTGTTGCTCGAAGGTAGAAATTGCATTTCTCATTTTTGCGGTCTTTGCCAGTGGGTAGAATTTTGCCAAAAAAATTTGTGCCAAGTCTTGCCAAGTAGTGATGGACCCCGGTGGTAACGAGTGAAGCCAACTCTTTGCCTTGTCTTTCAATGTGAATGGGAAGAGTCTAAGTCTAACGCATCATCCGATGGTTTATTGGGACGATTGTCACTTTAAATTTATAACTTAATGAGAATTTTGGATAATTAACGATTGCGGTTATTTAGGGTTATTAGTCTCATTGAAGGGTAAATATTGATTAACTTGATTAATCCATATTTATGAAAAGGTGATACTGAATTGTAGAACTGAAGTCTTTTATTCACTAGTTACTCATATTAATTATTCTTTGTTTTCATTAATTTAGTTAATTAAACTCAAAAAAAACCCATCTTTTTTAGAAACACTTGGATAAACATAAAAACACACCACTCTCTGTTGGATCGATCCTTACTTATTTCTATACTCATTCTTGTGTTAATATTGTAGAAGTAAGGTATTAATTTTGGAGTGTCAACGACAACTCCCAACTATATACTACAATCATAGATCTACCTTACAAGTTAAATCTCTAACTAAGTCATTGTACATAGAATTTTATTAAGGACATTACAAAGAACACTTATTTTTACAAATTATAATACATTATAGATCACTCATTATCAAATTCAAATAGGGTAAATATAACTGCAATTGTACTAACACAAAAGAATCACCGGATAAATTGTCGAAAGAGGAAAAGTCATCGAAATTTACAATTGAAGTGAAAGGGTCTTTATCTGGGAATAATTTACACCGAGGGAAGCAAAACCAAAATTTTGAGAGTACCAACACTAATAAAAAAACCGACACAAAATAAAAGACGATAAGTTTGTTTGATGATTTTGTTAGTAACGAGAAACTATTGGGAATTGTCACGCAAAATAAACAATAACACGTAAGAAAGAAAAACAACACGATATTTAAGGTGGTTTGGTCCTCAATGACCTAATCCGCAAAACCAAATTCAATACATTAATCTCCACTGTATAACTTTTTACATAGAATAAAAGCTGAATAAACCTCCCTCACACAACAAACCAATACCCAATTACACCCTCTCTCAACTCTCTAGGATTTTAGTACTTCTTGGTTGTGTTCTCCCTCCCTTTTCATTCTTCCTACCTTGGAGAATTAATTTGTCTTCCTTGAACACCTAGCACGAATTTTCTTGACCCACATATATGTATATCCACGTGAGGATAATTCTCCCAAAGAAATTATATTCTCACCACAATCAGGGACATAACATACCTTCTCAAGAATCTTCGTAGAATTATCATGAAGTTTGAAACGAACACTTCCAACACATTCAATCTTCACTATTTCTTTATTCATCGCATTAACGTAGTCAAATTCTCCATCTTTCTGCAAATGTTGGGTTTGTATGAAATCGTGAGCAATCAAATTGCAAAATTAAGCGGAAGCATGGTATATCAGAGTTTTAAAAATTTCTACAAAATCATTATCCGGATCATCCTTTATGCATAGTTATTAATTAGAACGAAGTAGAAAAAGGAGATTAGTTTCTTACCTTTGTAGAACGAAGCTTCCACATGTACGAGTTCAACTCTTTGCTCTTCGCAATCTCCTTGAATATCCGGATTAGATTCCTTCCTTTGATCAACGTTAACCACCCAAGTGTTTGGCCTCTAGAGGTGATCCACCAAGGAAGAGGAATTCTTCAAGAAGAATGGTGGTTGGCTAAACCATAGTTTTCTATCCACTATAGAAAAGAAGCACTCTCTAACAAATGGAACTGCATCAACTAATATCTAACATAAGACTCCTCTTATATAGATATTGGTGAACCCTTCTAATCCTATTAAACATAGGGTTTCATTTAATTAATTAAACTCATTTAATAAATTAGGCTTCCCAACATATTGGGATTAAATTATTAAACTTCTTTAATTAATTTACCTCCTAATCTCATTAGAAATAAATGAGAGTACTAATATTAAATTAATTCCAAAACTCCTTTAGAAATTAAAATAATAATAATTTTAATAATATTAATAAGACTCCTCTTATTAATTTATATTTAATACTTTCAAAATATTAAATAATAAATATTAAGCTATTTAATTTATTCTATCACCATAGATTAAATTAATTACACTTAATGCATTATTACGATTAGGCCATTACCTTCTTAAAAAATCATTCTTCCTTTTATGGTGTGACTTTTTAGGTTCTACATATTAAACCGGTTGTGAATAAATTAATTAGAACAATTCTAATTTTATTTAAATAAATAAATTAAACTAATAATCTATTTAAATAAATAATATTTATTCTATAATAGGGATAAGCCCCCCTAGCGATCAACAATTTTTCAGATAATATAGATTTCAACATTAATCATAAAAGAACATGCGAGTAAATAGTTACTGTACAATTCAATCCTTCCAGTACCATAAAATATTCCAATTAAATATAAGATATGGAATTACTGTCAAGTCTTATTTTATTTAATTATATGTATTTCGATTAGAAAATGCACAACTCCAAATAATGCAAATTAGAAACTCCTTTCTAATTTCAATCTGCCTTGGCCAAGGACTACTGGGTTGTCATTTAACGAATCACATAGGACATATCTCTTCTTTTACTAGAAGTGGTAGATTCTTTATTGATCATTCATTATCTCTATATGTAACTTATTATACCCAAGCATACCCTTTGATATACCCTAAGGATCTCAAGGAGTAAGTCAAAGTATAATTCATTACATACAAGATACTATGATGATCTCAAGTTCAAGGATCACTTGTACTACTATCACATTAGAAATTCCTATTGACAGGCAAATAAAACTCCATTAGGTATTCTATAGCGAGTCACGTTCAGTGAACTTATTCTCCAATAAGTACCTACATACTTGCTTTAGTGTCTCCACACAAATAATCATTAGATCAATCATCCTCATCCAATGAGCAAGCAACATATGTACCAATCTATCCAGATTTATTAATCCCCTTTTTAGTAATCTAACGATTGGGAACTATTTTAGTTTTAAGCTTTCTAATAATTTAGATCTTTTTAGCATAATCAACATCATGATTCTAAAAGCAATGTTAAAACTATGGGTTATTTATATATTATAAAAAACAGCATCATGTAGATAATTAATTGCCTTTAATAAATTAATACTTTTATTAATAAATAAGTAAGATCATGTACAAAGTATATATTTTTTCGTCATACATGATTGGCTTGTATGCATGCTACTTTCAATCTCCCACTTGCACTAAAGTCAATCGCCATGGTATCTCATATCCATCTTCTCTAAGTGACGATCAAACTGCTTTTGTGCTAAACCTTTAGTAAATGGATCTGTAATGTTGTCTTGAGATTCTACACGCTCCAAGGTGACGTCTCCTCTTTCAATGATCTCCCTGATCAAGTGAAATCACCGCAACACGTGTTTGAATTTCTGATGAGACCTGGGTTCCTTAGAATGTGCAACAGCTCCGGTGTTGTCATAGTATAATGGGATTTCTTCTCCAATGCTAGGAACCACACCAAGTTCGATTATGAACTTCTTCATTCAAACATCTTCCTTTGCAGCTTCACTTGCAGCTATGTACTCTGCCTCTGTCACTGAATCAGCAACTGTTTGCTGCTTGGAACTCTTCCATCTCATTGCGTCTCCGTTCAAGTTAAACACATACCCCAAAACGGATTTACTGTCATCTTGGTCCGTTTGAAAACTTGAGTCCGTGAAGCCCTTGAGTTTTAATTCAGACCCACCATAGACAAGAAATACATCCTTAGTCCTTCGTAAGTACTTTAGGATATTTTTCACTGCCTTCCAGGACTCTTCTCCTGGATTCGACTGATATCTGTTCATTACACTAAGTGCATGAGTGACATCCGGTCTAGTACATATCATACCGTACATGATAAATCCTATTACTAAAGCATAAGAAATCTTACTCATACGGTCTCTCTCCTCAGGTGTTTTTGAGGCCTGTTTTTTAGAGAGATGTATTTCATAACTCATCGGCATGAGACCTCTTTTAGAATCTTTCATGCTAAACCTCTTTAGCATCGAGTCAATGTACATCCTTTGGGATAAGCTAAGCATCCTTTTAGATCTATATCTATAGATCTATATCCCCAAAATATAAGATGCTTCTCCCAAGTCCTTCATGGAGAAGTGTTTAGATAACCAGATTTTAATCAATTGTATCATAGGAATGTCATTCTCTATCAGTAATATATCATCAACATATAATATAAGGAATGAAATAGCGCTCCCACTAACCTTCTTGTACACACATGGTTCATCCTCGTTTTTGATAAAATCAAACTCTTTGATTGTCTCATCAAAACGGATGTTTCATCTACGAGAAGCTTGCTTCAATCCATAAATGGATCGTTGCAGCTTACAGAATTGATTTGTTCCAACCTTTGAAACAAATCCCTCTGGCTGTGTCATATACACATCCTCCTCAAGTTTTCCATTGAGGAACATCGTTTTCACGTCCATCTGCCGGATCTCATAGTCGTAATAAGCTGCAATCGCAAGCAAAATCTGAATGGACTTGAGCATAGCTACTGGTGATAAGGTTTTATCAAAGTCAACTCCTTGTCTTTGTTTGAAGCCTTTTGCAACAAGTCGGGCCTTATAGGTCTCTACCTTGTCGTCCGCTCCAGTCTTTCTTTTAAAGACCTATTTACACCCAATAGACTTAATGCCTTCAGGTGGTGAAACCAAAGTCCATACTTGGTTCTCATCCATGGAGTTCATCTTGAATTTCATGGCTGCAAGCTATTTTTCTGAGTCTTTATTACTCATAGTCTGTTCGTAATTCAATGGATTATCATCATCCATGATGTCATCCTCTATGATGAATCCATACCTATTAGGTATCTTCGATACTCTTCCAGATTTATAAATAGGGTGTGGTACAGTAAGTTCATCCACTTGGTCAGGTACCTGACTTTGATCCATAGTAATTTGTGGTTCTTGAACTTCTTCAAGATATATCTTACTCTCACTGACCCCTTCATGGATAAACTTTTTTTTCAAGAAGGCATCATGTTTCGCAACAAACACATTTTGATCAGTTAGATAATAGAAATAATACCCTAAAGTTTTTTTAGGGTATCCAACAAATCTACACTTGTCGAATTTAGTCTGTAGCTTATCATTTTCAAATTTTTTGACATAAGCTGGACAACCCCAAGTCTTAACATGCTTAAGATTTGGTTTCCTCCTTTTTCACATTTCATATAGAGTCTTTGGGACGGATTTGGTAGGCACCTTGTTAAGTAGGTATGCAGCTGTTTCTAGGGCATAACCCCTGAATGAAATTGGAAGATCGATAAAACTCATCATGCAACAAACCATGTCCAATAATGTTCGATTTCTCCTTTCAGATACTCGATTTAACTGTGGTGTACCGGGTGGAGTCCATTTATCTTTAAAATAATTGAGAAACTCGCCGCTTAAGTATTCTCCACCTCGATCTGATCAAAGAATCTTAATACTCTTGCCCGTTTGTTTCTCTACTTCACTTCTAAACTCTTTGAATTTTTCAAAAGATTCAAATTTGTATTTCATTAAATACACATGTACAAATCTTGAGTGATCATCAATGAAAGTAATAAAATAAGAATACTCTCCCCGTGCATTCGTTGTCATAGGTCCACAAACGTCTGTATGAACCAACGCTAACAACTCTCTAACTCTTTCTCCTTTTCCAAAAAAAGGAGATTTAGCCATTTTACCCATGAGACAAGATTCACAAGTTGGATATGATTCATAATCGGATAGTTCTAAGAGCCTATCCTTATGCAACTTGGATAATCTTGTTTCATTGATATGACCGAGTCTACAGTGCCACATATAGATATAATTAACATTATCTTTTTTCCTTTTCTTAGTTTGTTCTATTTGAAATATATTTTCATGCAAGTCAAGTATATAAAGTCCATTTCGCAGATTACCAACACCATATAAAACATTGCTTTTATAAATAGAACAACTGTTATTCTTTATTATAATGTCAAATTCATCCATATCTAATACAAAAATAGAAATAATATGTTTCTAATGATATTCAGAATAAAATAATAATTATTTAAATAAATGGACTTGCCCATAAGCAGTGCTAAACACTAAGTGCCTATAGCTAATGCAGCAACCTTTGCTCCATTTTTCACTCGTAGGACGACCTCATCCTTGTTCAGCTTTCTACTTCTGACCAGTCCCTGCACAGTTTTACATATGTGAGAACCATAGGCGGTATCCAATACCCAAGTAGAATTTTGACTTTATGATAAAATAATTTTAATCATGAACAAACCTTGATTGGAAGTCAAAGCTTCTCCAAGCTTCTTCTCTGCCAGAAATTTCTTGCAGTTCCTCTTCCAATGACCCGGCTCGTTGCAATGGAAGCACATTCCTTTGCTAGCTGGATCAGGTTTTTTTTTATCCTTCACTTTCTCTTTGCCCTTTGTCTTCTTAGATTTCTTCTTTTTAGAAGATACCTTGGGCCTCTTCCTTTTCTTGGAAGAATCATTCACCATTAAGACATGGTTCTTCTTGGATGGGAAGTGATCTTCTGCGGTTTTTAACATGTTAAGTAATTCAGGCAAGCTGACATCTAACTTATTCATGTGAAAATTTACAACCAACTGCGAGAAGGTCTCAAGGAGTGACTGCAAGACAAAGTCTTATCTCAACTCCCCATCCATGACGAACCCAAGCTGTTCAAGGCGTTTAATTAGATTGATCACCCTTAGGACATGAGTCTCAACGACAATGCCCTTGGACATCCGAGATCGGAAGAGCTTCTAGATATCTCATATCTAGCAGTCCTACTTTGTTCACCATACAACTCCTTCAGGTGAAGCAACATAGTAGGAGCATCCATATTTTTATGCTGACACTGAAGCTCGTTATTCATGGATGTGAGCATGATACATTGAGCCACAGATGCATCATCTTGCCACTTTACAATAGTAGAAATCTCTTCCTCAAAGGCTGATTCTGGAAAAGTTCCAGGGACAGGTGAATTTAGGACATATAAAATATTTTCAGCAGTGAGAACTATTCTCAGATTCCTTAAACAGTCCGTGTAATTCGGTTCGGTCAGTTTGTTACCATCAAGTATGTTACGCAGTGAAATTAGTGATTTCAACATTTTTAAATTTCTGCATGTGAAAAGACAACATTTTAACAAACATTCATTTAATTAATTTTACATACCAAAATATATTAGGTCTTATTTTAAACACTATTTTCTTCAAACTATATTACCCTCACTTATATAGTTCGGCAACATCTAATTAAAGATTTACTAATGAAAATAGGATCCTATTTCAAATGTATATAGCCTTGTGGATAGCACAACAAACCATATATAAATAAATAAGTAGACAACTCTTTGTCAATTACATCAACATGTAACTCATTTTTATTTTGCCTCTTAGATCATAATGGTCAAGTGTGTGCACATCCGAACTAAAATAATTTAAGTTAAGTCCAACCTAACACTTCCATATATTCAAAAAAGAAAAATATCGTCCTTGTGGATAGCACAAAAAAAATAATATTGTTCAATTTTCTTTATAAGCATCAAGTGTGATTAAATTAATATATTAAATACTTAATACTTGCCTTATGGATAGCACAATAAACTCATATTAAATAATTAATACTCTATTAATTTTTTCATGTTCAAAGGCAACGTTCGATATTTCAAATATCTTTGAACGCTTTAGACTTAATATAATTTCTTTGAGGGGTTTGTTATTATTAGTCTCATCTTGTTTAGCGCACATGCACATATATATATAAAATACGCGTTATTTTATTAAACATGTGAAACATGTTTGCATAAAATATTATATATATATATATAGGATAAGGCTCTGGAACGAACAGTTCATTTACGAACATATGTAGGGTTCAGTGTTGATAGTTGTTGATTGGCCCAATTATGTACCATCATATATTCGTAATTAGTATTAAATATTCTCATCCAATCAACAACTATCAACACTGGACCCTACATATGTTCGTAAACGAACTGTTCGTTCCAGAGCCTTATCCTATATATATATACAATACTAGCATGCACATATAGAATACTATATTCTACCCGGATTGATTATGGACTTTTATTCTAATTTGGTTCACTAGAGCCACCAAGTGAACCAAAAGGTCAAACCTATGAGTGTAATAATTAAATTTAAATGAAACTGTTACATTTAAACCCGGGCTCCATACAAACGGATTTTCACGCACTCCTTGCTCCTTAGTCTCCAATTTCTTCAAGATAATTCAAACTTTTTTTATTACATAAACTATTTAATTTTAAATAGAAACATTGATCAGCAATCAAGGGGAGTACATAGGAGGGAGATAGAATTTTACATCAAGAAAAATCAGAGAAGTCGAAGTACGCAGACCCCATTTAATAAAACTCATTCATTCAAGCATTAAACTAAAATAAAATCCAATCACATTGGTCAATATTTCATAATCAAACCCATTTATTTTTATACATATCACCATATGCATCAATAAATAAATATTAAATATATACATTGATATCGATTTAATGGACAAACTTAGTTAATTTTGGAAACTAATTTTAACTCTAATTAGTTATCATGGAATCCAATTCCAACTCTAATTAGTTAACATGAAATCCAATTCTAATTAAAATAAACAACTTTATTTTAATCTAATTCCAAATATAATAAACTCCTTTATTAATCAAAAATTACATAAAACATTAAATTTAATTTTTAATTAAAATAATTCTTTTATATAAAAAGAATAAATTAAAAAAATTATGCAGGAGTGGCGCAACAATGCTGCCATTGAACTAGCAAGCGACGCTACCGCGCTTTGTCATCATTAGGCTGGACACAGAGCTGGCGATGCAGCACTGCTAATGAACAAGCAAGCAGCGCTGCTAATGAACAAGCAAGCAGCGCTGCGACACCACGTCATCCTCAGCCTTGAACCGGAACCGACGCTACAGCGCAGCGAATGACCTAGCATCCGGTGCTGCAGCGCCACGCCACCACCAGGAAGCCAGACTAGGTGCATCGGTGCTGCTACAAGGCTTGAAGTCGGTGCTGCAGCACCGCTGGGCAGAATCTGATTTTCTAGTTCACGAATTGAGCAGTTTTTCTCCAAAAAATAAATTACTAGCTAACTATTAAGCCAATTAAATTGTTGAAAACACATATCAGTATATTTATTTAAAAGTCCAATAATAATCTAAAAGTAGGGTTGAATAAATTATTACAGTTTTTAAAAATTATTCTAGGCCTCTCTTTTTTTAGTTAATTAATTTGCAATGTTTCAATTAATATGTAAGACACTAAAACTCAATCACACAATGCACAAAGATTTGTCTGGTTTAGAACATACATCAAGAATACGTTGCTACATCTAGTCTCAAGCACCTCTCCAAAACTTGAGATCCTATTACTATCAGTAATAAATATTCCTTCAATAGGCGAAAAGAAGCCTATTCCGTAAGTTTAGGTGTACCTCCTTTTGCATTCAGTTCTATTCTATGATCTGGTCTTGAAATAACAGTCTCTTCCTCACCTCACAAGTACACTAGAGATCCAACTCCCAGCTGACCTCTCTACGACTCTAGTGTTGGTCAAAGAAATACTCGTTTTTCTCAAAGGTACATAAGATAAACTAACTCTATCCTTTTTTCTTTTTACAATATGTTTGACAGAATTTGCTTATACAATAAATGGATACAATTAAATACAAATGTATAAAAGTTTAAATAACTTTTTTCGTGTGTAACAAGAGCTTCTTGAATAAACAGGTATATGAGATTAAGTTTAGTTTAAAAGATACTTCTGTATAAGCAGATATGTAACTTTAATTCAGATTTTATAAAGATTTAAATTTCTTTATAAAATAAAGAATTTGTTTCTATGGAAACCAATTTTGAATTTAATAACAAATATAAAAGTTCAAATAACTTTTATTATTATGCTTCTTTGTTAAGCAAATAAATTCACAAAAGTGTGATATATAAATGTGAATAACTTTTGTGTTATGCAACAAATAACTTATAAATGTTTAAATAAAGATGGATATCAAGTATACTAAATTCAACTAATTTGAATAATGCTTGTTATAACAAATTAATTCACTATACTATAAAATATATATATAATAAATATTTTATCTATCATGTGAATAATATATAAGGCCACTTAGAGTTTTAATGACCGTTTAAATAATATTTTTGTTTAAGAAGTACCTTCAATATGCAAAATTTAAAACTAACCAAATTTAAAGTTTCACGGTTGATATTTGAATAAATATTTTAAATAGATCACTTAGAATTTCAATAACCGTTTGAATGATATTCCTATTTAAGGAATACCTTCAATATGCAAAATCTAAAACTGATCTATTTTGCGATATTTATATAAACAAATTATATATATATAAAGAGCCACTTAGAGTTTTAATGACCGTTTGAATTTTTAATGACCACTTGAATGATATTCTTGTTTAAAAAATACCTTCAATATGCAAAATTTAAAACCGACTTTTAGTTAATATGAATAGATAAAATATGAATATATATATATATATAAATATATATATATATATATATATATATATATATATATATATACAACAATTTCTATTTGTATATATGTATATACACAAATAATGGGATAATATCAAATAATATAATTCCAAAACTTATCTGCAAATAATTTAACCAATTTTCTCTTCAAACTGCCAGAACTGTTAATTAGAAGAGAGCAAGTTTTTTAAAGAGAAATTACGTAAGTAAGAAGAGTACAAGCTTTTCTTAATCTAAAATTGGTAAAGATGAATGAAGGATAACTTCCCTATTTATAAAAAATTTTGGCCAAGGACAATTTCGAAATTTTTAAAGAATAATATAAATTTAATGGCCAGGATTGATTTGTTTGAAAAATGAATGGTTCGGATGAGATTAGGATAAATCTGATGTACTGCCCACTTCACATACAAATATGCTCAAACCAATTTTTCGCTCAGCATGCAAATACACAAAACAAAATTTTGCTCAACATGCAGACAACAATCCTGCCCGCGCAAAACCATTTGGCTCAAGCCTTTTCATCAGCATATTCCTTCACTACATAAACATGGGTCCCATCATATTTCTAAATTAAGGCTAATATGTTCGACTTTTTTAGATGGTGGAAGGATTTAGAAGAATTATAGACTTGTCTTTATGGAAGATCTTTGACAAAATAATTATATAATATATATAATTAGACCTAACAAACAGATCGACGCGGCCTAAAAGAGTGCCAAGCCAAATTTGGGCAAAGCCAAAATGGACTAACATTTTGTGGGCTAGAAATGCCAGGCCCGTGGCCCTTGCGGTACCAGGGCCGCCCATAGTCTTCTTTCCTTCTTTTTTTTGCAAAATCTCGCTACGCCTGTAAGATTAATCATATTTATTTCAATTTTCAAAATTACAAAACTTATAGTTGGTAGAAAAAAAGGGACAATAATAATGTCATGTAGGCAGCTTGCAGACGTAGTACATTTATAATTTGTATTCAATCAAACTAACGTTAAATGAGCTTAACGAGTATAGATAAGGCCAATTCAAGTCTCATTAATTTATGAAGTCCGAAATTGTTTTTTGAATTTGACTCATCTCAATTAAGACACTGTTACGGTTTTATTGTCACATGTTAATCATATATTGCATTAAAGTTGAAGCATTTCTGAACAGGATATTGATTAGGAACTAAGTAACAAGTATAAGGGTTTCTCAGTTATTCTAAAAATGTTGCTCAGATGGTTTGAAATCTTATTTAATTACTTGGAGATTTAGTGTTCAACCCTCGCAAGCAACAGTGCTGTTATTTAAAAAATAATAATGCACAGAGGCCTATCCAAAAACTTGTGGAGCCAACTGGCCAAGCTTTACTTGAGCTATAAAAATTAAGCTCATGGCCCACTTCTTACCAGGAAGGCCGTACCAGCCATAGGTCTAGGGCGGCTTTTTGCCAAGGCTACAATATAATATCTAATAAAAGTGTGAAAAAAAATTTTGTTCTTTGGAATAGGGATTCCTCTTGCCTTATGAATTTTTACTTTTTGAATTAATCTCTATTATCACTTGATATTTTATTATCAATGTCAAATTAAAATTAATTCAATATTCAAGATGAAAAATAGTTTAGGTCAAAATAAATATAATAAATAAAATTAATTATCATATCATACCTATGGAGAGGATTCTAATAAGTTACCGTTATCATCAAAATATTTCCAAAAGTTGAAGACTCAACAATATCCCCCTTTTTGATGATAGTTCTACTAAAAATATTCTTTCAAGACTCCCCCTTAATATGAGTCTCTTTCATAAAAAGAATTTTTAGCTATTAAAAATATAATATATACATAGAAGTATATATTAGCAACATTCATTTGCATTATACTAGCAGTATACAACATTCATAATATATTAGCAACATTCGTTCGCAGTCCGTTCGCATTATACTAACAGTATATAACATACATTCATAATATATTAGCATGCATTCTCAGTTATATATGATATTATAGTTATACTTTATTTATTTTAGTAGCTGCATATAATAAGTATCAAAATATGCTAGTAGTATAATTAAGATATAATATGTATTGTATACTAGCAATACAAGATATTTATCTATCTTATATTGAATACTAGCAATATACTAGCGGTATAAGATATATATATATATATCTTATATTTTTGTTCTCCCCCTTTGGCATCATAAAAAGATAAAGATACCTTATAACCTGCATAAAATAGCTAATTCAAGAAAGTAACAAAATAACAGTTTAAGAGAGAGGTACCTGCATAGTTAGTTTAAGTTGGTATGGAAGTTATTACAACCCAAAATAGTTAGTCTACTATATATATTTTACAGACCCAAATAGTTAGTAATCATCTAGGTCAATAGGAGAGAACTGAAGCCAATTGATAGGCAGCAAACCATCAGAATGAAGTGGTTCATTTGGGTCAACAGATTCATCGGATTCCAGGTTTGTGAAATGAAGAGATGGAGAAGGAATGGGAGGAGCACCCATTAACAGATTAATCATATCTTGAAGATTAATAAGAGACCGTTGGATTTCCTCAATTTTAATCATCAAAATCCCTTGATTTTGTAACAGCAGTTGATTCATATTTCCAAGATATTCTACTTGAGATAACATATGTACGTGGGACTCAATGTGATCCTGATTTGGGCCTTTGTAAGTGATGAGGGGTTTGGGTGGAAGTTTAAGATGAGCTACAAGGTTACTGTTTAAGATGGGCTGTGATTTATGGTTGCTAAAATCAATGCCTAAGATGCTTAAAGATATGAGTCAAAACAAGACCAAAACCCATGCAATTGTGATTGTAACAATGCTCAAAAGTAGTCAATAGAAAATATGGCAGATTGTATGGCATAAATTCTTGCATAATAAACTTTATCAACTCTAAGTCAAATGGACACAAGTTTTTATCTTCTCGAACAGGCATAAAATTTGATCTTAAAATTTTTCCCAGAAATTGAGAAGTGGCAGTTAAGAATTCAGTACCAATATTCTGAGGATAATCAAACACAGGCAGGGATTATCTGTTCTGTGGCTGTGGCAAGATTTTGTTTAAAGCTTGTACATTCAAGCAAAGAATAACCTATGGGATATGCATATTCATTTAGTCTATGTAATTCCATCATAGATTGCCTAAGTTTTAAAGCAGTAACCAGAAATTTTTCATTGATGGAATACTCAACACCCTGAATATGTGTGGTAAGACTTTAAACAAAACCAGACTCATTTTTGTTGACAACTAAATGACTGTAAAATTTAGCAATCAAGTCAGGATAGATGGTTTTGTCATTAAAAATAACTAGCGACTCCCAACCAATGTTAACAAACTTTTCAAAAAGATTGGGAAAACTGTTAAAAGAAATACCAACACCAGGACACATGTAATGTCGAATAAGTTTGTATTTGGACTGTGCATGAGGAGTGACTAAGTGTGGTAAATAGATATCAGGATGAACTTCATGCAATGCAGACCTTTTCCTTTTGGAAGATGAAGAATTATCCATACAGAATTTAAGAAAAGTGAAACAAGACTCAGATGTGAACATATAAGAATGCAGATGACTAGGTGTAAGTGAAAAATGAAAAACATGTGTGGTAAGACTTTAAACAAAACCAGACTCATTTTTGTTGACAACTAAATGACTGTAAAATTCAGTAATCAAGCCAGGATAGATGGTTTTGTCATTAAAAACAATTAGCAAATGTCAAATAAGTTTGTATTTGGACTGTGCATGAGGAGTGACTAAGTGTGATAAACAGATATCAGGATGAACTTCATGCAATGCAGACCTTTTCCTTTTGGAAGATGAAGAATTATCCATACAGAATTTAAGAAAAGTGAAACAAGACTCGGATGTGAACATATAAGAATGCAGATGACTAGGTGTAAGTGAAAAATGAAAAACATATGGGCTTTTAAATATGTTGTTCACAAGGGACTGAGTCATTGCAGAAATTAATGCTCAGTTAGTAAGAAAGACTACAGAGCTAGCATATAAGTGAATGATTGCAAATTTATATTTTCAAGAAACTAAATCAAACTCTGCAAATCTTTTGAAAATAGTGTCACATATTTGCAGTAATAAGTAGTAGTAAAGTCATTCAGTCAAAGAGGTAATAAGACTAGTCATTTTTGTTCAGTCTTACAAGGAATGTTGGGTATACATTAACTAGGTATGGAGTTCAGTATATGTACATACAGTGACTGTATAAGTTAACAAGCCAAGTTAAGTCTAATATATAACAGTAATTTAACTGTTTGTAGTCAGACAGATAATATAAATGCAAATGCCTCATTTAGTAGCTTATAAATACTTAAGATCTTAGCTATATTTATACGGGAGATATTTGTGTAGAGCAATGTATCCAAACACAACATGAAGAATAAGTTCATGTATCACAATCTGTCTTTGCACAACTCTTTATATTTCTTGAAAAGTATGCACAGAACAACACAGTTATGACAGATATTAGGCAACTTTCAAATTTCCAAGTTCAGAATGTCAGAAAAATATGAGCACTGGACCATATTGAAACAAAGTTCGTAGCAATGTATATTGAATCAAGGCTATCACGGTCGGTAAACATTTAATATCATTAAGCTATTCAAACTAAATAGTGTCTGGGCTCTCATAAGTATATATATACAAATTATCCCACTAGAAATTTAACTCAATCTCTCAGTCATAGTTGGTTAGCCAAGTTCAAAATTAATACACACGGAAGGATAAATAGAGATTACCTGAGCAGTGACAGAAGGTTCAAGCAGATTAATTCATGATGCTCCATTGCTTTGTCAACATTCCGAAATATATATATATATATATATATATATATATATATATTGGTAATAAATAATATATATATATATATGATTAAAATATATATATATATAGGTATATTGAACATAGATCTAAGAAAAACAATTTAACATACTGATCAGACGCATAAAATCGAACTCTTTTTTTAAAAAATACAAAAAAATCGATTAGGAATAATTAGTTGAACGCCAAAACTCGAAGTTTTTTTTTTTAATAAAAAGAGTTGAACATTATAAAATAGATCGATTGAAGAAGATCAATTTTTATAAAATCATACAAAAATCAAACCCTAATTTAAAAGTTTGAACACTATTTTTAGAAATGAACCAGATCTACAGAGAAGAAATCAAACCTTATTTTGAGTTATACTGTCGATTAAAAAATTTCTATGAAATCAACCAGAAATTGAAGAACAAATCAAACCCTAAATTTTTTTTAACAATATCAAAAACTATTCTGAAAAATAAAGTCGTACGGGGAAGAATTTGAACTTAGAAATTCATGTAATCTCAGTATTTTTACCAAATTTCGACTAGAAATTAGGATTTTAATGGAGATTGAGTGAGAGGTTTGAGAGATTTTCAGAGGATACGAGAGAGAGAGAGAGAAGAGAGAGCATCTGAAGAGAGAGAAAAGAGAATAGAAAATGTGAAAATAATAAAATTTTAGTTTTATATTTAGACTTAATGTTTTGATCGAACGGAGGAGACTTGATCTGAGAAATTATCTATGGTCCGGATGAAGTGTGTTTTAAACAAACACAGTTGATTTAATCTAACGGCTGCTGACTGATCTGCTTTATGATCGAATGGTGAAATTGTTTGATCCGTGTGCTTCACATTGATTGGCTTTAATTAATTTAAACTTGTGTTAACTGAACTGAAAGTGTAGATTGGTTTGAAAAAACGATCAGACGGTGATAATTTTGATCCGTGTGCTTCTTTGCATGAGTGGTGATTGGTCAAAGTCAGATAGTCATAGATTGAAGGCTTTGTAACCGTTAGATTAAGAAGGAATGGAAGAAGCTGATCAAACTTCCTAAATAATACATTAAAATATTAAATGTATGAATATTATGTGACAAATATTATAATTAATTATAACAATAATAAAAAAATGAATATTATTTGACAAATATTATAATTATAGTTAACTCCTTAAATAATAAACTAAAATATAAAAGTGAAGGTAATTTAAGAAGTATTATAATTTAATTTAGTGTGACTATAGTTAATCTTTTTATATACTAAATTATAAATGAATATTATTTAAGAAATGTGATAACTTAATTAGAATTAAAGTTTTATTAAAAAATATTTTTAAGAAATATAGTTTTAATAGATAGGTATATAAAGAATAATTGTAAAATAAAATTTAATTAATTAATTTAAAATTTTAAAACATTAAACAAATTATAGCACATAGTTAAGAGGTAATATCTAACATACCTAATTCAATTCTTAATTTGCAAAATCTATCTGTACTTAATGGTTTAGTGAATATATATGCAATATTTAATTCGGTATCAATGTGTTCTAATTTGATAAACCCATTATTGACGTTATCACGTAAGAAATAATGTCTAACATATATATGTTTTGACCTAGCATGCAATACTGTATTTTTGCTAAAGTTAATAGTGCTAGTATTATCACATAAAGTTGATACGCAATCAAATTTTAGATTATAATCTGCGAGAGTTTGTTTCATCCACAGTATTTGTGCACAGCAACGTGCAGCACCAATATATTCAGCTTCAGTGGTTGAAATAGATACAGAGTTTTATTTCTTGGAAAACCAAGAAACTAAACATCCTCCTAAAAACTGACAAGTTCCACTAGTACTTTTTCGATCAACATGATGTCCTGCATAGTTAGAATCTAAAAAACACACCAGATTAAATGGTTGATTTTTAGGATACCATAAACCTAAGTCTATGGTACCTTTAAGATATCGAAAAATTCGTTCTACTGCAACCAAATGTGATTCTTTAGGATTTGCTTGAAATCTAGCATATTTGCACACACTAAACATAATATCAAGTCTACTTGCAGTTATATATAATAAGCTTCCAATTATTCCTCTATATTTCTTTGTGTCAACACTTTTTCTATTTTCATCAGCAATTAATTTATCAGTAGTGGACATAGGAGTGTTAAGAGGTTTTGCAGATTCCAAACCAAATTTCTTGATCATTTATTTGAAGTATTTAGATTGAGAGATATGAATACCTTTTTCTCCGTGTTTGATCCGTAGTCCGAGAAAGAAGTTTAATTCTCCCATCATACTCATTTCAAATTATTTGCTCATGCTTTCAGAGAATTCATTGCACATAGTAATATTAGTTGAACCAAAAATAATATCATCAACATATATTTGTATAATAAGTATATCATTGTCTTTATTTTTTGTAAATAAAGTAGTATCAACAGTTCCTCTTTTAAAATCATTTTCTAATAAGAATTTACTTAATCTTTCATACCATGCTCTGGGAGCCTGTTTTAATCCATATAGAGCTTTATGCAATTTATATACATAATCAGAATGTTCAAAATTTTCGAATCCAGGAGGTTGTTTAACATAAACTTTCTCTTCAATAACGCCATTTAAAAATGCAGATTTGACATCCATTTGAAATAATTTAAAATTTTTATGACATGCAAATGCTAATAGTATACATATAGACTCAATTCTAGCAACAGGAGCATATGTTTCAACATAATCAATACCTTCAAGTTGATTATATCCTTGTGCTACTAATATTTCCTTATTACGTATTACTATTCCACTTTCATCTAATTTATTTCTAAAAACCCATCTAGTTCTAATAATAGAAGTATCCTCGGGTTTTGGAACTAATTTTCAGACTTTGTTTCTTGAGAATTGTTCAAGTTCATCTTGCACAGCCAGTATCCAATCTTCATCCAAAACCTCATCTTTTATGTTTTTAGGCTCAATTTGAGATAAGAAGGATAAATGACCAGCTAAATTATGTGTTTGTGATCTAGTAAGAACTCTTTTATCAATATCGCCAATCACATTTTCTATAGGATGATTTTTAATGATGTGTGTTTCTTTGGGTAAGTCGTTTAACTGAGGGTTAGGTATTTCAAGAGGATTAGTGTTGATAGGTGGTGAAGAATTATCTAGTTTTGGTTCTTCCATATTTCTGAGAATATCTTCAATGACAACATCACTGTCAACTAGTTCTTTCTATTTAGGAGGAGGCTGAGATTCATCAAAAGTTACATTCATTGACTCCTCCACAACTAGCTAGACTTCTTTTGTTAAAAATTCGATAGGCTTTACTATTTAGAGAGTATCCCAGAAAAATTCCTTCATCAGACTTTGGATCAAATTTCAACAAATGTCCTTTAGTATTTAGAATGAAACATTTACTCCCAAAAAGACGAAAATAATTTATTTTTGGAGTTCTTTTATAATATAGCTCATAGGGAGTTTTGAGTAAAATAGGTTTTAATAAAACTTTGTTTAATATATAAAATGATGTTGCCACTGCTTCAGCCCAAAAATATTTAAAAAATCGATATTCATTTAACATTGTATTAGCCATTTCTTGTAGAGTTCTATTTTTCCTTTCTACTACACCATTTGATTGTGGCGTACAAGGAGAAGAAAAGTTATGGCTTATACCTTGCTCATCACAGAACATCATGAAATTAGAATTATCAAATTCTCTTCCGTGATCAAATCGAATATAAACGATAGAACTTCCTTGTTGATTATGAATTCTCTTACATAAAGAAGATAATGAATTTATGGCTTCATTTTTAAATTTTAGAAAATCAACCCATGTAAATCTTGAATAATCATCAACCAAAACTAAAATATATACAGCACCACCCATGCTGTGTTTGGGAATAGGTCCAACTAGATCCATGTGTAACAATTCTAGAGGTCGAGAGGTTGACACGATGAATTTAGGTTTATGAGATGCATGAATCTGTTTTCCTAATTCACATGCTTCACAAATATGGTCTTTTAAGAATTTCAGTTTAGGAAGACCTCGAACATGTTCTTTAGAGGAAATATTGTTAATTAATATCATATTGATATGTCCTAGTCTACGATGTCATAGTCGTGGATCATCATTTGCAGACATGAGACACACATTATCTAAGTCAGAATATGTATCTAAGTCACATGTGTATACATTTTGATATTTAGGACATAATAGAACTAATTTTCCAGTTTGATCAAATATTGAACAGTTATGAGGACTAAAAGATATGTTAAATCCACTATCACACAGTTGACTAATAGATAGAAGGTTATACCTGAGTCCTGTGACTAGTTGAACGTTAGAGATTGTTATGTGTTTATTTCCAACACTCCCAATTCCAACCACTTTACCTTTATTGTTATCTCCAAAAGTTACCTAACCATATTCTGTGGCTTGCAAATTTTTTAACTTGGATTTGTCACCAGTCATATGTCTTGAACATCCACTATCAAGATACTATTTATTTTTATTTAAATCAGCTGCAAGACATACCTGCAATATACAATAATTTTACATACTGGTGCCCTTTAACAAGAAGGGTCCTTTGGGTGAGTTTTCCATTTTGTAACAGGAATATTTGTACATTCCTTCACAAAACTGGGCCTAGGATAATTAGTTTTAGTGGAGACAAGCATTCTATGAGTAATAAGTGTGACGCCCCCAAAATAGGTTCAATACTCAACCCATTTTGAGTCGCCAAATACACTGAACAAAATTCAAATACAATCTTTCATATCACACGGTCGTGCAAAATACGACAACACAACTGTGAGTGTCAATACAGACATGTAAAAAATATTAACATTCAAACTAAGTTCTCATTACATTTATTATCACACTATTTTAAATAAAAAAAATAGTGAGGACTTCTACAGCTCTAACTCGGACCATCACTCCATTCCCCGACTAGTACCTGCGATATTCTCATTTCCTAAAGAGAACAATGGAAGAAAAGGGTGAGCTCAACTAGCCCAATAAAGAATATTATGATTAAGATAATGAAAAACAAATTATCGTTAGCCTTCAATAAATCAGATAAAATATTATGGACAACAAGTTTTAGATCAATATTCGCAGTAGAAATAACAATTCATTAGAAGAGTTAAGTAGAGAATGATGTCTACTATCTTCTTTGATTTAAAAGTTTATCATCAATATTTTATCCCTGTAACCTCAATCAATATACATCTCGAATCAAATATCCATCTTTGCACTACGGGCCAAAGATATTCATTTGTATCATCAGTTGGTCATATTCATCTCAACACTTGTCCATCTTTGCACTACGGGCCAAATATATTCATCAGGTAATCATTCATCTTTGCACTACAGGCCAAAGATATTCATCACGTAATTATTCATCTTTGCACTACAGGCCAAAGATATTCAGTTATATCACCATTTAGAACTGAGGATGATGAAAAATAATACGAATAACGGATCCAGTGAGATAAAGGACAAATATTAGAGAATTTATCCAGAGTTCAAGAATGAAGATCAAAACCTGGATCCAATCAAAGATGATTTGGAAGGGAAAAAATATTTTTTTTACCGTGAATAGTACCCCGTAAATAGTAACTCGTGAATAGTAACTCGACATGAAAAGATAAAAATTTTACAAGAAAGTTCAGACTAATATTTCAGTGAAATAATATTAGATGAAGCGCAAAACTCAAGTAATATCTGATCATTTCAAGAATTATAGAAGCAATACTTACCGTAGTAAGTTTAGAGTTAGGAATCTGAAATGAAACAATATACGAAACTGCAATTGGATTTTCACCCGTCTGGCGGTAGTCCGCTCAAACAGATTATTTTCACAATTTAATAACAGCTGAATACGAAGGGTTATTCACCAGGCATGCGGTAGTCCGCGTAGACAGGTTATTCCCACAAAATAATAAAGAATGGAATAACAACATGATTTCACCATGCATGCGGTAGTCCGCGTAGACAGGTTATTCCAACAGAATAATAAAGAATGGAATAACAATCCTTACGAGTATTGAAAGAAAATAACTCTCTTCATAAATACGAAAGAAATAATACCCCTTACCTTAAAATTTGGAGACTATACTAGCGTAATAGCAGAATACTCTTCTTCTTTCTCTCTTATTCTCTCTATACTTTCTCTCTCTATAGCTTTAGTGAATTGGTGAGAAATAATAGAGAAATGAGCTTATATTTATAGGCTCGGCAGAGTAGGGGTAAAATAGTCTTTTTGTTATAATTTATGACATCATCGCTTACATCATCGATCTATGACATCATTGCTTACCTCATCACTCCGATGACATCATTGCTTACCTCATCGCTCCGATGACATCATTGTTTGCATCATAAGAATTCAAATTCAATTTGCACTCTTCCATCTCGTTTAACTTTTATACCATGAATTTACTATAATAATATTACCATTCAAATTATAAAAATCATACTATTATATAATCACATCATACTACTATAATGTAATATTATAATAATATATTTGAATGAATTATTTTATCAGACAAGATAAAATACCAACTTTCAACAAATGTCACATGTTAAAAATTTCTTCCGTTTAAATCCACATTGAATAAATATTTTCTTATCATATATATAAAAAATTAATTATTCACAAATAATATTACAGAATTACAATATTGACAACCAGGTCGTTCTTAGGAAAGAGGGGGCCTTCTGATAAGGATTTTTCTTAGACATTGCCAATACTGCTATCTAATAATATTATTCAAATAATATGAATTATTGATTTGATAATTTGAAATAATGTGCAATGACAATTATTGAATCAATAATATAAAATAGCAAAGTAGCATTTATGGATATAAAATATCAACGTAGCAAATATTGAACCAATAAAATATTATGCAATTATTGAATCAATAATATAAAATATTGAATAGTAATTACTGTAACAATAATTGAGTAAGCGCCTTCCTACGTAAGAATCAATAATTCGAAATACTGTGCAATACCGTGTGCTACCGTGCAACACCGCGTATTACTGTATTTTAACCACCGGGTGTTTCAACAGTACTAACGGTAATAATTTTGCCGTTATTTTTATAAAAAATTTATTTCTGTCGCTTTCTATATCCGACATTCATTCCGTTGTGGGGTCCACCAATGACTGCGCCGTCGTACGAATATTCTCCGACAAAAAGAATATTTCTCGACCAAACGAATATTCCCTGACACAAAGAATATTTTATAACCGCTTTCTTACTTTGTAAACTTTGCACATTTCACCCATAACTTATCACATTTATCAAATCAACACCTTACTATTTCAAAATAATATATAAAGAAAATTAAATCTTATTCATAAAATTTGGGGTCTTACAATAAGACTATAAGAAGTTGATAATAGTTTCTATAAAATTCTCTCCTTGTGATAATTGGTGCAGTGTATGTTCCCCTGGGAACCCAAATCATTTTTCTTTTATAGTTTCCATTTCTAGCATTGCACATATGAGATAAGTGACTGTTTCTGTTGCAATAAGAACATTTAGTGATAGGGGAAGTATAACTTTCTTTTTCTTGACTTTTCACATGATATAATCCCTTATTTTTGGTTTTACTTGATTCTCCAATATATATTAGTCCTTCTTTATTGAATCCACATCTTTGTTGACTTAACATGACATCAAGATTTTCTTTTCTTTTTGTGAATTTAAGAACTATAGCATTTAAATCATCACGTTCTTTTGTTAGATTATCAATTAAAGAATTATATTTTTATAATTCTATTTTAAGATTGCTCATTTCATTTTTTATCACTTGGTCATCTATTTGAGTATCTTCATTAATTAATGCAAGAGTTGAATTTTCAAATTCAAGGTTTTCAATGGAAATAATGATAGTTGAATTTTTGATTTCAAGGTTTTTATTTATTGTTTTTAATTTTTCTAATTCTTCTTTTACTAAAATATTTTTTGAGTAATCATTTTCTAATTTCCCTTTTTCTTCATTTATACATTTATTTGTTATAATTAAGCTTGAGTTTTCTATCTCAAGATTTTGATTTATTTTTCTTAATTTGTCCAGTTCTTCTTCTAATGATAACTCATTTTCTTCCTTCTCTATGATTAAATATGAATTTTCAATTTCCAATTCTTTATTCATTTTCTTTAGTTTTTCTATTTCTTCTTTTAGTAAAGAATCATTCTCTTTTTTTCTTCATTTATATTTTCATTTGTTATAATTAAATTTGAAATTTTCAATTTCAAGATTTTTGTTAGTTTCAATTGATCTATCTAGAGATATTTTTAATTTGATGAAATCCTCTTTAATTATTTCATGATTTTCATATAAGTAATTATATGCTTCTTATAATTCACAGTATTCCTTGTCAGGAGAATAAATATTAAATGAAGTGCTAGGTAATTGATGTTCAGAATTTACCACAGATCTTAGTGATGACTCATTGTCTGCCATTAGACATAGATTTGCAACTTCTTCGGTTTCTTCAGCAGTCTCTTCTTCATCACTTAGATCCCAACCTCCTTCAGCTACTAGCATTTTGTTGTTGGCTAACTTTGGACAATCCTTTTTGAAATGTCCAGGCTGATTACACTAGAAGCATGTATTTGAATTTTCGTTGGAGTTGATGTTTCTGAAATTGTTGTTGTAGTTGGCTTTAAAATTTCCTCCTTGGACCTTTGGCTTAAACACTTGTTTGCCTTTAAAGTTGTTGAATTTGTTGTTAGTCTTTAAAAAGCCCTTTCCATATTTCCGAGCTTTGCTTGGAATAACTCTCCTGAGTTGTCTTGATAATAAGGCAACTTCATTATTGTCTAGACTTAGAAGTTCTTCATTTAGATCCTCATCATCGCTTTCTTGATCAACAAGAAGAGCTTTGAATGCAATTCCTTTCTCTTTAAGATCTGTATCTGATCCAGCTTTTTCCACTAGCATATCGACTTCGTGAGCACGGAGATTCCCAATAAGACTGTCAAGAGGATAGACAGTCAAATCTTGCATTTCTTTGACAGTTGTTACCATCATTTTCCAAATGGAAGGAAGAGCTTTGAGAATTTTTCTATTTTTCTCATTTGTAGTGTATGTCTTTCCCAACTGTTCTAGTTTATCAATGATCCTGGAAAAACGTGTTTCCATATCAATGATCTTTTCATTTTTTTTCAGCTTTAAGCTTTCATATTCTTGAATTAAAGCATCTTTTCTGGTTTCTTTAATGTGATTGGTTCCTTCATAGGTTACAATCAATTTTTCCCAGATTTCTTTAATATTTTTGCAGTTGCCAACTTTTTTGTACTTTTTTTCAATTAGAGCACTAGTTAGCACTTGTTCAGCTGTGGATGCTATATTCATGGCCTCTTCATCTTCAGTGGTGAATTCATCAATACCTTTTTCAATAGTATTTTCTCCTAAGATCTTTGTAGGAATTCTGACTCCTCGTTCTACAGCAAACTAAACTTTCATTCCTTGAGATTTGGCATAGATTTTGAATCTATTCTTCCAAGTAGCAAAACTAGTGCCATCAAATAGTGGAGGTCTGGACATGGATAATCCTTCTTCGCAACCAGTAGCATTTGTGTAGGCTATAGATAGATCTACTATTAGGTATGCCTGTATTTACTCAACAAACAAGTTAAAGAGCACTGCTTTGATACCAATTGAAAGTCCAATAATAATCTAGAAGAGGGGTTGAATAGATTATTACCGTTTTTAAAAATTATTCTAGGCCTCTTTTTTTTAGTTAATTAATTTACAATGTTTAAATTAATATGTAAGACACTAAAATTCAATCACACAATGCACAGAGATTTATCTGGTTCACAACATCCTTCAAGGGTATGTTGCTACGTCCAGTCTCAAGCTCCTCTCCAGAACTTGAGATCCTATTACTATCAGTAATAAATATTCTTTCAATAGACGGAGAAACCTTTACAAAGTTTTATAGACAAACTTTCAACTATACACAACTATCTATCTCAGACAACAAGCTCCCATCTCCTTCCTTAAGTTTAGTTGTACCTCCTTTTGCATTCAGTTCTATTCTATGATCTGGTCTTGAAATAACAGTCTTGAAATAACAGTCTCTTCCTCACCTCACAAGTACACTAGAGATCCAACTCCCAGCTGACCTCTCTACGACTCTGGTGTTGGTCAAAGAAATACTCGTTTTTCTCAAAGGTACATAAGATAAACTAACTCTATCCTTTTTTCTTTTTACAATATGTTTGACAGAATTTGCTTATACAATAAGTGGATACAATTAAATACAAATGTATAAAAGTTTAAATAACTTTTTTCGTGTGTAACAAGAGCTTCTTGAATAAACAGGTATATGAGATTAAGTTTAGTTTAAAAGATACTTCTGTATAAGCAGATATGTAACTTTAGTTCAGATTTTATAAAGATTTAAATTTCTTTATAAAATAAAGAATTTGTTTCTATGGAAACCAATTTTGAATTTAATAACAAATATAAAAGTTCAAATAACTTTTATTATTATGCTTCTTTGTTAAGCAAATAAATTCACAAAAGTGTGTGATATATAAATGTGAATAACTTTTGTGTTATGCAACAGATAACTTATAAATGTTTAAATAAAGATGGATATCAAGTATAATAATTTCAACTAATTTGAATAATGCTTGTTATAACAAATAAATTCACTATACTATAAAATATATATATAATAAATATTTTATCTATCATGTGAATAATAAATAAGGCCACTTAGAGTTTTAATGACCGTTTGAATAATATTCTTGTTTAAGGAGTACATTCAATATGCGAAATTTAAAACTGACCAAATTTAAAGTTTCACTGTTGATATTTGTATAAATATTTTAAATAGATCACTTAGAATTTCAATGACCGCTTGAATGATATTATTGTTTAAGGAATACCTTCAATATGCGAAATCTAAAACTGATCTATTTTACGATATTTATATAAATAAATTATATATCTATAAAGATCCACTTAGAGTTTTAATGACCGTTTGAATGATATTGTTGTTTAAGGAATACCTTCAATATGTGGAATCTAAAACTGGCTTTTTATTGATATGAATAGATAAAATACGAATATATATATATATATATATATATATCAATGTGTATAATAATTTCTATTTGTATATATGTATATACACACATATTGAGATAATATCAAATAATGTAATTCAAAAATGTATCTTAAAATAATTTGACCAATTTTCTCTTCAAACTGTCAGAACTGTTAATCAGAAGAGAGTAAGCTTTTTAAGGAGAGATTATGTAGACAATGAGAGTATAAGCTTTTCATAATCTGAAATTGGTAAAGAAGAATGAAGAATTGCTTCCCTATTTATAGAAAATTTTGGCCAAGGACAATTTTGAAATTTTCTTAATCTGATGTACCGCCCACTTAACATACATATATGCTCAAACCAATTTTTCGCTCAGCATGCAAATACACAAGGTAAAATTTTGCTCAACATCCCGCCCGCTCAAAACCATTTAGCTTAATCAATGCCTGGGCCCCACAATTTTTACCAACATATGTAAAGGCTACACAAGCCTTTTCATCAACATATTCCTTCACTACATAAACAACATGGGTCCCATCATATTTCTAAATTAAGGCCAATATGTTTTTCTAAATTAAGGCCAATATGTTTGTCTTTTTCGGATGGTGGAAGGGTTTAGAAGAATTAAAGACTTTAGTCTTTATGGAAGTTCTTCGATAAAATAATTATATAATATATATAATATTTTTGAAAAGAGTGAGAAGAAATTTAATTTTTAAGAGGATTCTCCTTGCCTTAAGAATTGTTGCTTTTTGAATTAATCTCTTTTAACACTTAATATTAGATTATCAAGGTCAATTTAAAATTAATTCAATTTTCAAGATGAAAAACAGTTATGGTCAAAATAAATATAATAAATAAAATTAAATATATCATATAATACCTATGAAGAGGATTCTAATAAGTTTTATATTTTTATTGTTATCATCAAAATATTTCCAAAAGTTGAAGACCCAACATTATTAAATAAACACAATTAATAACTCACATAAAGGTTTGGCTCTGATGTCACTGTTGAATTTGTACGAAATTATGAGCAATCAAATTGCAAAATTAAGCGGAAGCATGGTATATCAGAGTTTTAAAAATTTCTACAAAACCATTATCCGGATCATCCTTTATGCAAAGTTATTAATTATAACGAATTAAAAGAAGGAGATTAGTTTCATACCTTTGTAGAACGAAGCTTCTACAGGTACGAGTTCAACTCCTTGTTCTTCGCGATTTCCTTGAATATTCGAGTTAGATTCCTTCCTTTGATTAACGTTAGCCACCCAAGTGTTTGGCCTCTAGAGGTGATTCACTAAGGAAGAGGAATTCTTCAAAAATGAGGATGATTGGCTAAACCTTAGTTTTTTATCTACAATAGAAAAGGAGTACTCTCCAATAATTGAAATTGCATCAACTGATATCTAACATAAGACTCCTCTTATATAGATATTGGTCAAACATTCTAATCCTATTAGACATAGTGTTTTATTTAATTAATTAAACTCCTTAATTAATTAGGCTTCCCGACATATTGGGATTAATTAATTAAACTCCTTTAATTAATTTACCTCATAATCTCATTAAGAATAAATGAGAGTACTAATATTAAATTAATTCCTAAACTCCTTTAGAAATTAAAATAATAATAATTGTAATAATATTAATAAGACTCCTCCTATTAATTTATATTTAATATTTCCAAAATATTAAATAATAAATATTAAGCTATTTAATTTATTTTATCATCATAGATTAAATTAATTACACTTAATACATTATTACGATTATGACATTACTTTCTTAAATAATCATTCTTCCTTTTATGGTGTAACCCTTTAGATTCTCCATATTAAACCGGTTGTGAATAAATCAATTAGAACAATTCTAATCTTATTTAAATAAATAAATTAAATTAATAATCTCTTTAAATAAATAATATTTATTCTACAATAAGGTTAAGCCTCCCTAGTGATCAATGACTTTTCAGATAATATAGATTTCAACATTAATCATAAAAGAACCTATGAGTAAATAGTTACCGTACAATTCAATCCTTCCACCATACAATGTCCCAATTAAATATAAGAAATGGAATTACTTTCAAGTCTTATTTTATTTAATTATATATATTTCGATTAGAAAATGAACAACTCCAAATAATGCAAATTAAAAACTCATTTCTAATTTCATTCTGCCTTGGCCAAGGATTACTGGGTTGTTATTTAACGAATCACATAGGACATATCTCTTCTTTTACTAGAAGTGGTTGATTCTTTATTGATCATTCATTATCTCCATATGTAACTTATTATACCCAAACATACCCTTTGATATACCCTAAGGGTCTTAAGGAGTAAGTCAAAGTATAATTCATTACATACAAGATACTATGATGATCTCAAGTTCAAAGATCACTTGTACTACTATCACATTAGGAATTCCTATTGACAGGCAAGTAAAACTCCATTAGGTATTCTATAGCGAGTCACGTTCAGTGAAGCAAACAACATATGTACCAATCTATTCGAATTTACTAATCCCCTTTTTACTAATCTAACGATTGGGAACTATTTTAGTTTTAAGGTTTCTAAGAATTTAGATCTCATTAGCATGATCAACATCATGATTCTAAAAGCATTGCTTAAAACTATGGGTTATTTACATATTATAAAAAACAGCATCATGTAGATAATTAACTACCTTTAATAAATTAATACTTTTATTAATAAATAAATAAGATCGTTTACAAAGTATATATTTTTTCATCATACATGATTAGCTTGTATGCATACTACTTTCAGCAAATTCTCAAAACTATCTCTCTCCTTGCATATATGCATAGAAGTCGTAGAATCCAATACCCATCTATATCTTCATTATAATCACTCTTAACTGTTAAAACAACTTCTTCTTCAGCTTGACTAAACAAATTAGCATCTTCAACTTTCTCTTTTTCCTTCAATTTTTCTTGATACTTCCTTAAACTCTTCATGTCCTCCCTTAATGTTCTACATTGGTATTGGATGGGACATTTATCTCCACAATAGTAACACTCTCTATCACTGTAATATCTTGGCCTGAATCTTGATCTTCCTCTACTATTATCTCTCCATTGATGTCTCCCTCGATTAAAACCCTCCACGGTTTGTGCTTGCTCACCAATATTATTGTTCTCTTCTCCCATCAACTTTTAACTTTCTCATAAAACAGAAACTACCTCATCTAAAATCATAGTTAATTTTCCCACTAATAGTGTTTGCACCATCGACTTGTAAGACTTGGACAAAGATGATAATAAAAGCAATAACTTCTCCTCATCTTCCAATTTTTCATCTGTATTTAACAATCGAGATACTAACTTGTTAAAAGCATTTAGATGATCATGGAGATTCGTCCTTTCATCCATCTTCAAGAAGTACAATTCCAACTTCAAGAGCAATCTATTGGTTAGCGACTTCCAAACATAACTCTTCTCGAGTTTTTTCCATAATTTTTCTGATCAGTCTCTTTCAAAAAATCATAATTTATCTGCCAATTTGCATCTTTCACTTAGTCTGGTTTGGAAACTCAAATTTTTCCAAATTCGCCACCATCATATTACGCGAAATAATTTCCTCTAACTAGGATCCAATCAACCTAGCTCTTGATACCACTTGTTGGAAATTAAGTCGCACAAAATAAAAGTAACACTTGCGAAAGAAAAACAACACAATATTTAACGTGATTTGATCCTCAATGACCTAATCCACAAAATCAACTTCAATATATTAATCTTCACGGTACAACTTTTTTCACGGAATAAAAGCTGAAAAAAATCCTCCCTCACAACAAACCAAGACCAATTACACCATCTCTCAACTCCCTAGGATGTTACTACATGTTGTGTTCTCCTTTTCTCTAAACACAAAACTCTATTTATAGAGTACGCACAACTCCATTTTTCTAATCTAATTAGGACACTCTAAAATAATAAATATACCTACTACAAGTAAGACTACTTTCAAAATAATAATTTCTACAAAAAATAAGATTACTTCTCATAATAGGACACCCGTTAAAAATAGGACAACTTACTTTCCATAATAATAATAAAAAAATTAATATAATTCGTGAAGTTGCCTAGTAGAAAGATGATAAATTGAATACAAGTCAAGAAGTAAATAGTCAGGACAATAGGGTGAAGGATGTTAGTGAATGTTTTGGGGAAAACGGTTTCAACCCTAATATCAAGGGCAATTTTGGAAAGAAGCAAAAAGGCATTTAGAGAAGAATCGGGAAGAGATCTGTGAATGCATTGATTGTATTGATGTGCAACAAAAATTTTATTGATCCTTTTGGAATCTATCCATTTCTTGAGCAAGGGATTGAAGGAGCTAGACAAAATAAGAAAGGGAAAAAGAAGTTTAAAAGTAACGGTAAAAGGAAAAGGATTTTTTTTTGGATTAGGGGGGGAAAAAGAAAGATAAGAAGAAGCAGCAGCAGATAGAAAGTGAAAATCTTGTCTTAAAGAAAAATCAGGGTAGCAATGCAAGAGATTTTATGGAAGTCAAAAGAAAACCAAATGGGAAATTTGATTTAAGCAGAACTACTGAAACTAGGAATTTTCATGCTGATGAAGAAGCGTATATATAGGAGAAAGGTCAAAGGTTCTGAGAAGATGGGGAAAAGCAGTAATTAACTCGCGCATAGATGTATATCTTCCGGTGAAGAGTAAGAGGGTCAGACGGTCAGGATGAGTTCATTCTCTGGTAATCTGAGGTTGTGCGTGGGAGGTTTTTTGTTGAGTTTTATTGGCTTGGATTTTACTTCTACCATTAGTAGATAGATATTTTCTGTGGGAGTGCAAGAGAAATCCTTGTACGTGGTTGTCATCTGTTTTGCTGCTTTTTGCTTGTTTTGGTGGTACCATTTTAAGTTTTGCTTGCAGAGTTGCAGTTTTTTGCATGTCATGGGCTTATATATCCATTTGGTTTTGTAAGGGAGGGTGCATGATTGTTTGTTACCTTTTCTTTTGTATCTTTAGTGGGGAGAAGGGCAGGGTGCAGTCTTCCGTTTTTTGTAATTTTAAATTTTCTGGGCTTGGTGTTTTGTTTTGGAGATTGGATGTATATGGGGATTGGGGAGGTGAGATGGGATTTGGTGTTTATGATTTGTCAAGTGTGTTTGGCATTATCTTGTTACATATTTTAATAATATAAAATATGTTTTGCTGATAAAAAAGAAAAAAATCTCCAATCTCAGTTATAAACTCTTGTTTATGGATTGTTTTTAAGTAAAATTTTGACTTTCAATTGTATCAACATAACTAATAAAACAGGCACAAGAAATCAAAACAAGAAAATTTATCATAAATCAAACTATAAAAAGCTCATATTAATTTTTAGAAAAATACATTTCCATGATATATAATGTTATTGATAAAATTCAACTATTGTAAGATTAGTTTATGATATTAATTAAATAAGTAATCAAAATTTCAAAATAATACGTAATGCTCAATGAGCAAAAACATTATATACATGTATTTCGTAAAAATATAAACATGCTACCTCTGTTCCAAATTCAAAGATCAGTATTTATTTTTTGAAAGTCAATTTCAAACATGTTTAAACCAGTGATATTAAGTTTGTAACACTAGAATGGTCAATTAGTTGATATATTTATATATGTTGTTGTTTTGAGTTGTTTTTCTTTTTATTTGAGTACTAGATCCCAACTATAATTGAAAAATCTTATAAGAAACTCAATAATAGTAATAAAGCAATATTATAAGCACTACGGATTTATTTCAGCAGGGGCGAATTTTTTTGGATTGAAGACTGAAGTGAAGGGCTGAAAATTAGCGAGTTAGAGAAGAAGAGTTTGAATATATTATACACCATGTGTTAAGTTATTTTTCGAGTAGTAGTTTAAGTTTTTTTTTCTCCCCTCTAAGTTTAACTTTTTCATTAATTTGCCCCTTAAGTTTATCAAATTTTATTTTTGCCCTTATCCCTATACCTTAAATAAAAAATAAAAAATTCCCAACATAGGTAGTGCCTATTCTGCCCTCTTAATAAATAAATCCGCCACAGATTATACATATGTTGTGCTGGGTCACGTCAATGTAATTTGACTTGAGTACAATAATTTGTTATGTTAATGTGAAATTTCTCTCTTGTACAGTTGATAAAATTATATTGTAATTAAAATTACGTTTTTGATAATATTATGCCAATTTATCATTTTTTTACCATTACATCCATGTTTTGAATACACGGAAATAAAAGCATAATTTTTGATGTGATATTTAGGCTTTGATTTAAAATAACTCAATTATTTTTGTCTTATTATCAGTGTGACGTCCCCAAAATAGGTTCAATACCAACCCATTCTGAGTCGCTAAATATATGGTACAAAATTCGAATACAATCTTTTATAACATACGGTCATGCAAAATACGACCACGCAAACTGTGAGTTTCAATACAAATCGTATATAATACGAAATATAAACACTCAAATTCAGTCCTCACTAATTACAATCATTATCACACTATTCTACAAAATAGTGAGGACTGTTACTGCTCTAACTCTGACCATCACCCCGATCCCCGACTAGTCCCTGCAACATTCTCATTTTCTAAAGAGAACAATGGAAGACAAAGGTGAGCTCAACTAGCCCAGTAAAGAACATTATGACTAAGATAATGAAGAATAAATTATCGTTAGCCTTCAATAAATCAGATAAAATATTATGGACAACAAGTTTTAGATCAACAACTGCAGCGAAAATAACAATTCATTAGAAGAGTTAAGTAGAGAATGATATCTACTATCTTCTATGATTTAAAAGTCCATCATCAATATTTTATTCGTGTAACATCAATCAATATATATCTCGAATCAAATATTTATCTTTGCACTATGGCCAAAGATATTCATTTGTATCACCAGTGGTCATGTTCATCTCAACACCTGTCCATCTTTGCACTACGGGCCAAAGATATTAATCAAGTAATCATCTTTGCACTACAGGCCAAAGATATTCATCAAATAATCATTCATCTTTGCACTACAGGCCAAAGATATTCATTTGTATCACCATTTAAGACTGAGGATGATGAAAAATAAGATAAGAAACGAATCCAGTGAGATAAAGGACAAAGATTAGGGATTCGTAATTTAATTTATCTAAGTTCAAGAATACTCCGTAATAATCAATTGTGGAGCAAATTTCAAGAATGAAGTTCAAAACATGGATACAATCAAAGATAATTTGAAAGGGAAAAAATAAATTTTTTTTACCGTGAATAGTATCCCGTGAATAGTAACTCATGATAGTAACTCGTGACTAGTAACTCGACATGAAAAGATAAAAATTTCACAAGAAAGTTCAGACCAATATACCAGTGAAATGATATTAGATGAAGCGCAAAACTCAAGGAATTTCTGATTATTTCAGGAATTATAGAAGCAATACTTACTATAGTAAGTTTAGAGTTAGGAATCTGAAATGAAACAATATACGAAATTACAAATGGATTTACACCCGTCAAGCGGTAGTCTGCTCAGACAGATCATTTTCATAATTTAATAACAAATGAATACGAAGGGTTATTCACCAGGCATGCGGTAGTTCGCGTAGACAGGTTATTCCCACAGAATAATAAAGAATGGAATAACAAAAGGATTTCACCATGCATGCGGTAGTCCGCGTAGACAGGTTAGTCCAACAGAATAATAAAGAATGGAATAACAACCCTTACGAGTATTGAAAGAAAATAACTCTCATCATGAATACGAAAGAAACAATACCCCTTATCTTAAAAAAAATTGGAGACTACACTAGTGTAATAGCAGAATACTCTTATTCTTTCTCTCTTATTCTCTCTATACTTTCTCTCTCTATAGTTTTAGTGAATTGATGAGAAATAATGAAGAAATAGAATTCTATTTATAGGCTTGGTAGAGTAAGGGTAAAATAATCTTTTTGTCATAATTTATGACATCATCGCTTACATCATTGATTCTATGACATCATTGCTTACCTCATAGTTCCGATGACATTATTGCTTACCTCATCATTCCGATGACATCATTGCTTACATCATAAGAATTCAAATTCAATTTGTTCTCTTCCACCTCATTTTACTTTTATACCATGAATTTACTATAATAATGTTACCATTCAAATTATAAAAATTATACTATTATATAATCACATCATGCTACTATAATATAATATTATAATAATATATTTGAATTAATTATTTTATCAAAAAAGATAAAATACCAACTTTCAACAAATGTCACATGCTAAAAATTTCTCCGTTTAAATCCACATTGAGTAAATATTTCTTTATCATATTAATAATTCACAAATAATATTATAAAACTACAATATTGACAACCAGGTCGTTCCCAGGAAAGAGGGGGCCTTCCGATAAAGATTTCTAATTACTGGCGTGCAATTAAATAACCCCTCCTAGACAGAACTTCCTTAGACATTGCCAATAATTCTATCTAATAATATGAATTATTGATTTGATAATTTGAAATACTATGCAATGATAATTATTGAATCACTAATATAAAATATCAACGTAGCAATTATTGAATCAATAAAATAAAATATTGAACAGTAATTACTGTAATAATTATTGAGTAGTGACTTCTTACGTAAGAATCAATAATTAGAATTACTGTGCAATACCGTGTGCTACCGTACAACACCGCGTATTACTGTATTTTAACCACCGGGTATTTCAACAGTTTTAACTGTAAAAGTTTTACCGTTATTTTGTAAAAAGGTTATTTCTGTCGCTTTCTATATCCGACATTCATTCCGTTGTGGGGTCCACCAATGACTGCGCCGTCGTACAAATATATTCTCCGATAAAAAGAATATTCCTCGACCAAACGAATATTCTCCGACACAACGAATATTTTATAACCACTTGACTTTGTAAACTTTACACATCTTACCCATAACTTATCATATTTATCAAATCAACACCTTACTATTTCAAAATAATATATATAAAGAAAATTAAATCTTTATTCATAAAATTTGGGGTCTTACAACCTCCCCTCCTTATGAAATTTCGTCCTCGAAATTGACGTACGTACCTGGTATGTCGAAAAGGTGAGGATACCTCGCTTTCATTTTCGATTCTAACTCCCAGGTCATTTCCTCGATATCATGATTCCTCCACAAAACTTTAACTTGAGGTATAATCTTCGAGCGTAGGACATGTTCCTTCTTATCCAAGATCATGACGGGTACCTCTTCGTACGTTAAATCTTCGGCTATCTCGTCTGATTCTAACTCAATAATGTGATTTGGGTCTTTCACATATTTATGTAGCATGGATATGTGAAAAACGTTATGAACACGAGATATGCTTGGAGGTAAAGCGAGTCTATAGGCCACATTTCCTACTCGATCAAGAATCTCAAATGGACCAATAAATCGTGGATTGAGCTTTGCTCTCTTCCCGAATCTCGTAACTCCTTTCCACGGAGCAACACGTAACAATACATGATCCCCATCATTAAATTCCACGTCCTTTCGATGAAGATCCGCATAACTCTTTTGTCGATCCTGTGCTGTTTGTATATGTTGTCTGATCATTTGAATCTTTTTCGTAGTCATACGTACTAACTCCGGTCCCAACAATTTTGCTTCACCCACCTCGTCCCAGCATACTGGAGAACGACATTTTCGTTCACACAACGCCTCGAATGGAGCTATGCCTATACTTGCCTGATAACTGTTATTATAGGAGAATTCCACCAATGGTAAGTACTTATCCAAACTCCCTTTGAAGTCTAGAACACAGAGTCTCAATAGATCTTCAAGAATTTGGATAGTCCTTTTCGATTGCCCGTCCGTTTGAGGATGATAAGCCGAACTGAATCGTAAATCTGTGCCCATAGCTTTCTGTAAACTAACCCAAAATCGTGAAGTGAATCTTGGATCATGATCCGAAACTGTGGATACTGGCATGCCATGCAATCTCACAATCTCATTCACGTACATACGAGTAAGACGTTCGAGGGAATAAGTCTTCCTTATCGGCAAGAAATGAGCAGACTTGGTTAATCTATTAATAATAACCCAAATTACATTTATGCTTTGAGAAACCTTGGGAAGACCCGTAACGAAATCCATGTTAATGTGTTCCCACTTCCATTTTGGAATCTCAAGTGGTTGTAATGGACCCTTTGGCACTTGATGCTCTGCCTTGATACGTTGACACGTTAAACACCTCGAGATGAACTCCACGATCTGTCTCTTCATATTGGTCCACCAAAATGTATATCGAAGATCACGATACATTTTGGTACTCCCAGGATGGATTACAAAAGGTGTGTTGTGTGCCTCCATTATGATTCTATACTTTAAGTCAGAATCATTGGGAACACAAAGTCTGGAGTTAACTCGAAGTATTCCTTCTTCATCAATCCTTGTCTCTGGAATCGCACCTTCTTGCACTTTTTTCTTCATCTTCATCAGCTCCGAGTCTGTAGCTTGAGCAGCTTTAACTTTATCAATTAAAGCTGGTTCTACGCATATATTTAACATCATCACGTGCGTCTCCGGAGTCTTGAACTCTATCTACATTCTTTGTAAGTCATATAAAATGGGCCTTTGTGTTGACAACATCACACTCATTCTCGCATATGATCTTCTACTTAACGCTTCTGCTACCACGTTCGCTTTTCCAGGATGGTATTGGATGGTATGGTCGTAATCTTTTAATAGCTCGAGCCAACGTCGTTGCCGCATATTGAGTTCCTTCTAGGTGAAGAAATATTTAAAGCTCTTATGATCCGTATAGATCTCCACTTTCTCCCCATACAGGTAGTGTCTCCAGATCCTCAACGCGAAAACGATGGCTGCCAACTCTAGATCATGAGTAGGATAATTTCTCTCATATTCCTTGAGTTGTCGTGAGGCATAGGCTATGACTTTCCCATGTTGCATGAGAACACATCCTAACCTTTTGCCCGAAGCATCGCTGTAAATGACAAATCCATCCGAACCAGATGGTATCGTCAGAACAGGTGCCGAAATGAGTCTCCTCTTGAGCTCTCTTGGAAGCTCTTCTCGCATTTCTCGTTCCATACGAATTTTGTATCTTTCCGAGTTAGCTGATTTAATGGAGTAGTGATTCGAGAAAATCCTTCCACGAATCTCCGATAATAACCAGCTAAGCCTAAAAAACTACGTACTTCGGTCACCGACTTCGGTTGCTCCCAACTTTGTATTGCTTCAACCATCGCCAGGTCCACAGATACTCCACGTTTCGATACTACGTGCCCAAGGAATGTTACCTCCTCAAGCCAGAACTTACATTTCTTCAGCTTGGCATATAACTTATTTTCACAAAGCCTTTGAAGTACTAGCTTCAAGTGGTGTTCATGATCTTCACGGCTTTTGAAATAGATGAGGATGTCATCAATAAAGACAACCACGAACTGATCTAAATATTCCTTGAATACACGGTTCATCATATCCATGAAGGCAGCAGGAGCATTAGTCAATCCAAAAGACATGACTAAGAATTCATAATGCCCGTTACCGAGTTCTGAAGGCAGTTTTTAGAATATCCTCAGTTTTAATCTTTAACTGATGATATCCAGAAAGAAGATCGATCTTTGAAAAGAATTGTGCACCTTGCAACTGGTCGAACAGGTCATCAATACGAGGTAACGGATACCTATTCTTGATTGTGACATGGTTCAACTCCCGATAGTCAATACAAAGTCGCATACTTCCGTCTTTCATCTTTACAAATAAAACAGGAGCACCCCAAGGAGATGTACTAGGACGTATAAAACCGATGTCTAACAACTCCTGTAGTTGGACCTTTAACTCCTGAAATTCAATAGGAGCCATTCGATATGGGGTTTTAGAAATGGGTTTTGTACCGGGTTCAAGGTCAATAAAGAATTCAACTTCACGTTCTGGGGGTAGACCAGGAAGTTCTTCGGGAAATACATCAGGAAACTCATTAATAATAGAAATATCATTCAAACCTGACGTATTCTGGTTTATATCAGTGACATGGGCTAAGAAAGCTTGACATCCATTTTTCAACAAACGAATAGCTTTATGACTTGAAACGACAATGATTGATTTTAGTGGTTTGGTTGTTTGAATTCGCACAACAGGTTGGTTAGGAATATGAAAACTAACAACCTTATGAAAATAATCAATTTTGACATGATAAGTGGTTAACCAGTCAATTCCTAAAATTACGTCAAATGCAAGTATTTTCGAAGATATAAGATCAACGGGTAAGGTGAGGGTACCAATTTAAATTAAGCAAGATTTGTAAACCGTGGATGTAATGAAGGTTTCTCCCAACGGAGTTTCAACAGATAAGTCAAAGTCTAATTTCTCAGAAGTCAAGTTTAAACGATGAGCACAAGCAGGTGAAATAAAAGAATGGGTAGCACCGGTATCTAATAAGGTATAAACTTCGCAAAAGTTTATTATCAGTTTACCCGTAATAACCTCGTTCGGGTTCCTTGCTTGTTGGGCAGTCACGACAAAAGCTCTTCTAGGAACCACCGACTTTGACTTTTCCGGGACAGCCTTTTGGAGTCACCATCCTCGCTGGACTTGGTTCTGCTAAAGGACACACTCGAGCTATATGTCCTTCCTTTCCACACTTATAGCACACCTTGGATTGCTGTGTGTAGTTGGGACTAATGTGTCCCTCTTCTCCGCATTTATAGCATACGACCGGCGGTCGTTCTCCTCCCCTAGAAACAGTTAATGTTGGTGCCGACGTCTTCACGTTGTTATTGTTGTACCTTCTCTTCTTGAAATCTCCCCCCGACTCACTTATATTATTATCATGGCCATGATTACCACCAGAGTGGTTACCGCTTCTGTCATGATACTTTTCTCCCCGCTGGTTGTCATTGCTCCGATGACTGTTCCCACCGGTACGACCCTGGTTGTGGTCCCCTGGTTGAACCAACTCATTATCTCGTTCTAATAATTGAGTCCTGTTCACAACATCCGAATATAGGGAAAATTTGTGAGATATGAGGTATTGACAAATTTTGGGTTTCAAACTTCTCAGAAACATCCGCGTCATACGTTCCTCATTCTCCACCAAATGAGGTGCAAACCGGGATAACTCCGCGAACTTAGCCTCGTACTGGGACACAGTCATGTTGTTCTTTTCCAGTCTAATAAACTCTACCTCTTTCATGTGATGAATACTTTCTGGAAAGTACTTGTCATTGAATAGTTTTTGGAACGCCCCCCAAGATATCTTGAGTGCAGCAGGCTGGGTACGCTTTACAGATTCCCATCAGTAATCTGCCTCTCCACGGAACATAAAGGTGGCGAATGGAACCTTCTGTTCCTCCATGCATCCCAAGACATCAAATATCTTGGTAATTTGCGTAACCCAATTTTCTGTCTTGATTGGATCTGGCTTCCCCTGAAACTCTGGTGGTCCCAACTCTTTGAACTGCTTGGCAGTGACAAGCCGCGAGTTGCTACTATTTCCACCTGTATTTTGCACACGAGTCTCCCTCGTCTGGCTTTGCATGAACTGTAAAAAGCTCATACACATCCCATCATTCATCGTTTCTTCGGTAGTGTTATTTACAGGAGGAATATTGCCTTCCTATTGCACGTTCTCCTGGTTGGTGATTAAAGGTGTCTCAACGGTCTCATTCGCTCCATTGTTAACATTTCCAGCTGTCATTCTCAAATACTGTCACAAAACAAGGGTTAATTAAATAAGTTAACATATTACACATTAACCCTATGCTCCCACTGACCAATTAAATACCAAATAAGCTTAGATAGGACACACAAGCGAAGGATTTACTCGTCTCTCGCCTCCTAGTTCTATTCCCAGATCTCCGCCAGAGATCATATCCCTAAGCTCTGATACTAGCTGTGATGCACCGAAAATAGGTTCAATACCAACCCATTCTGAGTCGCCAAATACATGGTACAGAATTCAAATACAATCTTTTATAACATATGGTCGTGCAAAATACGACCACGCAAACTATGAGTTTCAATACAAATCGTATATAATACGAAATATAAACACTCAAATTCAGTCCTCACTAATTACAATCATTATCACACTATCCTACAAAATAGTGAGGACTGTTACTGCTCTAACTCTGACCATCACCCCGATCCCCGACTAGTCCCTGCGACATTCTTATTTCCTGAAGAGAACAATGAAAGAAAAGGGTTAGCTCAACTAGCCCAGTAAGAATATTATGACTAAGATAATAAAGAATAAATTATCGTTAGCCTTCAACAAATCAGATAAAATATTATGGACAATAAGTTTTAGATCAACAACTGCAGCGAAAATAACAATTCATTAGAAGAGTTAAATAGATAATGATGTCTGCTATCTTCTATGATTTAAAAGTCCATCATCAATATTTTATCCGTGTAACATCAATCAATATATATCTCGAATCAAATATTCATCTTTGCACTAGGGCCAAAGATATTCATTTGTATCACCAGTGGTCATGTTCATCTCAACACCTGTCCATCTTTGCACTACGGGCCAAAGATATTCATCAAGTAATCATCTTTACACTACAGGCCAAAGATATTCATCAAATAATCATTCATCTTTGCACTACAGGCCAAAGATATTCGTTTGTATCACCATTTAAGACTGAGGATGATAAAAAATAATATAAGGAACGAATCCAGTGAGATAAAGGACAAAGATTAGGAATTCATAATTTAATTTATCAAAGTTCAAGAATACTCCGTAATAATCAATTGTGGAGCAAAATTCAAGAATGAAGTTCAAAACTTGGATACAATCAAAGATAATTTGAAAGAAATTTTTTTTTGTCATGAATAGTATCCTGTGAATAGTAACTCGACATGAAAAGATAAAAAAATCACAAAAAAGTTCAGACCAATATTCCAATGAAATGATATTAGATGAAGCGCAAAACTCAAGGAATTTCTGATCATTTCAGGAATTATAGAAGCAATACTTATCGTAGTAAGTTTAGAGTTAGGAATTTGAAATGAAACAATATACGAAACTGCAAATGAATTTTCACCCGTCAGGCGGTAGTCCGCTCAGACAGATCATTTCCATAATTTAATAACAAATGAATACGAAGGGTTATTCACTAGGCATGCGGTAGTCAGTGTAGACAGGTTATTTTTACATAATAATAAAGAATGGAATAACGAAAGGATTTCACCATGCATGAAGTAGTCCGCGTAGACAAGTTATTCCAACAGAATTATAAAGAATGAAATAACAACCCTTACGAGTATTGAAAGAAAATAACTCTCATCATGAATACGAAAGAAATAATACCCTTTACCTTAAAAAAATTTGGAGACTGCACTAGTGTAATAGCAGAATACTCTTCTTCTTTCTCTCTTATTCTCTCTATACTTTCTCTCTCTATAGTTTTAGTGAATTGGTGAGAAATAATGAAGAAATGAGCTTCTATTTATAGGCTTGGCAGAGTAAGGGTAAAATACTCTTTTTGCCATAATTTATGACATCATCGCTTACATCATCGATCCTATGACATCATTGCTTATCTCATCATTTCGATGATATCATTGCTTACCTCATCGTACCGATGACATCATTGCTTACATCATAAGAATTCAAATTCAATTTGTTCTCTTCCACCTCATTTTACTTTTATACCATGAATTTACTATAATAATGTTACCATTCAAATTATAAAAATCATACTATTATATAATCACATCATGCTACTATAATGTAATATTATAATAATATATTTGAATTAATTATTTAATCAAAAAAGATAAAATACCAACTTTCAACAAATGTCACATACTAAAAATTCCTCCCTTTAAATTCACATTGAGTAAATATTTCCTTATCATATTAATAATTCACAAATAATATTACAGAACTACAATATTGACAACCAGGTCGTTCCCAGGAAAGAGGGGGCCTTCCGATAAGGATTTCTCCTTACTGTCGAGCAATTAAATAACCCCTCCTAGACAGAACTTCCACTACAAGAAAATAGGTTATTTCCGACTGAAGTATCGCCGACGGAATGGATTCAGTCGACTATAAGCTAATCCCGACGGAATATTGCGTCGAACTTAATTCCGTCGAGGATACCATAAAATCGACGCATATCCGTCAAAATTAAGCCCTGCCCTTGGCGCCAAGATTTCCCGCCAGCGCGAGCTTTAATATTGACCGAATAAGTCTTAATTCCGATTGAATAATCCATCGAAGATAAAGTAAATACGATTTAAATAACCCCGATGGAATTCCGTCGAAATTATCCCTTTTTTGAAAAAAACAAACGAACCAGCAGCAGCCCTAACTCTATTCATTTCCTTTTCACTCAGCAGCTGCTCTCCTCTTCCTTCTTCTCCCTACTCGTCCGCCTCTTCCTACTTCTTCATTTCGGCAACTCCCCTCCTTTTCTTTTCGTTTGCTTCCTTTTCTTGCAAGCAGCTTGCTCGCCGGCATTCTTCTTCAATAAAGCAGCAGCAGCCGCGGACGAAGCTGGCAGTGGCGGCAGCGGAGCCGAAGGTGGCGGTGGCGGCATCTTGGTGCGGTGGTGGTGCTTGGCTTGCAGTCTTCCTCTTCCTCCATTGTTAAGCAGCTTTAATTTACAGGTTAGGGTTTAATTGTTTTGTAATTAGGGTTTAATTGGCTTGAATTAGGGATTCATGTTGGCTTGAATTAGGGATTCATGTTAGCTTTGGTTCAACACTGCAATTTTCTGCCAGTTTATGCTATATATATTTGGTTTAATTTGGTTATATATGAAATGTTTGTGGGTTTGAATATGTATGTTGTTTAATTTGGTTCAATTTGGTGAAACTTATGTATATATATTCATGTATATGTTGTTGTATTTGGTTCAATTTGGTGAAACTGTATATGTTGGTTCAATTTGGTGAAACTCAGTGTTGATGAAATTGGGTTGGTATATTTGATATTTGCGACGGAATTCCCGACGGAATTCTGTCAAAATTCTGCAATTACCAAATTTATGGGCCCTACAAGTATATTTATTTATTATTTAACTAGTACTTTCCTAATATTAAAATAAACTAAGTAGTATTTACTTAGTTTTTTACTACTAAATAATAAATAATAAATAATAAATAATAAATAATAAATTAAAAGAGATAAATAAATAATAAATAATAAATTTGAAAAAATAATAAATATAACATAATTTAATAATACTTAATTAAAAGATATGGATAAATAATAAATAATAAATAATAAATAATAAGTAATTAATAATTAATTAAAAGATATAAATAATAAATAATAAATAATAAATTTGAAAAAATAATAAATATAACATAATTTAATAATACTTAATTAAAAGATATGGATAAATAATAAATAAATAAATAATAAATAACAAATAAATAATAAGTAATTAATAATTAATTAAAAGATATAAATAATAAAAATAAATAAATAGTAAATAATTAATAAATGTTTATTAATAAATAATTAATAATTAATTATAAGATAAAAATAAATAATAAATAATAACTAATATATTATAATTAATAAATAATAAGTAATAAGTAATAAAATAATAAATAAATAAATAATAATTAATAATTAATTAAAGAGATAAATAATAAAATATAATACAATTAAATATAATTAAATTAAATACAATTAATAACTAAGTAGCATTTGCTTAGTTGGGATGTAATATTAAATAAACTAAGTAGCACTTACTTAGTTTTTCATTGGCAAAATAAACTAAGTAACATTTGCTTAGTTTGCCGCAATATTCAATAAAATACAATACAATTAATAACTAAGTAGCATTTGCTTAGTTGGGATGCAATATTCAATAAACTAAGTAGCACTTACTTAGTTTTTCATTGGCAAAATAAACTAAAGCAATGAATGAATCCAAAGTATGTCTTCATCCATTTCCCTTTACGTAGGCTATCAATGAATTTTACATGAAAATCATACTTCTTTGCCTGTAAAATTCATTGATAACCTATGTATCTGTATCTTGATGAAGACATACATGCTTTGGAGGTGTCAACTTAGAAATCCGTTCAACATTCACTCATTAGGAGTGAATGTCGAATAGTCCCCAGGTTGGAAATGTTATTGGATGTTATGTCTCTCACTTAGGTTGGTGCCAATGCACAGGTGCGTTTGTATAAATTTTGAGGAATTTTTAGCTGTTGTCACTACATGTTCTCCGAGTGCATACTTAGACTAAGTTTTTTTGGTCTATTTCGTGTACTTGGAGACCATGGGGAGGTGCTGCTGAAATTTTTTGAAAATAGTAGAAACGTGCTTAAGATTGGCACTAGTGAGGAGACGCATCCAGGAACGGGATAGAAGCCTAACCCTGTAGAGTGGAGATATATACTAGGTAAACTAAATTCATGCTTGGACCACATTCATGATTATTCGTGATCTAATTGGGTATTTTCTTCAATTAAAGATGGATGCCGATCGGAGTTGGATGTACCGTAGGATAAAGATTGATGGGAGGGGATTAGTTGATGCGTACCGTGACGGGGTGTCTAATTTTATGAACAGAGCAATAGAACATGCTGATGATCTGAACGGAAAGATGAGATGCCCGTGTCTCAAGTGTAAGAACATGATATGGAAGACTGCCGATGAAGTGAAATTTGACTTATATTCACGTGGGTTTGTGGATGGGTATTCGGTATGGATTCATCACGGGGAATCAGTTGAGTTTAGAGAACTGACAGACAGTACTGTAGACCAATCAGATAACTATGATGTCGTGGAGATGTTGGTAGATGCGTATGCCCTACGAATATTGACTGGGCTGAAAATGAGCCTGCGTCAAGCAGTAGTGATCAACAAAAGCCAAATGATTCAGCAACTGCCTTCTACAAGATGCTATCTGAATCAGGGACCCCATTGTATCCTGAACACGACAAGCACACCAGGCAGTGACGAAGCTTTTACACTACAAGAATGAGCATGACTGCACTGATAGAGGATTCAATGATTTTCTTGCTATTATCGGGGAGTTCATACCTAAGGATAATACCCTGCCCGTGAGTTACTATGAAGTGAAGAAGATGGTTAAAGGGTTGAATCTCGGGTATGAGAAGATCAATGCTTGTGAGCAGGACTGTATGTTATACTATGGGGAGGACAAAGATAAGGTGCAATGTGATATATGCAATTTGCCTCGGTACATAATCACAAAACGTGAGGGGAAGGAGAAACATGTTCCGAAGAAGATATTATGGTACTTTCCTTTTGCGCCGAGGTTGCAGCGGCTATTCATGTCTTCGCATACTGCACCCAGTATACGTTGGCATAGGACAAGGGACGTCGTCCCTGGTCAGCTTACTCACCCAGCAGATGGAGATAAGTGGAAGAATTTTGATGCCAATTTTCCACAATTTGCCGACGAAGTTAGGAATGTCAGGCTTGGCATGGCTACAGATGGAT